>CM077229.1:10191269-10791269 GCA_039654775.1 Spinibarbus caldwelli | reverse complement strand
AAGAGCAAATCTAAATACTTAGAGAGATGAGCAGAGGGAGCAGGGGTCACTGAAAAAAGCGTCATTAGTTAGGTAGCACTGACATGTGAATGCAGCGGGGCAGCATCCATTCTTAAACACTTGTCAATTGGCGTGGCAATGAGGTGAAATATGCGTTATCGCTTATAATGGCTTGCCAGGGGAAGGTTGGCCCGTTTTACAATGGGAAGAGGAGGATGTGAACCTTAGGTGTTTCGCACGTAGCTTCCTTTCCTTTAAGATAGTGCAGAGGTAACTGTGCAGGGTTTAGCGGTAATAGGTTACAACTTAAGCTTTCTAAGGAAGCAGGAAGGGTTGTGAACCTGCTCCAGGAAATGATGGGAACAAGGTGTGTTAACTTGTCTATATCTAGATAAACACTCACAATATGGTGTAATTTCTTTAGAAACACAAGGTTCTTCTTTCTTAGTTCTTCTCTTGGTTTCATATTTCTCTCTTATTAAGAATCTGTGTGGCATTTTCTGCCATTTCAATGGTGTTCCTGATAAACATCTTAAGAAGTGAAAGGGGTTTCTAACAAAGGTCATCCTGATGGTTAAGTGGTTCTTCACAGCTTCTGCCAAACACCGAAGAGGAATCCATCTTGGTTCACTTGTATTGGTTCTCGTTTCTATCTTATCTCACTGTCTAAAATGACCTCTCAGTTCTGGAAGACGTTTCAGTTCTTCACGGTGACTTGAAATTTAACTAGGATGATTTGGCAATTGTTCAGTCTAGCAGTTTCACACAGGCTTAATGTGACATTGCAACTGGATCGTGATGAAGTAGCTATGACCAAATAGAGATGCATGTGAGGAGGGTCCAGCTTTTGTGTTTTGTTAGTATAATGATAATACAAGCACATCTATCATTATACACTTGAAATGCACTCTGCAGTTCTTAAAAAGATAAGATCAAACACAACCCCAAAACTTATTATGCTTTTTGACCATTATTCTGAAAGCTTCTTGAGAGAAGATGACTTCTCAGGGGTTTTTCCTTTGTGAGATTCCAGAATTGGAAAGGAATCGACACAATAAGGTCATTGTATCCGATTGAAGTGTGGAGGTGAGAGATAGCCATTGGGGCCATCAACACTGTCAACACACTGAGTTCAGTCTGAAGGAATGAAGAGGAGGGGGATTATTGAGCTTATGGAAATGCCTTAGAACTTGTGAAAAGTGACTCACAACCAGGGTTGGGAACCAACCCGCATGACCATTGTTGTCTGATAAGAGAACAAATGACTCTGATGTGCCAGTTCTTTTTAGTGAATCAACAACATACAGCACAACCAGTGCAGTCCGATTCCCTACAGAATGACTGTAATGAGTCAGTACTTTTTAGTGAATCAAACACATGAACTAACTGAAAACAAGCAGTTAAAGATACACTTTATGCATTTTCCCAGTTGTATTTTATAAAATGAGTAAAATGTTACCAAATATGTTTTTTTTCCCCAAATATTTAAGTACTAAAAGAATCATTAAGGAAAGAAAATCACCCCAAAAAATCTTTGATCATTTACTCACCCTCATGTTGTTTAAAACCTGTATGACTTACTTTTTTCTGCACAGCACAAAAGAATATTTTGAAAATTTGGAATTATTTGGACATTGGGGTCCAAAACAACATTGGACAGAAGACAGTCATTTAGGTTTGGAAGAACATGAGGGTGCTCGCTAGACTCTTCCTCCATAACTTCCACTACTTTGAACCTTTTCCCGAAAGCAATTTTGGACACAAATGCACAGATATAAATAGAAAACAGCGGCTTACTTGAAATGTACTGAGAGGTATAGTATGGTTACATAATTCATTATTCCAATCCCATATCTGATTTTTTTTTTGAGGTTAACATATATTTCCTGAGCACTCTCTGTTCTTCCTTGACATGACAAATGTAGCCGAAAAAACAGGAACTCTTGGCCATTGGTGGAAAACAATAAGCCCTTGATGCAACTTATGCAACATTCAATGCCAAATGAACTCTTCCAGGATGTACTTGACTTTGAATATTTAGGAACAAAACAAATGGCTCTGCGGATTGAAGAGGGTTTGCCGTGGGATGTGGACAGCTCTCTTACAGCAGGAATTTGGATGAGGGTTGTTTTGTGATGGGGGTGGATTTCAGTTTGAAGTGTAGGGGGAGCGCTTGAGTGTGAAGGGGGCTGGCCCAGGGGGGGGGTCTGACTACAAGGAGACATGCTACTTGGCACACACATCGATGCATTCATTTCAACGTGTGTTCGGAAACACAGGAAACAACTGCATTCTCACTGACTATCCAAGCTACAAACCCTCAGGGGAATTTAGAAGGAATTTACCTGATATTGTTGTGGACATGCTTGGTAGACTCTTCCTCCATAACTTGCACTAATTGTAGGCTTTTCCTGAATGCTATAGGATGCATTACACAGGTAAGATGCTTCTCGAAATGCAATGAAGTCTAAACTAGTCTTACACTGTAAATATGAAATTCTAGACTATACAGTCAGACTGATTGAGTGATAAGCATTTGATGACAACCAGAAAGCAGCAGTTGAAGTAACATGTTATGATGAAGTTTTGGCATTACAGAGCTGAGATGAGAAGCGGTCACAAAAAAAGGCATATAAGGGGGCACAATGAGTACACTTGGAATATCTCAGGTACCATTTACACCTAATGTTAGGATTAATTTTTTGGCCAATTTTGAGATCCAATCATGCAAATTGCATTTGGAGGTAGTCGAAAATGTAACATTCATGTATAAGGATTTTTCTCACCTTTTTTCATATTATCAACATGCAGTATCTAGTAACCATTTTAATACTAAAGACGCTCATTCATTTAAATTTTATGCCAGTGTTTTTTTAAATTTGCTGAACTAATTGAGTTGGGAGAATGATGTAATGTAATATTCAAATATCTGGTGGTCCAAAGTAAAAAATTATAGTTTATCATGTATAAATCTCAATATGGGAGGACGTGTCCCATTCGGTTAGTAAGATTACATGTGCAGATAGAATCAAGCCTAAGTGGGTATTTATCTATCCAAATCGACATGACACAATGCATAATTGAATATTTGAAGGACTAAATACACGTCACGCATTATCATGTGGCTTTTTTTGTTTAACATCTGCTAAATGCTGAGGATAATGGTAGTCTTATTAATGCATATGCTGAGAATTATACTATCTAGTGCCAAATTTACATTGCAAAGGTGGCTTTACACTGTTTAATGCTGCTCAGAGGTGGCATAAATGCATTTACACAGCAATTACAACTGTATAATTTGATACTAGGATTTGAGGTGGGTCTGAGCAAGCATATTTTTGTCTGGCTTTTATGCGGCATTGGGCCTTTACACTGAATTTTGAGCAGGGACAGAGCAGCCTTAACTCTGCTGTGTAAAGACACCAAATTAAAGACTTAACATGACAATTCAAGACAAATTATTGCTTAAGTGTAACTAAAATGTAAAATGCATATAAATATATGTGGTGGTTAGTGCCCTGGTCATGTGACAAATGTCATTATGCATTTATGAAGTGCTACAGGTTTCATTCAGCTCAATCTTTGGTCTCTATATGCATGTATCAATGCTTGGCAAAACCATTGCTTGTAGCATGTCAAACTCACTTAGCTTACTTGACACTTTACATTAGAGAAACTTTCATATCCTAGACTTGACAACAGTGGCACTGTGAAGCCCAGGCTTGTTGAATCTCAGCCTCAGGTGGAATGGTTGTAATCCAAGCCTCAGTTAATCCACACACCAGTCTGTGTTTATTTCATAAGTGTTTCATATTTGACACACTAACTCTTGGCCAGCACCGAACGCACACTTTCCTGTCTGAGGTGCCAGTCAGATCAGTGGCGTACATCTGGAGTGTGTTTACATTTCTCTGCTGTTGTGACTTTTTAAAAATGACCTCTCTTCAATGTTTCTTTCCTCCTACGTATGTTCCTTTGAAAACAGGGCAAGGTAGATCCGTTCTGTTTTTGTTTTTGCCACAAAGCCACACATTGTGTCGGTGCCAGAGAGTGACAAGGTGTAATGTGAGTGCTTGTGTATGTTGGCCCTGGAAGCCACAGCAAGCATTTCCTATTCTCTAAGACATTTTTTAAAGAAAGTTGGCAGAGAAAATACCGAAAGCTTTAGATTATTATATATTATTCAAACAGGAATTTGAAATGATCTGATAAATGTAGAGAGCCCTAAATTAATTCAGCTTTCTTTCTAAGGCATTCATAATGATTTAGAATCCTATTCTACCCTTTTTGCTTAGTTCAGAGGATTGGATGTGGATCTGACCATTCATTCTCATTCAGGTGTGGTAATTGCTGAGAAGTAACTGGGCACTCATGTGAGAAATGAATTCGCATTTGACCGGGGTCATAGAAGGTGAGCTGTATTGTGATCGAGGCAATCCAAATGACATTTTCCATTAAGAGAACAGGGAAAATGTTATCTGCCTCAAGATATCCTACCTATCGATGCCTCTTTGTATTGCAAATCTATTATCTTTGCTTCTCAGGGTAGTTAAAATACCGGGAATAACAGATAACTCATAACATGCACGAGACCAGAAACCATCTAAACGTATAGTGGGCAATCAAGACCTATGATAAAACATTGAATCTGTAATCTATCACATAATGGACTAAGAATGGTTAGGACTTTTCTTGTGACTCGGGGGCAAGCCGAGAGGGGGCTCGTGAAGCTCCAACCCAAACAAGCGCGTTCACACACTATATCGGGCTCATTTGCAATTCAAAACACTTGAAGTAGGAGCGTTCTTTTCAACACCTTGGGACCAAAGGCATTTTATCTGACAGAAAGTACTCTGAAGTGCTTTAGCATCAAGATAAAAAAGGCCTGGAGAAAGAGCCACGAGTGTTTAATCCTGCTTCGTGTACACACTGTCATCTTATCTGTAAGCTTAAGGCTTGGCCTGAAAGGCAGGACTCTGCTGACATTTCAAAGCACAACTTCCCTATGTTTTAAATATCTGGCAATTCTCAAAGCTCAGATAGATAAAGGAAACCGCACACTGTGTATCAGCACTGGGAGTTGCTCCCCATCTCCATTTTGAGATGTTTTGAGAACATTTTTCCCCAAAGGATAATGCATATTTCACAAAACAGATGCAGCGGTAAACTCTGGGTATCAAACTTTAAAATCTAAATCCTCTCTTTTTTTTATCTGAACAGTGGCCCCATCTGATGAGTCTTGAGACTACATCAGGGATCTGGCCCATTACTCGGGCACCGGACATGGACTCGAGAGGAGCCAAAGTGGCAATAGGATTTCAGAGGAGCTCAACATCTGATGATGACTCTGGATGTGCTCTGGAAGAGTACACATGGGTTCCTCCTGGCCTACGACCTGAGCAGGTAAACCTTGAGCCTTATATGCATAGATTTATGATAGAATTCAGGGGAGACAGTTGTAACTAGAAGTATAAAGCATAACTCATTCTTTTGATACTTCTAATTATCTGCATACATCCAAAACTTAAGGCAGAAACTGTCTTTCCCTTTCTGACTCCACAATTTTTAGACATTTCATGCCAGACAGAAGCACCTGATTCAAAGCATTCCTTACAAAACTCTGTTTCTCGTGGTTTTACTTCAAGTCTGATTCTCAGCCAATTTAGGCTTGTGATACAAAACCAACCAGAAGCTTTTGAAGTTTGATGGCTGCCTTCACACTTCGATTTTCAAGAGGGTCTGAGCTTCTGAACATGAGATTTAGGCAATGCCTGCATTGCTGGCATCTCATCTACCCTGAAACACAGCTGCACATGACCTTGCACAGAGGCCAACAGCTCTTAATGAATGTACACTTTGACGTGGGCAAAGTCTGGCAAGCTTTCTGCGTGGAGATTGGACCCTCTCAACCTTGACATTGAGCACACATGCGACCTATATCTGACTGACAGGGTGTTGATGGGCAGCACAAAGCCAGCTGAAAGCCTTTAAAGGACAGAACAACCAGTGAAGAACTACAGAAAGATAAGAAAATTAGGGAGGGAAAATATTTACATGTTCAAAAGTTAACCATTTTTCTTAGAAAAGAAATACCATGGTGAGGAAAGAGAATTTGCGGTAATTGCTTTGAATCCTCCCTGTGGTGTACAAACTGTTGCAGGTATTTTATTTCCCCACAGAGACGAGTCTCAGCAAGTGAAGTCATTAATGGCAAAATGCTTAAACAAACTACTGCCATACTCTGGCAGGAAAATTAATAGCATTGTTTTCAAAAATATATATCAAATGACTTGTTACACTTTTTAGTTTGCATGCCGATTAATCAAAAATGATTGCTAGAAATTGTATTGTCTGGTAAATATTTCCCAGATCCATTGTTCATTGAAAAACCATATTGGTTTCAAAGGTAACACTTTACAGTAAGTTTTAATTTATGCACGATAAACATTTATAAACATTTAAACAGCATTTATTCATCTATGTTAAATGTCAATTTATAAAGTTAGATATTGAATTAGACAAGTACAAATTAGCTGTTGAATTAGATTAATTATCATACAGAACCTTATTGTAAAGTGTCACCGTTTCAAAAATATCACTACTGTCGAAGCTGGTGTTCCTCATTGTATGAGTGCATTGGCTTAAAATGCTTGAATTGTACTTGTGTGGTTCGAGCACTAGTCCCAACAAAACAGCCATTTAGAAACCCTGCTTTCTTGCCCTGCTATGTGCAGTAAGCAAACAGAACCGAGACTGTGTCTAGGGGCTAGTTGGCACTTTCCTGAAACAAGGCAATACACAAACACACATGCAGAACCAACGGAGGTGGAGATTGGTCTAGAGTAAAAGAGGGTCTGGAGAGAAGCTGAATGTGTTTTTCTAACCCCCACCTTCTCCTCGTTTTTCAAAACGCGGAGTGGGAGGCCTGACATCCTCATGAAAGCTCTTCTCTCAGTTCTGTGAAATGCACTGCAATCAGCTTTGAATGAGGGAAAAAACTGTAACTTGAAGGCAAAAACATAATTCCTGAGGTTTAGAGAGAATTCAGGGCAATTTGTATGACAGCTCTCCGTATCAAATCCCACTCACATCCCAACCCCACTGCTACAGAAATAACAATCTGCCTTCATCTGGATAGTAACACTTAAACACAAGGAACATTCCAGCAGGCATCTATCTTTGTGTTTTTAATGGCGTACCGTCCCATAAATATTCTTCAGGGTCGCCACTGACAGACACCGCTGTTTAAACGCTTTGTCCCGGTCAATGATATACCCACTTCCCCCTTGTTGGGGGAGACAATCGGGAGAAGGCTGTATGACAGGTTGAATGATGTAGCACCAATTGAGGCTGGTGTCTCATTTCAGCTTTCAGCTGTTGAAAGCAAACCCTAAACCTCTCACTCTCTGTTTGCCTTTCCCCATCAGGTTCAGATCTACTTTTCGTGCCTGCCAGAGGAGAAGGTGCCATATGTCAACAGCCCAGGAGAGAAACACAGGATCAGACAACTACTCTATCAGCTGCCACCACATGACAATGAGGTATGAGGAAAAAAACTGAACGATGAAAGTAACAGAGATGACTGTTAGAATACACAACGGTTTTACTAGAGGACTTTATGATCTCACAGATAGAAGGGCATACAAATCTCTCTCGAGTTTGCATACAAAGATGTTTTAGTACTATCACAGAGGGGTATCTTTCCCCTTTCCTCTAGCAGCAATAAAATGTTCCTCTGTGATTTTTATGGATCTTGCTGTAAGTCCTAGAACTGTGTACTTTAGCAAATTCCTGGGATAACTGTGGGTTACAGATCTAAAAGGCTCTTCACATGTGGCATCATTTACCCCCCTGCAGGGCCAAACAGAGCAAACTGTTTGTCTTTTGTCATCTTGTATGAGTTCCACAAGTCTGTTGTAAACTTTGAGGTTGATTTGTGTACTTTTTAACTTAGCCCCAGAAAAGTGGAGAAAAGAAGCTCACGACTTTGGCATCAAATACAAACTTTTCCCACCCCTTAAAAAGGATGAAGCCTTTGATAAAACTTATATCAGCTATTCATCTGTTCTTCATTTAAGCAAATAAATCTTTTTTACCTTTGCTTCAACACAGATCCGATACTGCCAGTCCCTCAGTGATGAAGAGAGACGAGAACTCCACATGTTCAGCATTCAGAGGAAGAAAGAGGCACTCGGAAGGGGAACCCCAAAACTGCTTCCCAGAGCCCTGCAGCACATTTGCGAGCATGTATGCATAAACGTTTCTGGTGTTTTTCCCAACATATGTAGAAATTTTAACTTGCAAATATCAAATATTAAAGGCCACATTCAAACTCCTAAAGGTGATTTCATGAATGTCTTTAAATGTATGCTCAATTCAATCAACTGCTACACTTGAAGGAAGATATACAGTCGTTTCTGTGACCATTAATTCTGGCCATATCAAATCTACTTACGGTCATGAAAATGCAGTTTCTGCTTCATGCTACATTCGCTTGGAAACAGCGTTGACTTGTCATGGCAAATCAGACAACTTGGAATCAGGCAAATAGTCCAATTATGGCCTAAAGACAACCAAAGCACAGAGAAAATTCATGGAAAAGATTAAGTATTACAACACACAATCTTTGGCTGAAGACCATCTCCTTCAGGGGCTGGAGTTAGCACATGAGAGCCAGTTCAGAGGGTTGTTTCCTGTTGATAAACACAAACCAAAAACGTCTAGCATCATAATACCTCCGAAAAACAGATGTATCCCTTCACCACAAATTGCCACACAAGACACTGCAGAGCAGTGCTAATCTCGGGTCTCTGGTTTCCGTTGCCGAAAAAAAATTGCGGGACACTCAACACCCCTGTTTCCAAGGCCAGCGGCCATGTCGTAATAATGGGAAGCAGCTGTGAAATGAATACTTTGGCAAAAGTACTTATAAAAAGACCATGATCATGCATTTGGTCATGCTCAGTTGGTCTTTAGAAGACCATTTCAACAGAGATGGGGGTCCATTTTAATTAAAACTTAATGTCTTTGTTCCAAAGAGGAATGTAGAGTAAAACCCAATAAATTGTAGGATGACTTTGTATGACCAAAGCAGCCATACGCCAGCCTTTGATTCTCATAAAATCTTACTTTGGATTGCAGTGTAAAGAGAACATCAAGGGTGGAGAGATGGCAGTGTTTGCTTCACGAGCGGGCCCCGGACCTTGCTGGCATTCAGCATGCTTTACTTGCTCCACCTGTCAAGAACTTCTGGTAGATCTCATTTATTTTTACCACAATGGCAAAATTTACTGCGGTAGACATCATGCAGAGCTTCTGAAGCCACGGTGTTCAGCTTGTGATGAGGTGAGGATATTTATATAATTAGGACCAATATACAATGAAACTAAATGTACATTTATAATTTTGTGGCTCTTCACAGATAATCTTTGCTGATGAGTGTACTGAAGCTGAGGGTCGTCACTGGCACATGAAACACTTCTCTTGCTTTGAGTGTGAGACTATTCTAGGAGGACAGAGGTACATCATGAAAGACGGCCGACCCTTCTGCTGTGGATGCTTCGAATCACTATATGCAGAGTACTGTGAGGCCTGTGGGGAGAATATTGGTGAGTTACCTTTGGAAAAACTGAAACTGTATGGCAGAGATGTCTATTCCAGATCCTGAAGATCCACCTTCTTGCAGACTTTAGCTCCAACCTGGTTCAACATACCTGCTAGAACAGGGGTGTCAAACTCAGTTCCTGGAGGGCCGCAGCCCTGCAGAGTTATGTTCCAACCCTGCTCCAACACACAAACCATGTAGTTTTCAAAGAAGCCTAAATTACTTGATTAGCTGGATCAGGTGTTTTAATTAGGGTTGCATCTAAACTCTGCAGGGCTCTGGCCCTCCAGGAATTGAGTTTGACACCCCTGTGCTAGAAGGTATTGAGTAATCCTGAAGACCTTGATTGGCTTTGGTTTAGGTTTATATAATTAGGGTTAAAACAAACTTCTACAGCAGGGGTGTCCAAACTTGGTCCTGGAGGGCCACTGTCCTGCAGAGTTTAGCTCCAACTTGCCTCAACACACCTATCTGAAAGTTTCTACTATGCTTAGTAAGAACTTGATTAGATGGTGCAGGTGTGTTTAATTGGGGTTGGAGCTAAACTCTGCAGGACAGTGGCCCTCCATGACCAAGTTTGGACACCCCTACTTACAGGAAGGTGGCTCTCCAGGAGCAGGACTGGACATCTCTGTTACACCTGTATGGATATCTGGTGGAAAAACTACAGCATTTCTTACTTGTTGATTTACCTTTATTCAGGAGTTGACCATGCTCAAATGACGTATGAGGGTGTACACTGGCATGCTACTGACAAATGCTTCTGTTGTGCCCAATGCAAAACCTCCTTGCTGGGCTGCCCCTTCCTTCCAAAGGAGGGCCGGATCTACTGCTCTAAGGACTGTAGCCTAGGTGAGGATGTCCATGCTTCTGACTCTTCAGACTCAGCTTTTCAGTCTGCCAGATCACGGGAATCTCGACGTAGCATACGAATGGGCAAGAGCAGTCGCCCGACAGAGCAGTGCCAGCAGACAAAACTCTATTCAGCAACAGATTACAGGACCTCGAGTCTCTGTGGTGACAACACGGAGACTGTGCGTCATCAGCTGGAGAGAATCAACTTTGCAGAAGACAACTACTGGAGAGACCGGGATGAGCCGGAAGGCCCTGAGGACTGTGTGGAAGATTGGGCTGAGCATGAGGACTACATGACTCAGCTGCTACTGAAATTTGGAGACCGTGGTGTCATTCACACGGAGGACACCAGGCCGGCCAAGCCATGGATGGTGAAAGACTCTGAGACCAACAGGACCAAACCAGAAATGAAGATCAGCAGCCATAATTTGGCAAGTAAGAAGCACCATACTGAAATGTATTGGGCTCAGTCTCAAGATGGACTTGGAGACTCTGCCTATGGTAGTCACCCTGGCCCAGCTAGTGCTAGAAAGATTCAAGAGCTGGAGATGGATCAGGGAGCAGTACCTGGATTCTGGTCTGAGCCTAGACAATGGTATGAAGACTCACTGGAGTGTATTACAAGTGAATTCCAGAAAGCAGAGCTCAACATTGGAGATTCTATGGATTCTCTAGCTCTCTCAAATATTACAGGTAAGAATGTCATTTCGAACAGTCACTATCAGAGTCTTGCTCCTTTTTAAATGAATCTTAATTATTCCAAACATGTTTTCCATTTCACAGGAGCTTCAGTGGATGGAGACAGCAAAGAGAGACAGACCATCTACTCCCTCCAAAACATGAAAGACCAAGAGAGAGAGATGGATGAGTGTGATAACATCAGTAACATGGGCACACTAAACTCCTCAATGCTCCACAGAAGTGCTAATTCCCTGAGGAGTTTAAACTCTGAGCTGGACCGTGAGGAGACACTGGGGCAAGGCGAGAGAGAAGACGAGGAAGAAGAGGACAGGGTTCCACCTTATTTTGGAGAGGAACCACCCTCTCCACTGCATCTTCCAGTGCTGAGACGGACCAAGTCTCAATCTCAGCCCCAATCCAGACCTCAGCAAGTGAAGTTCTCTGACGATGTTATGGATAAAGGATATTATGGCAGACTAGGCTTGAGGCAACCACCGATGAGCGAGAGGACTCACAGACGGACCTATCACATGGAGGAGGAGCCACAGAGACGTCCTGCTAACAGACATCACAAACGTAGACAGGGCCGGAAAACACGTTCAGAAAATGCCTTGCATCTGCCTTCCAAAAATCGGGGTAAATTGCATGTTGTGCCTCAGATTATCAGCTCAAGCATACCAGAGCCCAGGAACGGTATTCTTCTAAATCACTCTGCACACAGTCAGCACTCTTATCATCAAACCCCATCAGACTTTGCTCAGCAGGGCATGGTCCGAATGGACCATTTCCAAAACTTTTGTGATGAAGATGATGATGATGACGACGACTGGTGTTCGACATGCTCCTCTTCATCTTCAGAGTCTGAGGAGGAGGGATTCTTTCTTGGTCAGCCAATACCCAAACCCCGATCCCAAAGTTTTCATTATTACACAGACGACTATCCGACTCGCGTCACTGCTTTAACACCACCTTTCGGCTCACGGACCAAACTGAAAAAGAAAGGTCATAAGGGCAAGAACTGCATAATTTCTTAGACTTTAGACTGAAAGCCTGAATCTGGAACATACACACACGTGATTCTAAAGAAGCTGGAAAACAAAACTTCTTTTCTCGAGATTTAAGTTTTCTTTACAAGTACGGAGTGTCAGTTTTGTTGCTGTTGTATGAACAATGAAAGTAATTTCATGTAATATTTCCTTGTGCATTGGATAGCAAAAGTATTATTCCCAAAAAAGCAACATTTCTTGAGTAGCATGTAGACTAACTAAATAATTATTTAATAGTGCAAGCAATGTATATTTGTTAAATTAAGATCGGAATATTGATATTTTTATATCCAAATATGTTAAATGATTAATTTCCATGATTACTGGCCTCCGATGGAGTTATAATTATTGATCAACAAAATTGAGGTTTGCCATTTTATTGACCAGGGGTTTGCAAATGCAAAATATTACATATGCACTATTCATATGCTTAATGGCCTCGTTATGTTACTCTGCAGGTGTAATAACTGCACCCTTAAACATTTTTCTGTCTACAATATGCTTAATGCGCTTAAACAGTGTTGGGGGAATCTTCTCTCTATTATGTACATTTCACCACAGGTAACCATCCTATCCCTTTTTAACATTAAGCTGTCAATAAAATAATTCAAGAGCGATTTAATACATTCCATTGCAACTTGAATTTTCTTATTTGTTCATAAGCTGCTTGAGAAAACTAAAAAAAATATGATTACTAAACATAGCAACTTTATTTAATTCCAAACATGAAATCACACAAAGGGCTTAAATCAAAAGGAAAAACATGCATTCTAGTAGGTTCAAGACTCTTTAATACTATACAATGGAAAAACTACACAAATACTTGTGTTGGGTTTTCACAATATAGTGGCTAGAAAATGTGATTTTTTTAAAAAAGATGAAGACCTCATTATTGTCAGCTGCACAGCTTAACAGTACTACAATTAGTAGCAATTTGCTGAACCCATAAAGAATTCTTCAACTTTTCTCATTGGTTTGAATGTAAGTGAAATAATTGGCAACAACATCAGTTTATACACATTTGATCAGAACAAACACGATCATCTTGTAAATCTCCTCACTGGGTTAATGATCTCTATAGCTTCTGCAATTAATAAGGAATAGCGCAAACCCTCTTCTGGCATTGCTTTTCTTGTGTTTGCCATCTAATTTTTTGTATTAATCAATGTTGAAAGGTTACAAAAAGATTATACAACCTAGCATCGACTAGTGTCAACAGATGAATAGAACGGCATAAATGAAATACATAGAGATTTTCCTTGCCCCCTTGCAGACCAGGGAGATTTCTTTTAGGTGGACACTGAGTACACAATGTACAATGACCTTTACATAAACCAAAAAAAAAAACCAATGAAGGGAATTTGTGTAAGAACTGGGGGGGGGGGGGGGGACTGCTGGTTGAGTAAAATGGGGCCACCTTAGACAGCAGGTTCAGGCTGTCGTACCACCTCATCGAGTTCAGCAATGAAGTTTTTCAAGTCATCGAGGCATCGCTCACGGATCTCAATCAGGTTCTCTTTTAGTGGGTTCTGCAGGTGCTTCTCTAAGCTGGGTTCCTTGGCCACCAGCATCTTCACTACCATGCCAAACGTCTCACAGTCCTGACGATAGACCTATAGAACACAGCCCAATGTTTGAAATTATGCAGTAATATTGTCCAACATGCACAATTGCTGCTTAAAATTACATGCATACAATACAAATGCATAACAGTGTATGTTCATGTCTAGTTACTTAGACCTCATCAAGTGTGCTAAATGTGGCACTGTAAAATGTGAATTTCTTTTCCATTTGGCTTTCTAACCAACATAAAAACACATGCCTTGACAAGCTCAGACAACAATTTCTCGATGATAATTCATCCTGGAGCTCAACAATAAGATTTTTTTCTGCTGAGCAAACCATTCAGATATGTATTTACCCTGTTAACATTTTCATTGGCCTTGAAAATTTTTAATTTATTTGAAATGAAATAATGCATTTAAAATTAGATTTTTAAGCAGCAAAGATGCCACATCAATCTACACATTAATCAATATACTTTAATTGTACTTTACTTTCATTGCAAATACATTGTGTTGACAATGTCTTAAGACCCATCTCATAGAACAGACCATGAAAGCATCTTTAATCTAACTTTTTTTGTTCGCAGGAGACATGGGGATGGAGAGCGGTTATGTTGTGTATTTGGGAGAACATTTTGCCTTTCTGATCTGCCATCCAGACGATAGAACAAAGCCCCAAACCAAAATTCTCAGAGCTCAGTTATGTTTACTGTGGTTGGATAATCAAACACTTCTGGACATCAAAGCAATGCTTCAGACCCAGGGGAGTCTGCATAACCTCTGCAATTACCTTCACTCACACACAGCCCTCAGGACATGTAACTTATAGCTGGAGATCAGATCTTGAAATTTACTCAACAATTTACATCAGGAGACAGTGATAAAATCAGACTGTCATGACTTAACGATGGTACAAAGCAACACGATGCACCCAACCAAAACTGAAAGAAACTGATGGTTAAACATCTCAGCAGTTTCCGACATGGCCCTGACATTACATAACCATGTAACAACATCTGGAAGTACTTAAAATATAACAGGAACTGAAAACTTTGGGCATAATTAAACAAAAAAAGACAATTCATATCTTCCGTGATTTCTTCTACCTGCTCCCACAAGTCTGGAAAAGAAATGTGGCCACCCAACTAATTGTGCTGACTAATAATTTTTGCAGTGAGCTCCTCACATAAGGGCTCTTTCCCATGGCTGAGTCAAGTTATAGTAAAATGAGATCACCTGGTTCCAGGAATCACCGAGGCCCACACATAAAGCCCAGAGTTCCTGTGTGAGAACTGCCTCTAATAGTCATTAAGTCGAATAGGTTCAATGAGAAGACTCTAATAGTCAATTAGAACATTCCAGAATAGAATGGATAAATGATGTAGAAAGGAAGTTCTCAGTAGCCTGAGGCTGCAGGTTAAGAGAGACCGCTGTTAAATAGTCAATCTGTGTGACTGTTTAAATTGCATTAACGCTCAGCTAATAAACCTGGTTGCTGGAGCCTTGTAGCCTACGTGCTATTTTTAAAAAACAGGTTGAAAATAATGTTAGATCATTAAATTTAGATCAGTACTATATACTAAATAAATAAGAGTTTAAACTAGTAGCAATATAGTAGTGGTAGCAGTGCTTGCCTTTGGAAAACTTGCCGGCACAGTGATAAGTTGTGTGGTTTCCAGACATTACGTAGTTGCTAAGGTGTTTTGAAAGGTTTTTGGGTGGCTGTTTACTGGTCCAAGCCAATAGAGTCCATGCCTAAAGACGAAATCACATTAGCAAAATTCCAGAAAATTTGTGCAGACAAAAAGGTCCAGTGTTCACAGCAAATATGCACTGTTGTATATGAAGTCGGTGTTTGTTAATGTGGTGAATTTGCATAAAAAACTTGGATGAGAAATCTGCGTAGGTAAATTCACAAATCACACAGATTCCTATTAAATTGACTGTATTTTACCTGTTAAATTTTAGCAAGCAGCAGTAAATGTGACCACACCTTTATATTCTCTGATATTTAGGTTGTTAAAGGGATAGTTCGCCCAAAAATGAAAATTCTGTCATGAATTACTCACCCTCATGTCGTTCCAAACCTGTAAGATCATTGTTCATCTTCGGAACACAAATTAAGATATTTTTGATGAAATCCGAGAGCTTTCTGACCCTCCATAGAACTGAAATGCAACTGAAATGCTCCCAGACTCAGAATCGTAGTAAGGACATTGTTAAAATAGTCCATGTGACATCAGTGGTTCAACCATAATTTTTCAAAGCTACGAGAATACTTTTTGTGCACAAAGAAAACAAAAATAACGACTTTATATCCTTACTACGTTTCTGGGTCTGGGAACGTTTCCATTTACATCGCTCTCTATGGAGGGTCAGAAAGCTCTCAGATTTCATCAAAAATATTTTCATTTGTGTTCTGAAGACGAACGAAGGTCTTACGAGTTTGGAACGACATGAGGATGAGTAATTCATGACAGAATTTTCATTTTTGGGTGAACTGTCCCTTTAAAGTCTGCTTTTTTTATTTTTTATTGTCTGTCAGGCATAAAATCATAAGTCAGATATGAGTTACAGATCCTGGCCCTGCAAGAGTAAGTCAGTACACAAGATTCCCGTGAATAATTGAAATAACTAAGAGTCCATGTGGGCGTTAACTGTATGTGTGGCCTAGAATTAAATTCAAATTAGATGAGAAGAGGGGGTTATGGTATTGTTATCGCAATGTCATCAGAGTCCAGTAGAAAAGACTCCTAGGTACACAATAAACTACTACTAAACTCAGTAAGCAGGGATGATCTGAAGCAGAGGATAACAGGAAGTTACAAAAGACCACTATTTTTAAAGAACATAAATTTTATTCGCTACTAATTTTTAAATTAAACAGTTTAATAGTATCAATTGTGAATCTCTTTCATATTGCTATGCTGTCCTTTTATGAGATAATCTTGAACATACAAAGTCACCATAGCCACACTGAGATTAAATAATTCATAACAATGCCAAGAATGCTGGGAAGTGATTTCCTAGAGCATGCTCTACTTCCATCGACTTCCTGTGAACCCCACCTCGGTTACCCAATCAAACAGGAAAGCTGAACGGGATCTTGAGAGTGTGTGTTCTTGTTCAGCCTTTCATGTGTCATTTTTGTACTGTGGGAGCCTGATTCCTGATTCCGGGTAAAGATAGCAGAGAATTATTCAGGAAGGGTGGGAAAGACAAGGAGGGAAAAGTGGGAAAGGATCTATATACGCTAATAACTTTCAGAGTGGTTCAACGAAAGTTCAGTTCTAGTTGTATAAGACCAAAGTTAGTTTTATCATATAAAAGCTTTGATACATTTAGCTGTACGCCCTGCAATATGGACTAAAAGTAACAGCTAACATTAGTTAAATGCAATGAACTTCTCCAATGAAATTGCTTGTGAATTGAATTCTGTCAACAAATTTACTGAACATACATTAGCATATAGATGCCCCCAAACATATAGACTAAAAATCACAAAGCACTAATTTACAATCCCAAATAATCACTTATAAGGTAGCATACTCAACTTAATAAAGGCAAAAGGAGGTATACTCTAATGCCTGTGCTCTGGAATAGGAGTACAGAAAACCTAAGCATAGCAAAACAACATGTAAGGGTAATGGTCTTTGGGGGCAACAGTGTATCAGTCTATTATTTTATTTGATCTGACATTTTCAGATCAGAAACATCAAACGCTATTAAAGAATGAAGGAATCAAACACTCCTGATGGACCTCAAAACCTTGCTTCAGACCCAGATTAAGCCTCACTGTGGACTGCAGAACTATCACAACAAAGATGCCCTACTTACAGTACTTTAGCAGTAAGGAATTCAGTCTCGTTAGAATCACACGGGCTCATCTGTAAAATAAACATCGTGCTGGTCAAAACAAAACAATCGAGAGTCAACTAGATTCCTCTTTGAGCATGACTTGAACTGAACTTGTTTAAAGTATATGCTCACTGCCAAGATGAAACATAACTAACGAAAAAAGAAGACCATAAGACTGAACAGATAAAAACAAAAAAACAATATGAATAGTTTATCCAAAAATTATACTTCTTTCATCATTTAACACACTCTCATGACTATTTCTTTGGTGTAACAATTTTTAAGAATTGTATTGGTTGGTCTTTTACATTTAATTGGTCCCCATGTGGACGTAGTCTTTCACGCTGCAAAATGGATGCAAAAGCACCATAAAAAAAAAAAATCAAAAGTGGTCCATGACACTATACTTCAAGGTTCAAGAAGCCATATGATAGTGTTTGGTAGAAACAAAGTGAACTTGAAGTCATGAATTCTCCTCAGTAAATTGTGAACAGATCATTGAGTCAGTGCTGAACTCAAGAACCAGATCAGTCCAACTCATGGAACTGAAAAGATCAAACGTAAAAGAACGATTCATTGTCAAATCACATAAACAAGCATGTTTGGATAAAGGAGATCAAGGGTTTTCATAAGGTTTCAGAAGACATGGAAATTAGCTCAAGTGTCGTACAGACCCTTGATGCTGTGACATTTAAAATATTCAGATCCCAGTCAATCTTACTGCATGGAAAAGAGCAACTGGCACAAGATTCAAAATTTCTCCTTTTGTGTCCCACAACCCTTTAAATGTATATTGTTTAAGTGTGTATGTATATGAAAAAACATGCTGTATAGTGCATGCCAGCTAAATGTTTGTTGAAAAAAGGTAAAGTGCAGAGTGTAGAGATGGCTAGACCAGATTGAAGGAGAAGCTAAACATCTGGTGGACACTTAAACAGAAACAACACACACACTTTGTGAAATAACAGGCTTTGGCCTGAAAGGCATCCACACACTGTCACTGAAATATGTGCATTCAGGGCAAATCAAAACACACTTCAACTTCAACTTCAAAAGAAGCTTAGAAAAAAAATAAAATAAAATCCTGAACAAATTACAGAAATGTAGATCTGTCAGTCATTTATGCAGAAAAAGATGCTTAAGTGAGCGAGAATACAAAGAGCTATTCAAACACTAAAACTGATTCAAAGGGCTTCCTGTGAATTAAGAGGAAAGCTTAGCAATACATAAAAAAACTGATTTGTTTTCGATATGTAAATAACCCAATAAAACTCAAGGTTGGGTCAAAAGTTGACAGTTAAAATCGTGCAGCGTCAGCAGCAATTGAGCCAAAGGCTGGTGCTCAATAGGAGGGCTGGCGCACCACTCCTGCGGGATCCCATCTTTAATAGGGCCAGTAAAGAGGAAGAGAAGAGAGCAGGAACTTTATTACGATCGTTCTGAACTTGTACAGAAAGCTGAGACAGTGGGTGTTTTACCTTTGTATCTCCTTAGTAAATGCGATGACAAAATACATGCAAGTGGTAGTGCTCAAAAATACTCAAAATGCTCTTTTAAATGATGTTGTTGAATTTAATAAATGCTGTAATCTTTCAATGCTTTAAATAACCTAAAATGTAAATAATTAAACTCTTTCTGGCAGCCCTATTAATAATATACAGCATCCTGAAGAAGAGGTATTAAAACAAGTATGTGACCATTTAAAACAAAAATAGCAACACACTTTTCCCAACTATTTTAGACACTCTCAGACCTATGGAAATAAAAGCTCAAAAGCGACTGGGCTGTTTCTCAAACCTTCTCAATTTCCCGAGCCTTGGCAGCAATAGCTTGAGCTTGTCGCTCTTGAAAGTCGTCCATGATGGAGGAAGCTTCATCTACGGTGGGTGGAACTTCATCTGTGGACCCTTCCACTGTTGTTATGTCCTCCTGCAGTACACAGGACAAGGCGTTTTTAAAGGCTAGATTAATCCAAAAACATGTTCAGAGTAAAAGACCCCAGCAAATGCTGGAAATCAACATTCAGGAAAGTCCTGTTGTCTCCAAAACAGAAAACAGGCAAAGCAGAACAACGTCACTGTCTGACAGAATGGAAACAATTCAGGAAAGTTGGCTGTGTCTATTTAGATCTTTTTGTCCCACACTAATTAATCAAACTCAAACTCAATCATTTGATCTAAGTGGGGAAAGAAATATATTTAAGACAAGACCTGCAAAGGCATTACAAACAAATTTGAGCCCACCACAGCAAAATCATCTGTTCTGTGTTCTTCAAACAATGAATCCCTAAAACAAGTGTGTTTGTTGAAATTAAGAGACCGCCTATCAGGCCCAGTTTACACTGGCAAAGCCTTTTCATCTAAGGCACAAGGTTATGGCTTATGCCCCATGAACAGAGCTATGGAAGAAGATCAAAGGCTCAAGGACTGAGACGTCCACCAACCAGAAACAACTTTCATCTGTACATGGTTCAGAGGTGAATTTAAGTGATCAAGCAAACGAAACTCTCACAGGTTCTTTAATAAGGCATTTCATGTTGTGCTGGCTTGAAACTGATTGATTACTGGGACAAAACAAGAAACAAAATGGAAATGTTTTAAAAATTATTCTGTATATGTTTTTTCCCTTGCCTATCACTCAGTATAGGTCACCATCAAATGCAAAAATAATGTGTTAAAAATCTATCAGTTTAAATATTAAACATTTAAATATTCATAACTTTATATTTATTATAAATGGTAATACTTCATTTATGAAATATGATTTACATCATTTAAATATAATGTTAATATACCGGTACAAATAATCTTTCATAATTTATAATAGATATATTTTATTAAACAACAAAAAAGGCATTGTTAATGATTAATTGCACCTACTTAACACAATGAAAATATCTAAAAATCCTGAACAATTTCTTTACAATTTGGGTGACAGAGCTTACATGTTACAGTTGTGACACTTAAAATGCACAAACAATTACATATTATTAAATTATTAAAAACCAAATACTATAAACTAAACTTAAATTATAAGTTTAAAAATTTATAACTATAAATTTATAAAAATAAATTATTTTCTCTCAAGCTTTTCAAGTAAGGAAAGTCGTTTTGTCCAATGTCTTCAGTAAATCAGTGAAAGAACTAGTTTGTATTAATAATAAAATAAAAATAAAATAATGAAATATTCACAAAGAAGATTAAAATTAAAAAATATTTTTTAACAAAAATCAGCAAAAAATTTTTGTATGTTCACCATGATTATTCTCAGATTCGGTTCACCAAACACACAAAAAAAGGAAAAAGAAGAAAGTACATGAGAGAAACAGTTAAACAAAATTATTTTAGGCTCTCAGTACTCCCTAGAGTGTGTCCAGAGTGCTCTGAGCCTCCGATAAGATCTTGTGATAAAGCCGAGAGTTGAGCTAATGGATTTCTCCCTCTTTTTTTAGCCTTACTGTGGCCTGGGTGGCCCAATAATGTCCATGACTCTCCTTCAGCGACCCGTCGTGTTTTGTGTCAGAACCGTGCTTACAGTCTGAATAAACACAACATGGGCCACTTGCCTTTCATACGCCAAACAGGACCCTTTAAAACCCATCATATGGGAGAGAGGAAACCGCAAGCAAACAGCTTTTCAAAAAGAAGGAAAAAATCTCCAGTCACTCATTCGCATTTTTTCACCATCAGCTGAAATTGCTGGCATGTCACACTTATTATTATTTTAGTGGATGAAAGGGAGTGTTCTGGTAAGCACATCTGTTTGGGAGCTGTATGTGTGTGCGACTCACCTTAGTGGCTGATACGGAGCTATGGGGCGAACCGTCTCGTGATGCACTCACGGAGGGGCCGGGGGGCCTTTCCCTGTCTGTAGAAGATGAAAGACTGGGATCAGAACATAAGAAACAAAGCATCTGTTGTAGGACGCAAGCCAACAATGCAGCTATAGTTTGGACGTGGATCAACATCCCCCAGAAAGCCACGGAATATGGCCTTGCTTGACTCATTGGGTGCCGTAAACGTTTTCACATTCTGGAACGGATCATGCTCGCTTTCCGAACATCCAGCTGGCGTGCAGAACCAGGTGGTTCCCTCGCTGCCGATCAGGGCTCTTCCCTGCATGCAAACCACAGCCAGGTGCCTGCAGTGTCACCCCGTGACCCTCTCCGCGTGAGCTGTGGGCTCAACACCTACGGATTCGTTCGGCGAGAGATGAAGGAATGCTCGCTACATTGATTTGGAGCGGAGAGACGTCTATAACCAGAAGTTATGTTTAGATTTACGCAGATTGAAGATTCAAATCTAAATCACCTTGCGACGTATGCATGCACATCAAACATCTGGCAAAGAAAAGTAACGGATGAAAGCTACGGAGAAAAAGGAAAGGTTTAGCAATCAGACACACGCCTGTGGACTTTTTACAATCCCTGGCCAAAGGAAGTCAGAAGAAAGCAGACAAACAAAACAAGGCTCTACGATGGTGCGATTAGCCACGCTTTCTCTCAGGTTACTGTGACTGCAGGCTGACCTTTAACTTATACAGCAAAGCGAAACAAAATCTCCTTGTGTGCAAGCCATAAACTTTCTTTATCAGGATTTAAGAGGAGTTGATTTTTCTACATGTTTTGGTTTCCAAAATATTCATATAAAATGGTAACTGATAATGAAAATTCCAGAAAGTTTGGGCAGTTTTTTGTTAAAGAAATTAATACTTTTAATCAGAAAGGATGCATTAAATTCATGAAATGTTAAAATAAAGTTATTTATAATGTTTTAAAAGATTTATATTTCAAATTATGTTTTTTTCATTCTTTCTGTTAATCAAAGAATTAATACATCACAGATTATAAAAAAACACTGAAGACTGAAGTAATGACTGCTGAAAATTCAGCTTTGCATCACAGGAATAAATTACATTCTAAAATATAACAGAATAAAAAACATTATTTTATATAATAATAATAATATTTCACATTATTACTGCTTTACTGCATTTTTCATCAAATAAATGCAGCCGTAATGTGCATAAGAGACTTTAAAAAAAAAAAAAAAAAAAAAACTTTACTTAAAAAACCGTAATAATCTTACCAACCCTAAACTTTTTAACGGTAGTTTTATCTATTTATTTGGAAAGTAGCCATGTAATTATTGGAAAAACGTAGTCAACCAAATAAACCATATCAAGATGATACAAGACCATACTTCTGTGTTTATTTATATCCAGAGATATGTATGTTACCCAGTAAAAATGTACACATTTATATTATTTCATTTTGCTCCATTAGTTCCATTAAGCTATGTTAAATGTTTAACCAAAAAACTATTTTGTTTCAGACTAAATGACCATTTTCCAAAATTTAATTCATGTGGGCTTTCTGATGGATAATAAATATGACCAGATCATCTATATACCCCCAGAATGACAATGTTTTTACTCACCCGGTCCCCTTCCTGGCCCAAACGGCTCTTCATATCCTGAAACACAGGAAAACGTTTTTGTATATCATCATCATCAAAAAAAAAAAAAAACTGTACAAAAATAAAATTTTTGGTGAGCAATAATTCAGGTGTTTTTGATGCATTTCTTTGATCAGTATTAGAGGTTTGATCATATGATCTCATGCAAGCCTGCTCCATCTTTTCAGAGCAGCACAATCTAGAGACGCTCACTTGGGGTATGTCTACACAAACACGTGCATCCAATATTGGCTGCTCGAAGCGTCGCTCTGGAGCTTATTACCGAGGATCTCATTATAGTAACAAAGAACAGCGAAACAAACACAGATGGGAGTCTTTAATAGGACAGGATTTGAGTGACATCATCTGTGATCGGAGGTCTGCGGTGGACGCTTGGGTACAGTCATGTCCAAGCCTGTCTATTTTCAAACACAACGACTCAAATCAAACCTGTCTGGGAAGCATTTAGGACATTTATCTACTTTATATGAAGAATAAAGCAACTAGGGAAACTCTTTCCACTCTGCAGCTGGGCGAATTAAAATGAGCTTGCGTGCAAATTAGTCAAGAAAGCCCTTAAATCAATCAACAGGCTTCTACATGTTTCAAATAGTCCATAGCAGGTCAAAGACTACACTTCAAGCTTGTGCACTGACCCTTTGTACCGTCTAGAGTCTGTGTGTGTGTGACATCCCACCAATGAGATTTCTCCAAGTGAAATGCAGAGAGGTTTGGCAGACTGTCTATACCTATGAACACCACTGGCATTAAACAATTTCATATGAGCAGCATATGAAATGTTGAGGTCACAAACTCCATCATGCATTATTATACATGTGTGTATAATAAGTATATGCACTTCCGTTCTAACCCCAAATTTTTGAACGGTAGTGTATATGAATCAAAATTCAAAGAAATACTAAGTAGTGATTGAACAAGCATTTTGGCTGAAGATTTTTCATACTTTTCCCCTGCTGGGACGGGAAAGGATGTACTTTGCCCCGCTCTGGTGAGTAGCTGCGGCTGCTTATGCTGGACCCTGACCGACTATGAGGTGAAGGGGGGATGTCACGCCGAGCTGGAGAGCGTTCACGTACTAGAGGGAACGGCGCCTTTCTTCTCAAGTTGTCCCGCTCCTCCCTGTTAGAGAGATGAGCACAGATACACAAAGTTTTCTTCAGTATCTATTCCCTAGGAGAAAAACATGGGGCATTTTACATTTAATGTGTCTGAATACTAACCCCCGGTCCATATTCATTATGGCCTGCATGAGGGTGTCGTCTCCTGCATCAGGGGCTATTGCAGGCAGAGACCTGGGTGGAGGGTAAGAACCCTGGGCTCGAGGATTCGGGGGAGCACGTTTGCTCGGTCTGAGATAAGAAAAGAAAAATAAGACAAATATTTGCATTTACATTATGGGTAAGAAATATCAGCATAAGATTTTCTCTTTAAACATTTTTTTTTTAAACAGATACTAAACCAAAACAGAAAATAAAAAAATAAATATAATAAAAATAAAAATCAAATTCAGCTAGGTAATCACAGGTATCAATTAAATTTTCATATTTATACATTTACATAATAATAATAATAATAATAATAATAATATTATACATATTATTTTTTAATTATATTAATTAATATATAATATTTATATTAATTTATGTATGTAATTATAAATTATATTTTATATTAGTGCTGTCAAGCGATTGAAAAAAATTAATTAATTGCACATTTTTTCTGAAATTAATCACAATTAGTCGCACCTAACATTAAAGTTTTTAAATATACTTTTATACTGCAATAATTTCACATTCAATCTTCAAATTAATGTAGAAACAACTTAAAGAGAGTATATTTTTAATATTTGTTTAGTGGCATCTTTTCTTATGACTGAAGGCGAGTATCACTGATACCAATACTACTGCTGTCTCTAGAAAAGAGTTATTTTTTCCTAATATTTAGCCATTGACTATTAACTATTAACCATTCACCGTTACAATATAATTGAGAGCTATCAATTTAAACATTTATTAGACTTTAAAAAAAATAAATAAAGCTTATCAACACTAAATTCTAAATTAAATATAGATGAATCCGTAAAGCTACAAAAGTTACAGATTTCCTCTTTTTTCTTTTGTTCTTTGATTAACAGACATCACAGCAGCTGGGTTATCATGTTGTTATATATATATAAAGTTGTTTTAATATTTCACAATATTACTTCTTTAAAAATGTTTCCAATTCATACTAAACCAAAACAGACAAAATTAAGAGCAAAAATAGGTAAAAATCAAATTCAGCTTTGCAATCACAGGTATAATTTACAATTTAAAATATATTAAAACAGAAAATAGTTATAAATTGTAATATTTAAAAAAAAGAAAAAAGAAAAAAAAAGGCTAAAAATATGCAAAAAAAACAAATCAAAGTATGTGTAGTTTCAGTTGTTGTCCACTGTCCTACGACAAATTAAGAAGGGGGTTAAAGGGGGGACAATCCATTAATCTTAGACGCTTGTTTATATGAACCATGCCCTGTAGGGTCAGACGCTGAGTGTATTGAAATGAAGGGTCAAGGGAGAGGAGACGAGATGTTTCCAACGGCCTCAGGACTGGGACAGACATTTTAAATGATGATATATGTATCATATATATATTTTCATAACCCATATGACTGACTTTCTTCTGTGGAAGACAAAAGATCATATATTGAAGGATGTTTTAATTGCCATATTATGAAAGTCAGTGAGGTTCAAAACAACACTGGATCCCACTTTCAATGTATTTTTTGAATTTTCTTTTTGGGTGAACTATCCCTTTAAGTGTTGATGGACTTTTAGGGGTCAATATATTCAGAATAGCAGGGTCAGTTATGATTTTATTATGTCCTTAAAGACTTATTTAAAACCTACTGGTTATGCAGGACACCCCTGGTCCTGATGACACAGACTAGTTTCCACACTGGGCTCTGCTTCATTTACGACTTTACCTATTTGTGCAAGGACCAAGCCAGAGGCTTCACATCCTGCTTGTAAAAAGCAACTCAATATAAACTGCACAAAGAGGAGGGCAAAATGATGCTTGTAAAAAGTTGCAGCGCTGCCTAACAGAGCAGCACCGCAGCTCTGCCGAGTCCGCCCGCAACCAAGACAATCATTAACCCACATCTGTTCTAGAGGCAGTAAAACCCCCTTCAGTTTACTCTGCTCCCCCTCGACTCAGTTTCCCTGCCAGGGCCCTCCGGTCGCGCAGGCCGATTACGTGCCACTTATACGTCCTGCCGCACAGGCGAGAGGGAGGATGTAAAAGAATCACACCCACCTGGTCCGAGTGACCCTGGCCTGAACCCCAGCCAGGTTCCCCTCTCACAAACACACACGACAATGTGTGCGCACACAGTGACCTCGCAAAACTTTAATGACCCTCACATCTGTTTGAAGTGCAGGTGACCCTGTCTGCCCTGGACTAACAGAGCAAATTACCACACGTCTGTCTTTACTGACAATATGAAGCCAGGATATTACCCCAAGCCAAAAGAAAGGTTAACCTCTCACTCCCAATCACAACAGATTAAAGCACTGAAAAGATCAAAACTGGTACTTTAAAGCATGTTTGACATGCACGATTATTCGAATTAGCGAGAAAATGCATTATAAGTCCATATAAAGGACATTCTTCAAAACTGAACCTTGGGAATATCTGATTTTAATAAAATGAGAGGCTTAGACAAGCATGATTCACCGTCTAATTTGTATTTACAAAAGCGCCACCAAGTGGTAAGAATGGGCCAAAAATTACTTTTTTGTATTACATTACAAAAAAAAATTATATATATAATAAAATAAATATTAATTAGAATGCATTTCATAAATTTATTTTACTTATAAATGTATTTATAAAAATGTGTAAATTTAATTTATTCTTTTCACTGTATAAAGAAATTGGAATCCTTTGCAAATGTATTCTGTTTCTGCTTTAAGCAAAAGACTGCTTGCTTGAACAGGCTCTTTGTGTGACAATTTTACCAATTTAGAAAACAATGCTGTCACCATTTAAAAGTTTTTAAGGCTTCTTAGCAGGGGTGTACCAACACAAAGTTCATTTGGCTGCATTCCAATCCTGCTGTGAACTGTTGCATTTAATTACCGGAGAGGCAGATTAAGAGATACAGAAAACCACTGGGAAGCTCACTGTGCTCATCCAGTTGGCAGAGTGACTGTCTGTGGGTATTTCCATGGGAGCTGAACCACAAAAACCAAACAGAGAATGTAGGACAACTCAAAGTTTGATTTATGCTCCTTATTAAGAAACTTCACTTTGTTTCTTGGCGTCCTTTCTTCTCTTGCTCAAAGTATAAAAACAAGGCATTATAGCTGGAGGGAACGTAGCTTGTATTGAGAAGGGACAGTTCTGCCATCTGCTGGGGAAATGACATGTGCTTCAATGGACATGTCCACCCTTGACCCTGTTACGTTTACACATTGTATTAAGTGGTCAGCAGAGTGTAAAGGGGATCCAAAATGTTTTTAAGGCAACTCAAACCATGTTTGGAGGTTATCCGAAATGCATGTGACCAAATTGCATTTGTAACTTTTTTTTAAAAGTCTGAATACATGAATACAAGAGGAAGTATTTTCACTATTTCCAAAGAGTAGAGAGAGAAAAGATGGCTTAGTTTATTCAGAATATGTCCATCAAAAATGTAGGAATACACTTTTCCTTTGTGGCATTTTGAAGTTATGAAATACCTGAAGTCTATTTGCCGTCCACCATGCGGCTCCTCTTTCGGCCCTCTGTAGTATGGGAAGTCTTCCTGCTAAAATGCAAAACAAAATTATATGATGAAGAAGTGAGATATACAGTTGCAATTGTTGAGTGTTTTCCATATCTAATCTTTTTTTTCCTTCTTATTTTTAAACCTAATTCAAAACATTCCAAGGAATGTACATATATAGTTACCTTTAAACATAACTATACAAACATAGCTATAAATAACAGAAATAACAAACAAAAAGTCAGGTAGACACAGCTTTACACATTCAGTTTACAAAAGAAACAAAAAAGTAAAAAAAAAAAAAAAGTAAAAAGTAAAAATAATAAAACAAACAAACAAACAAACAAACAAATAAAATAAAATAGCAAAAGAAGAAGAAAAAATAAATATATCTGATCTCATATACTTACCCTTCGACCGGGTGGCCCACCCCTGTGGTCATTTGGAAATGAGTGATGGCTATCTCCATGATAAGCTCTCTGATCCTCTCCATGATAGTTGCGAGGGGCACCGTTTGGGTAAAACCGAGGGCCATCGTATTCAAAACCACGGCCGTAGTCCTCGTCCAGTCGCCCAAAGGGAGGTCTCCTGTCCCCTTGAGCTCCTCTTTGAAATTGACCCTGGAAGAAAAAAACAAAAAAAACAAAAAAAAAAAAAACAACCTCAAGCACAGCTGTTCGTCTCACAGCATAAACCAAATGTCTGATTGTGGTCCAAAAAAAGAGAAAAAAAAAAGAAAAATTAATATTTACCCCTCTCTCTGGAGGAAACCGTTCCTCATAAATATCTCTAATATTTCGATCTCTCTTAAAAGCCACTAAGATATAAAACATAGACAGAGATGACATATTAATAGGATTTAAACCTCAGTAAGCATATGGCACTTACACATGATTTATTACATCAACACAAATTAAATTAAAACATAATATATGACAAATATCAAAACAATAACTCTGTAACACAGCCAAAAAACATTTAATACAAATGACAGTGATATCTTACTACATTTTAATGTTTATATTTAATCATTTTTTTACATTTTAATCATGTCTTAAAATCTAACATGTTTCTCTAAATGACTTACTTTTAGTTTCTGAATGGAAAATGGATGTCTTTCAGTTGTATGACGGTTATCTATGAACAAAACAGAGGTAATTAAAACAGAAATAGGGATGTACTAATACCTATAGCTGGCAGATTATTATTTATGGCCCATAACCAATAATTATTGCTGATAAATATATACATGTTTTCCCAGTTTAAAAACATAGTGTTCACAATAACTGAAGTAAAAGGCAAGCTATATAACATTATATAATATAGTAGAAAACATTACTATTTAGTACTTTTGATAAGATAAGTTTACTTTACTTTTAAGTTTGCTTGTGATAAATTTTGATACAAATATTTGTGGCTAGCGGGTGTTGATGGACATAACCTGGAAGACTCAAATCCTGGATTAACCAATCCCAGAACTAAAACTAGACGTTTTATCATTTAACTAAAATTATATGGTTTTGTCTTTTAACTATATAATCTACTTGCAATATTGTACCAATATTATACTTGCATGTACAATATACTTTTTATCACAGAAAGTACATCAGAACGTTTGATCACATTTCTGCTGCGTTGACTTGTTTGTGCTAAAATCAGTCAAGGAGAAATCAATTTATATTGATTTATGTTTATACCAATATGTGTGCATCTCCAGTCAACAAACTCTTATTTATGAAAGACATTTTTTTTAATCAGACGCTGTAATACCGTCTTTCACCAGTGCATGCATACTGAGAACACGTGCGTAACCCCAAAATAAGCGTTTACATACCGTTCACATTCGTTGCTTGACATACCCCGTCAATTCAACATTTTTGTCTTTTGTAGACAATTAATTTTTGTTAAATAATAATATTTTGAGACAAAACGCTCAGCCCGTTGCTAAACAAATAACCACAGCCACAATTAAAAACACAATGTTTCCGGGTCCAGACCAAATATTTTTCAAAATAAAGCGATACGATCTTAATAAAATAACTGTAAAAATAACTTTTAGGCTAGTATTCACTGTATTTTCATTTTAAGATCTTTTCTTGAGTGTATTTAATTTATATAAGTAGGAATTATTATTTTTTAATTTGTTTTCTATTAGAGAATGTAATGTTGTGACAGTGGCGCGTCTTTATCTTCCGGGTCGCGCTACGTTGATATTTTGAACCCGATTTAGACGCTGGTTAAACGTACGTTTTAATAAATTTAGAAACAACAAATGCAGCTGTCATTATGATAAACATGCTTTAAATCAATAAAATTCCGGCGATTAAGTAAGTCTGAAATGATTTTTTATATACGTTTTCCGTAAGCTCTTTTAGTATCATATTTTGCTTATGAGTCTTTGCATGTTTTATAAATGTCTTTTTTTTTCAGATATTAAAGATAAATATGAGTGGTGGTTTAGCGCCCAGCAAGAGCACCGTTTATGTGTCTAACATCCCATTTTCCTTGACAAATAGCGATTTGCACAAGGTAACAGTTACCCTGTTGTGTCAAAATTATATTTGTTAACATTTTTTATTAGTTTTATATGGTGGAGTGGGGTAAGCCTCTTGAGTGAGACGTGAAACTAATAAACAAAATATATTCCTTGTATATATCATATTTTTTCTTTTTGACATCTTACCCTAAAGCATCTTACACATTTCACACTTTGATGGACTCTCTCTAAATATATGGTCACAAAAATTATGCAAATTCCTTAGAAGAGAGCAACACATCTCACCACACTTCCCTATATTACATTTTTTTTTTACTATAGAATTTTTAAAGTAAATTTTATTAATATTGTGAACTTATATTTATTGTAATTTCCCCACAGTTATGCTCGAAATATGGCAAGGTAGTGAAGTAAGTATCCTTTATTTTTGGGCTGCAGTTAATAGATTCTGTTATACATCTATAATTCTATAGTATATAGAATTCAGAGTATAGCTTGATCATAGTCACAATATAATTTTCTGAAGGGTTACTGTTGTCAAAGACAAGCAGACACGGATGAGTAAGGGAGTGGCGTTTGTGCTGTTCTTAGACAGAGAGTCTGCTCATAATTGTGCCCGATCACTAAACAACAAACAGGTATGATGGTTTAACATAACATTAAGTTAACAAAAAGTACACACGAAGCCAAAGTGTTTGATTGATCTTGTACTCTTTCAGTTGTTTGGGAGAACGGTGAAGGCCAGCATCGCCATCGACAATGGGAGAGCTACAGAATTCATCAGAAGGAGAAACTACACAGACAAATCCAAGTGTTATGAATGTGGGGTAAGTTTTTGTTGAAATGTGTTGGTGGAATCTTTTACACTTGTGATATTTCTATTACGTATTTGAGATCATGAGATGTCATGTTATTTGTCTCCGCCAGGAAGAAGGGCACTTGAGTTACGCTTGTCCTAAAAATTTACTTGGAGAGAGAGAACCTCCACCTAAAAAAGAAAAGAAAAAAAAGAAAAAGGTCCAGCAGCCTGAGGAGCCGTAAGTACTTCTTAATGGCATTAGTAATTCAAACTCTGTACTTACTTAATGCATTTAAATGAATACATCACCAAAACATGAACATTTGCTGAAAAGTTACTCACCTTCAGGCCATCCAAGATGTAGATGAGTTTGTTTCTTCATCAGAAAAAAAATGGAGAAATTTAGCATTGCATCACTTGCTCCCCAATGGATCCTCTGCAGTGAATGGGTGCCGTCAGAATGAGAGTCCAAAAAGCTGATAAAAACATCACAATAATCCACAAGTAATCAACATGACTCCAGTCCATCAATTAACATCTTATTAAGTGAAAAGCTACGTGTTTGTAATAAACAAATTTACCATAAAGACGTTAAACTGTTGCTTCTAGTTAAAATAAATGAGTTCTCTAGCCATAATATTGCCTTTTCCAGTGAAAAAGACATCTCGTTTGAATTAGGAGAGAAATATGCACAGATCAAGCACTGTTTACAAGAGAAAACAGTCCACAAAGTTCTAAACAAATATATTGGTGGATTTTGATGTGACAGGACAACATGGACTTTTTTTTTTGGAGGACTTATATTATGGTGCATGTTTATTACAATCGCTCACATTTTCACTTCACAAGATCTTAATTGATGGACTGGAGTTTTGTGGATTATTGTAATGTTTTTATCAGCTGTTTGAACTCTCATTCTGACGGCACCCATTCACTGCAGCAAGTCATGCAATGCTACATTTCTCAATCTGTTACGATGAAGAAACAAACTTGTCTACATCTTGAATGGCCTGAGGGTGAGTATATTAAAGCAAATTTTCATTTTTTTTGGATGAACTGTTCCTTTAATCTTTTATATGTATGAAATTGCAAATAAGATAGAATAAATATGCTGTTTTTGTTCTTTCAGAGAACCAGAGGACAGTGAGGAAGAAGGAGAGGATCCAGCACTGGACAGTTTAAGTCAAGCAATTGCTTTCCAGGTCAGTGAATATACTCTACAGTTCAGTCATCATACAGTAATATTCCTAGTAAAAAAGGGTTCAATGAGAAATATAAATATTTGCCTATCATCATCATCAGCAAGCACGCATTGAGGAGGAGGAGAAGAGAAGGAAGCAGGTCACAGAGAATGTGTCTCAAGCATCTACATCAGAGGACACCCACAAACCCAGGATCAAAAAGAGCGCCTACTTCAGTGACGAGGAGGAGCTCAGTGACTGACTCATACTTTTATGTGCTCGGAACACATCGCCTCCTCTCAACTGCTTTCACCTATTAAGAAGGTCACGTATTGATCTGAATTTCTAATTTTGTCAAACTATGTTGCAAAGTCAGAAAAAACTCTGCTTACCTTGATCTGAGATGTTTGTTGTCATTTTATGCTCCTCATTCATTTAATTACACCTCCAAATATTGGGTATATAGTAGTATTGGGATTTAAAGATCCTGCAGAAAAGTTCTGTAAATGTTTTTTTTTTTTTTTAATCTTGTAAATAAAGTTTAGTTTTGTGTATTTCTCATTTAAATTCTTGTTATTGTTCCAAGCATGGAAAATAAACTTTTAAAATAACTTCCTGTCACCTTTGTCCTCAACACTCATTTTTTCACCCACTGATGTAAGTCAAAGTTAATGAAGGTTCAATGTAAAAGTTTGCATTCTCAGAGAGAAAGACCTCATTGAAATAAAAAAAAAATGCTTCATATCATTAGCAAATGTATGTGTGAAATATATGTACATTTCTATAATACAAATTAAATTTTGTAAAATAAGATTTTGGCCTGTCTCAAGCCAAAGATCTTGTTTTCTTGACTGTATCTGATGATTAAAATCATACAATGATTGATCTATTGAACTGGCATTGCTCATTGTAGGAAAAACCTACTGACTGCATCAGTTGGCCCCAACAATTCAGCTGTTATACAAGTTATTATAAGAAAAAAAATAGCAAATATTCTTCAGCAAGCGGAAAAATGGGAAATATAGGTTTCCAACAACAATATTTGGTCCCAATTGTGTAACAGCTTAATGTAGGCTGAAATTGCAACCCTGTTAACCTTTCTGTTTTGTATTGATAGTTTATTTTATAAACAGTCTATTTAATTTTGATGTTTGTTGTTAGAAAACAGCAAACACAACAATCACACAAATCAAGGTTTTAAGCTGCATTTAGACACCAACTTTGGTAACATTATGGAAAATGAATAGAAAATAAAACAGCTCATATAAAAAGTTGTCAGCGTCCATTTGCTGCAACAGAAAAACACTTAAGCCTGGTTTCATAGACTAAGCCAGGATTAGGCCATAGTTCAATAAGGACATCTGAGTACATGCCTTATTAAAAAAACATTACTGGTGTGCATCTTGAGACAAAACAAAGGCACTGATATATTTAAAAATCAGTCAATGCAAGTTTCTTTTAGGTGAAACAGCTCAGACGTATATTTTAGTCTGGGACTAGGTTTAAGCCTAGTCTGTGAAACCGAGGGTTAACTTCTCAGAATTATGGAAAGTGCCAAAGTGTCTTTAATTGAAGAATGGCGCAGTTAGTTACCTCACTCGCTCTCACTAGTCTGCGCCCAGTGGATTTGGGGTGAAGCGGGAGCACGCGACTCTTTCATATAAACCCCACGACCCTAATTTTGAGAAAATAAACCGGCGCTGGATTGGCCGAGCCGGGTCACGTGACCACCGCTGCGCTGGAGTTTCTACGACAGCTGAGGAGCCGCGCGAGAGGACAGAGCGCGAGAGGCGGCTGTGCCTGCAACGCTTCGCACAAAGTTTCAGCAGCATGGGAGACAAGAGGAGTCCGACGAGGTAAAACCAAACAGAAAGAAACTCCCACAGCCGTGGCTTCAAGAAACTCGAGAGCGTCTCAGGGCTTGAAACAGACCATTAGGCAGCGCGCGTGAACGAGAAAGACGCAACAAGAGTGGCCACCATGGCGGACGGGCTGCTTTATCAACCTAAAGTGTCATTTCGTTAAAGACCGCGTCGCTTGCGCAGGCGTTCTGCTGACTTTGTGCATGGATAGGATCAGATATGCGTGTCGAAGATTTCTACAGTCCGAGATGTGATGTTCACTCTGTTTGTTTTGCTTTTTGAAGGCCGAAACGCCAAGCGAAGCCCTCCTCCGACGACGGCTACTGGGACTGCAGCGTGTGTACGTTCAAGAACAGCGCCGAAGCGTTCAAATGCATGATGTGCGATGTCAGGAAGGGCACCTCAACGCGGTGAGTGCCACACGATGTCTGTATGCTTCAAATCTAGCGAGCTGCCTACCTAGACAGCATATTTGGACTTCATTCGATGCCCCAGATCGCTGTCTAGATAGCCAGCTCATTAGGTTTAGAGACAGCCATTTGTCTTGTGTGTATTAATAATTACACAGTTAATACAATGTTTATAACCTTAGGAACAAATGTGAGCAGTCAGTGTCACATTACTGAACGGCTCTGTTTGTAAAACATCCATTATATTTTGATTAATGTGGGCTATTTCAGAAGTAATTGGGGTTTAATTTTAATTCGTATTGTAATTATAGTACATTATATTAAATCACTATAATACTATACTGGCGATTTCAATTAATTGGCTTGTAAACTGTACATTCAGCTTAGTTCTAATGCTTAAGTTATTCATATTTTCATAATCTTCATCATTTGCATATCAAAAGGCATTAAGATTAGCATTTTGTAATGTCTTTCCTCTGTTTTGATCTAAAAGCATTAGGGATGCACTTATACTACTAATAATAACTACTCATGTTGGAGGATAAACCCTTGTACTTGGTGTCAGTATCATATTATTTAATGCTTCAAAGTATGTTCAAGTGGTTGGTTAAGACTAGTTTGAAAACATGTCAGTGATTTGAGAGAATGAAAAGACACTGAAAAATGCATGTGTAATATAGCATTTTTAAGGTAAAGTTTGAATTCAGCACATTTAAAGAATTAATGCTTAAAGACACAAAATTTGCCGAGGCTAAGCTGGAAAATTGTGAAGATAGTGTTTCTAAAGATGTGGTGACATTTAGCGCTGTTTGCTGATTTTTTCGGTCAAAATCTAGTCATATAAATAAGAATCCAGAATTTCGCATGAGGGCGAAAGATTTCGCGTAGATTTCGCAACAGGTTCAGGTTGGTTGTGTGAATTTTCCGTGTTGACCAACAGAAAGTTGCTTGGTTTGAAAGTGAGCTCGGTGTGAGCTTTTCGCTACACTATTGACAATGGAGGTTTCACTGAAATAGGAAAGAAACAAAGTAATAGTACAAGAATACAAAGTCAAATCAATTCAGAATTTTTCAATTAATCGTAGAGAATGAGGGGTCCTACGCAATACATGTTTTTTCTGAGCATCTTTGCTTGTATTGGTCTCATAGATAGCGTCTATCCATGAGAGAGCGCTAATGGCCTCATCAGAGAAGACATTTAATGGGCTCGTATTTTCTCACCTTCATCTCATCTGTCATAAAAATCCTGCTTTGGAACAGTCAGCGACTGAGTCGGCAGTCAGTTATTTCCCTTATGTCATTAAGATGAGATCAGGTCAGGAAGTAAAACATTCCTCATCTGCGTTTCAGAACATAAACGCACACTAAAAGCAGATGAAGATGATGATGACAGACCTCAGCTCTCAACAACAGCGGCAGATAACGATCATCTTCCTTTTGGGAGATTGTTTATAAAGGCTTAATTCTCTTTCAAGTTTCAGATCCCATTACCACTGCTGAATTAAAGTATTATTACAGCAGTTATTTAAAGCCAACATACATTCATTTTCACTGCAAAAGTGCGTGTGAGAGGGCGGTGGATTTTAATGTGGGGCGGGGTGCTGTCACTCGTCCAGGCCACCACAGCAGCTGGCGTCCAGACGGCCTGAACTCATTTGCATTCAACGGCTTAATCAAGAATGCTGTCATCAGAAGAGGCATCATCACATCAGGATGCGTGCACACACACACACACACACACACGGACACTGATGCCCATAAATAAACCCATTATTGCACATTTGCCCTGTTATAATGCCTCGGAGATGGCCGCAAATGATGGGTTTTAATGATGATGTCCTCTTGATTGTGTGATCCTCGCAGGTCACTTTTTACGAAGAAAGGAGAGCTTCTTGACATGCAGCTTGTTCACTTTTATGCTGCATTTGATGAGCGGTCGTATGCGTAAACGCAAAGGATATACGTTGGTGCTGATTGCTGCTTTCAGCTTCGTCGTCTTCCCAAGCAGCCGTCAGGTGTGAATGACAACCATGTGTTCGTTTAGATTGCGGTTGTGTGCAGCGGATAGCAAATGAATGTTTTATAAGGCTATGATTTAGCTGAGCCTGACTGATATGTGGCAAATGATACAAGGGTTAATTTGGAGCATGATTGTCGGGCATCTCATCATATATTTAATTTGGGTTAGTAGGACATTTTTAAGCAGAAACTTATTTTTCTATACAATTAACGTTAATAAGGGGCTGTGTTGTTTTGGATCCCATTGACTTACATTGTAAGGACAAAAACAGGCAAAATGGTTTTCAAATACCTTTTGTGATCCGTAGAAAGTCATACAGCTTTGAAACAATAGGAAAGTAAAAAAATGATGTCAAAAGTTTTATTTTGGGGTAAATTATCCCTTTAAATCACACAACACAAGCTCTAAGTGAATGTTTTTTTAGTGTTGCTACGACTATATTTGCTCTTGTTCAAAGAGTGATTTGTTTACCTAGTTGTTACCTTGCGCTGACAGACTGACATTTAATTGATGAAGCTGCAGAGCTTCTCGTTGAGCATTTCAGGCCATTCCCCGGCTAACCTCCCCGAACCTGCCAGCAAACCTCTAATTTCAGTGTACCGACACTTTTTGCCCCCCAGCAAAAGCATTCGCTCTGCAGGAGAGAGTATTATACCATTCAATTACCACAAATGGAGAGAATGTCCCCTCTAGACCAAGCAGTTTTTTTCTTACTCAAGACCTCTCATGATGACAGATAGGAAAAAGGAAGGCTGTATTATGTTTTGTTTCACGTTGGAGCTCTATTTGACTTGACACTAATGTACGTTTGTGCTGTCACAACCAGTTTAAGGCTGTCGGTTATAAATGGTTGACACAACCTGTGCGCTCTATAGGGGTATCGCTGAGAGAACTGGCCCCATCATCCTTCATGACTGTCAGTGTCGGTGAGGTGATGACAAACGGAGGATTTCAATTGCAAATGATTACCGAGCAAAGCATAAATCTAAACGTCATATTCTGCAGTCACAGTGATATTTTATTTTTGCTTAACGATGCGATAAAACATGGTGGAGATGTGCAAAACCAACTAGTCAGTGGGTCTTAAGGAAGCCTTGAATAACTAGGCTAGTTCTGGTTTCACCAGACGCCATGCATTCTTGTAATTATAATTATACAATGGTGAGAAAAAATGTATAATTTTATGTATGTGTATATATATTATTATTTTTTTTTTAAATTAGATGTTATAAATAGAACTGCATTATATATTAATATAAAAAGTATATATTATATGTAATATTTACGTATATCTAAAATGCAGAATTTGTAAGTATATGTATTATAATATAAAAATTATACCAAGGCTTTCACATGCTTATATAGTGTTGGTTATTAGATGACTAGTCACTTGCTACAGTGTGGCATGTGAAAGAATTGAGCAGCATGTGAAATCCTCTCTAATTGCGTGTGTGCAGAAACCCAGAGCGCTGCACTGCGAGTTCTCATCTCTTTGCCCAAAAAGGCGAAACTAATGCAGTCTGAGGAAGCGTTCCCGGCATGCCTTTGCCAAATAAACAAAAAGCCACATAAAACATCCACATTATTCAGTAATTACAAGAGCCTGTTGTCATTTATTAGAGAAATTTTGCGTATAGTTTGCAAAAGCATGCGAAGGCGCATGCCCGTACCATCTCAAACGGGTTGACCTCATTTTGATTCAGACAGTTATGGGCCTTTGATGAAAGGAAGGAAAGCTGGATACCGAAGCGAGGGAGAAGCAATGTGGAACTACAATGTGGGATTTTGAAAAGCAGCTAAAGGAAATGCAGACGCTTGGAAAGAACCGAGAACAGAGCGTGGAGAGGTGGGACGGTGGGAGGCAGAGGGCCATCTGTCAAACAGGGGGCTTGGCAGTGGAGCGAAGGAAGGAGCAGTATGGAGACTGCATGTTCACACAGTGTAGCGCATTAATCATGGTGTCCCCTCCCATCACTCAAGCCCATGAGTACACGAGCTTCCCCGGTACAGTCATTACGCCATTATACAAACATGCACATATGAACACATCTGAGAGACTCTTGGCTCAGAGGAGAGAACGCAACCCTCGTGTCCTTCTGATTTAACACAGTAATGTGGGAAAATTTGTTTTGTTTGTGCACTTCTGTAAAAGAAGACGCCTTTGTAGACACATTCTGTAACTGTGTTTGATGTAATAGCTGACATTGATGTGATTTGATGATGAAATTCAATACATTGGCTAGGGCTGTGCAATTAATCGAAATTGAGTTTCGATTTCGATTTCCGCATCCAACGATTATGAAAATACAGTAATCGAGAGAAAACGATTATAGCGCCCTGTTCCGCCCCCTTTCCAGCGGTGCACTTTCGTTCCTCCATAAAAGCCAAATTTCACGTGCAAATCAGTAAAAGCATGTAACGAGACTTTTGCAAAATGTGATGTGCTTGATTTAAAAGCATGAAAGAGAACTTGCGCTTCCTCGGGAAGATTACTGTGATGCGCTCAGAGACGGAACAAAACATGGACATATAAAGTTAATCTTTTAGCGCCTAAACGGTCAAATACACACAAAAATGTGTCAAAATGCGGCGCTTAGTGATTATTCACGTAACCCTCGTCGGTTATGTAATAAATGAACGTAAAGTGTCGAGAATGAAAATACATGTGTAACAGTAAATTGGATCTGTGCGGCTCTTAAAGTGATCACTGTAATCTTTTGCAAATCTCAAAATGAATAGCTATAATCATACTGTACATCAGGGGTGTCAAACTCAGTTCCTGGAGGGCCGCAGCCCTGCAGAGTTTAGTTCCAACCCTACTCCAACACACAATTTGGGTTAGTATGTTTTTAAGCAAAATTTTTTGAAAAATGTGTTTTTCCATACAGTGTATGTCAATAAGAGCCTGTGTTGTTTTGGACCCCATTGACTTACATTGTAAGCACAAAAATGGGCAAAACAGTCTTCAAATAAATTCTTTTGTTCCCCAGAAAGTCATACAGGTTTGGAACATCCTAAAAATACAGAAAATTAATTAAAACATTTTATTAAGACAATCTTTTTTTTTTTGTTTTTGATAATAGACACATTTTTTTTAAATTACACAGCTCTCTCGATTGGTGGCATTGATCAGTCAAAATATTTTTTTTGTTTTTGACTGATATGCTACATAACTATGATAGTTTCATGTCCCTCATTTTACTCCACTGTCTCTGCCATTTTGTCCATTTTATTATTTTTTATTTGATCATATCCATGTAATAAGCGGGATAATATACAGTCAGCGAGTCAGCATTGCAAAATAAATCTAATATTAACTGGCTTACATTGTCTTTTTGCATTATTGTAAGGGATAAATTTAAACTAATAGCATGGATTATATAAAGCATTGTTGCAATACGTATGCGTGAGACGGAGAGTGACTGATGATGGAATAATTTCACAAAATCTCTCCCTCATGACAAATGTTCAAAAATAAGCAGGATCAGCAACGTTAATGCTGATTTGCTCTGTCTGGCACGGAGGAAATGCATCAGAAAGTGATCGATTGATTTACTCTGAATGGCATATTGAGTGTGAAGGGTGTTAAGAGTCCACAGCAAGCACCCAGGTCTTGACATGCAGCAGAGAGCGAGGCAGGCAGACAGCTAACAACAACTAATAATGGCCGTTTTCACTTGCCTTGGGCTCTGGATCAATGCTAATGACCGATTCTTGGCTGCCATGCTTTAAGGCTCGAGATGTCCTAATTTCACAATGTGTAACTTCATTAGCTATTCCCAAAGCACCCGGGGGTTATGGATGAAAGCGTAAACATTGCACCAGTGCACAGATACTGAGAAGCTGTTTTTAAAATCACTGTGTGTGTGTTGGCAAAGCAGACGACAGCGATGCTGGCCTTCATACTGCACTGTTGTGGACTGTTTTTGGTGTAACAGCTGTTGTTCTTGACATTAGAGCAACGGTCACGGTGCATCCCTGTCATTTTAAACGCCATGCTACTGATGGGACTTCACCCTGAGCTCTGATCTGAGATCAGTGTGGTTAGTTCAGCTCATAGGCCTAGATATAATCTGTAATTGCTGCAGCTGTCAGGTTGTTAATTAGGGGTGCAACAACTGATGCGTTGAAATGACAACAGCAATACAGTATCCTACTAACAGACAACATTAGGACAAGAAGGGCTGCTCTAACAATTTCTGGTTGGCCATTTACATCCATAGGTTCAAACTGGATCTGGTGTTTTAAATGGATTTTTATCATGATTAATATTGCACATATATATATATATTAGAGCCCGACCGATATGGGTTTTTTGGGGCCGATACCGATATTAGGGAGTAAAAAAAGGCCGATATCGATATATAGGCCAATATTCTTTTTTTTTTTTTTTAGGGATGGAACGGTTCAACTTACTCATGGTTCGGTTTGTATCACGGTTTTATAGTCACTGTTTCGGTACGGTTCAGTATGCGCTATGTTTAGGGAAAAACTATACTGTTAAAAATAAATAAAATAAGAATAATCTATCTAACTACAAGCAACAGTACAAATAAATACAATAGAGTAAAGATACAAATAAAATTTAGGCTCATATCGGCCGAACGATATATCGGTCGGGCTCTTTTATTTATATATATATATATATATATATATATATATATATATATATATATATATATATATATATATATATATATATATATATATATATATATAATATGAAGAGTTCAGATGCAAAAGCCTCTAAGTGCCATCTGAAGTTGTCATCTAAAAGGAGCATTTTTGTCAGGCTGCTATGTTTAGGTTCAGTAATTTTACTCTAATGGCAATGTATAGATCCTTTTCTATGCAATTAAAGTGAAATAACTGAACATAAATATAGGGGCCTGATAAAAATGCTTATTTTAGAAGAAAATTTTAGATGGTATTTAGAGGCTTTTGCATCTGAACTCTTCATACGTACATACATACATATATATATAAATGTGTGTGTGTGTGTGTGAGAGAGGCCGTTCAAGACATATTTAAAACTTTACTCGCGCACACACTATCAAACTCTCTCAGACACTACTATAAGGTCTTTCACACACTATCAAAGCTTTCACACGCACTATCAAACTCTCTCATACACTACTATAAGGTCTTTCACACACTATCGAGGCTTTCACACGCACTATCAAACTCTCTCATACACTACTATAAGGTCTTTCACACACTATCGAGGCTTTCACACGCACTATCAAACTCTCTCGCGCGCACTACCAAACTCATTCACACACGCACTATCAAACTTATTCCCTATATGGTGAGGCCGCAGACCTGGAGCAAGTAGATATACAGCCCAGGCAGTTTGACGCCCCTGTTGTTCCTGATACATCCAGTAGGGAGAGGTGGACATACGGTGAAATAACATCATTAAATCGACGCTCAAAACTTACACCGTAATTACCGTCCCGTCTATTGACTTTGAATAATTGATTGTTTTTTATGACTTCAAATATAAACGTTACATTAAGATATCAGATAGACAGTGTTATGATTTGCACTATGGATTAAAATATCTGTAGATATCTGATACTCCCTTACGAAAATTAAAAAAAAAAAAAAAAAACATACAATAGTTAAACTATGGTAACCACAAATTAAGCATGGTTTTGCTACACTAACCGTAGTTTAACCATGGTATTTGTAGTAAAACTGTAGTTATATAAATGGTAATGGGGATGGTAGTTTTACAGAGGGGATGCTTTTTGTTATTTCTTTCAACAAGCCCGCAATACAAGCTCTGGTTACTACACTTTTACTATAATAAAACCATGGTTAATTTTCCTATGGACTGTTGGTCTTCATACATAGCCAACAGGAGACATCTGAATTGCTATTGAATTTATTATTGAATTTATAACATTGTATTTGTGAATTGAAAAATTAATAGCCTACACATTGTTGGATCAGTATTTTTATCAAATTACTTATTAAAACTACATTATACTCACTACAAACTACTTTTTCAAATACAGATTTTGTTTAAATATGCAAATAATACATTTTTAACAAATGTATTTTGAAATGTAAAACCATTTTAGTAAGTAGTGTAAATGTTTACAAAATAAATGTACAAGAATGTGTAAAAATATTACATTCAAAACACAAATGTGCACATACAACTAACATATTTTCAAGATGTATAGTGAATTCAAAACCAACAGATGTGTATCAATTCATATTCATATCAAAACATACACAAATGTGCAAATAAAGTACACAAATAAAACAAACATAACATACAAACATGTATCAATACAAAAATAATCATAAACAAGTTATACTTTTTTTTTCAACTGCATACACACAAAATCTTTACTTGTCACACAATTTCTGAAAACTGACACTAACAGCAGAAGCACACACCAAATCTGTAAAACCATATACTAATTCTCAGCCTTTGACTCAGTTTTCAATTTCATAAAACACTTTTTGCAAAACACAACACACAATTCTCTATGTAACACAAAAATTTAACAGGAATTAATATTATGGCAAAGGTGTTTGCTTTTGAGATGTGTTTGGGATATTTTGAATGCAGTGCTTCATTTTGCAAGCGATATGAGGCATTTTGTGTGTAAAGTTTTGAAAAAAAAGAGCTAAAGTTTTGAAAATGTTTGTAAGCAGTTGAAAAAAAAAACCTATAATAATAATAATAATAATAATAATAATAAAAAACAAATCTGCTGGCTGCTGGACCTACTGATGATCAGTAAAATAAAAAGTTTTTACTGATCACTAAATACAACATTTTTAAGGAGGAGGCAGTGTGTTGAAGGAAATCTTGGAATATTAAAGACTGTGTGCTGCAAAAACTCCCAAATGGGAGCAAAAGGCTTAGGGTAGTTGATGTCATATACACAGAAAAGTTTGCAACACAGATCCACTGCTTGTAGTAAGGTCTTCTGTTCCATCGCCTCCCCGTTGAAAGTTCTTGGAATTAGTACAGCAAAGCTGGTGTCATCCAGTTGTGTAAAACTTTCTTCATCCACTCCTTCCTCTGTGATAAGATGAAGCAGAAGAAACATTTTACAGATGAACTTGTAAACTAGTTAGAGCTGCTCAGTTATGACAGAAATATCATGAACACAATTATTTTAGTCAATATTGAAATCACGATTATTTAGCATGATTATTGGTAGGCGTTATGAACCGCATTAAGTCTTTCATGAAATTAGTAATTGTAAACATCAGGGAAGTTTCACAATTATCAATACTTAATCAAAAACTACTACTAGGTTAACTCGTGAGTAAATTTTACCACACTTACATATTTGACTGATTTGGTTAAGTTTGGACTTACAAGGAGGAACAAAAGTACACCGCTGTGAACGAAAGGAAGCTGTGCTGGACGGAATGCGGCAGCCACACACTAATCATTTCAGCTCATATCACATCAAACCGTGCAAATTATTGGTATACTTTATTCTCAAATTATTAATGTTAACAACATCAGCATTGCGTGACTAGTGTGTATTAGTGTGTAGATTTCAATTTCTGTACAGTCTAATCTCTAATTGTCATATATTGAATTTCATATTATGAAATTCTTTTAACCCAAAAAGCAAATTATGCTTCCTTCGAACTGGTTCTCTTTAAAATGCAAATCTTGTGTAATCCCTGGCTATCTGTAATCAGAAACACATTTAAAATGGGAATATAATTTCATTTCATTCACATGTGTTTCATAAACACATAATCCTTTCTGGATTACAATCCGCCATCAAAATTATACATTTAATTATTCTAGCTGCTGTGAGAAAAGGCTATAAATGATCCTCCATCTGCAGCATCCTCATGTGCGATAGCCTAGTAGCCGGGACAACTTCTTTATGTTTACAGACATGATGTAATGATGCGGCGGCATGCTCAAATTTCCCGCAAAAACCTACCTGTACCACTCAAATTAGAAAACATTATTATAAGTTTACCGTTGTGAATCGGGCTAAAGTAAGGCGATAGTTTTGAACACTGGCTGGTTATGTACTTGCTCAAATATTGATTTCAGATAATTTTTAACCAAAAAAAGTTACGGACTGCAGATATATACATGTATGTATGTATGTATATGTATGTGTGTATACTTACTTTGAAATGTTTCAGTTAACTGGCAGAGATTCCACTGTTGCAGTTTTTACTTCACGGAAGAATCCATTGTCTAAAACAAGTATAAACACATTTAGTACAACACATTTAAAAAAAAAAAACATGCAAATCATAGCTTCATATGACAAATGGTTGTAATTAGAGGCTATTCTAATAGATGCATAACAATATTCAATATCACATTAATAAACCATAAAAACACACTTAGTGTTATTAGTGCTGTTCGCTTTCCAAACACTGACACTGGTAATGTTTTGACCAGCAGGCGTCACCGTTGTGTCACAAATGCTTGGAAGCAGTGAATCATTTTGCGAAGCAATTGGTTTAAAGTCCGTGTAAAGACAATTCTGAGAATTTTTTCTAAACACATAAATGTTAGAAATTTATTGCTGAAACACATTACAAAGACTCTGAGCTATGTAGTACTGAATTGTGCAGTTAAACCGTTAAACGGTTTTTCACCAATTCTGTGTTCAGGATTTGTTTGGGCGGGGCTAAAACGGTGACTCGATGACGCAATGGAGCCACCGAGCGTGGCCCATCCCCTAACACTAATAACTACTAAAAGAACACTAAACAACAGAAAGAATACAGGTATGTTGAGAGGTAAAGTTCGTTTCTTTGAATGTCTGTGATGTTAGATACACAGATTCTAGGCAAGGGAAGAGTTATATAACAAAAACTGATTTTATGTACCTCATACTGACGCAGCAGCAGCTTCTTCTGTTGTGTGACTTTCAGTCACTTGTCGTTAAAATTTGAACCGTCGCCGCAGGAACCAAGTTAACTCAACATTGTGTTATTATTAAAAATAACCCAACGATGTTTAAAAAATATCCCAACGTTTTAGAAAATAACCCAACATAGTGATCCAATTTGTGTAACCCATCGGTTGGGTTAAGAAAATAAGTCGTTTTTTGCTGTGAATGGACAATGTAATGATATATGATCTACTGCCTTAGTCACTGTCAGAGCCGTAGGGAGACACACGTAGCCAATCAGAGCCTGCGAATATAAAGCTATCCAAAATATGAGAATGAGTTATGCGAGCAAGAGAGTTTGATAGTGTGTGTGAATGTGAAAGTTTTTACTTTTTAATATGAGTAAAGGGACATGGAATGACAGACCCATGGACTTTATTTACCAGTGACAGGTGAGTGTGTTATTATTTAATGAGAATTGTATCATGCACATTGTTATGGAGGTGAAGGTGGTGTGTTGATAATACTGTGGTGTGGTGTGTGGATGTTCAGCATTTGTACAGTTTTGCTGCTTTGGGCGCGTCGTCATTTTAGAGTGACTTGAATGTGCATAGTGACCCGTGTATTTGGCGGATTACTTTTACTGATCCATGTAGGGAAATTTACTCGGCATTTAACCCACCCTAATCTAGCCTACTGTTGATCAGCCGTCATTGTTGTTGAGAGCCTGTGTGTGGCATAATATGTGCATTATATGCATATGGCTGCATTAGCTGTAACAGAGATGTGTAAGATGTGTGCATGTAGTTTACAGTTGCTTACTGAAGGCTCTGACTGAATCCCCACGGTACGCCACTGCTCATGTGTGTAATTTATTATTTTTTTTATTTAAATTTGTTTTTTTCATTTGTACTTTTTTTTTTTTTTTTTTTTTTATCTTCAGCATTTAGATTTTGTCGGTCTAGGTGTTTTTTTTTTTTGTTTGTTTTTTTTTCAGTCTAGTCTAGTATAATAGTGTTACTGCAATCTAGTAGTATTTGATTTCTATTTATTAATATACCATGTATCTAAAACTCAGATGAAAATTGCCAAAAACTAATGCCAGTGTTTTTATAGCATTTTTTTATATTTAAATGTTATGATAAGACAGGGAAAGCTAGTATATTAGGGCATATTGGCTTACATCAGGAAGTTAAATGACCATTTTTTTGTCTTCCTGCTATAGAAAGGAAAACAGATGAGTGAAATTGTGGCTGTTTCTCAACTGTTGAGAAAACACATTCTTCTCAGATTACTCTATGTAGGCAAGATTTCTCAAATGGCTTCAACACTTGCCTGTTTTAACTTGCTTTTTCCCACATAGTCCTTTTCATCAGGCCCTGGTGAGCTTGAATCATGTCATCCTGATTTAAAACATCTCGCTTTCTCGCTTCTCAGTCTTCCCTTTTTTTTTCCCCCACAGGAAACCTCGTCCTGTTTCCCAGCTGGTAGCCCAGCAAGTCACACAGCAGTTTGCTTCACCCACACAGCCTAAGAAAGAGAAGAAGGAAAAAACAGAGAAGGACAAGAACGAGAGAGAACCGACACTGAAAAAGAACAGCCACAAGAAAATGAGGTGAAATGTTGCGATACAGTCCCTGTGTTCATAAATTCACTGCGTAGTTCCTACTCCTCAAACAAATTTAGTGGCTACCTTTTGCATTTTACATAGCAGGTAGCTCACTCTGGAAAATACCATGTATTGTTGCTCTCTATGTGGAAACTATTTGAATATAAATTATATTTCATCTGCCGCAATGTACTGAGAATTATATAACACTCTTTATCCCTTTTAGTGACAGAGATCTTACAAATATTTGTAACAAATAGTACGCTTACACTGCACATGCATCCTTATAAGATCTCCACCAATGAGAAACAGGCATTGATGCTTCCATTAAGCAATGTGAATTTAATGAATTTATGCTCTCAAATAGTTATATATTTACACTATTGTTACAAAGCTTGGGGTCAGTATCATTAATACTTCTATTCAGCACGGATGCATTAATCAAAAGTGAGCGTGAAGACATTTATAATGTTACAAAAGATTTCTATTTCAAATAAATGCTGTTCTTTTGAACTTTGTATTCATAAAAAAATCCTGAAAAAATGTAACTGTTTTAAACATTAATAATAAGAAGAAAAGTTTCTTGAGCAGCAAACCAGTATATTAGAATGTGACACTGAAGCTGTTGAAAATTTAGCTTTACCATGACAGGAATAAAATATATTTTAAAATAAAAATAAAAATAAAAAACAGATATTTTAAATTGTAATAATATTTTTTAAAATGTACTGTTTTTTGTGTAATTTTTTACCAAATGTTATGTATATGTAGTATGTATATTATATATTCCTTATGTCATTTAGTCCCTTGTGAGAGATGTTAGGTACAGAGTTTTGTTCAAATATACATTTACATATGTCAAAAGTCTTCAAATCAATGTTTCTGATGTTCTTATTCATCTCTTTGATCATTAGTTTGTTTCGTTGCCTCCCTGGTTTTTCCTTTAATACTTGCAAAGCCAAGGCCACCAGGCTCACTTTCATGCTCTATTATACTAGCATTTCAAGTCAATTTTATTTATATAACAAGCCAATTTGCTTTATATAATACAGATTCAAAGTTTCAAAGCAGCTTCACAGTAATAAACAGTTAAATTACAGTGTAATGTTGCTAAATGCATCAATTATGAAACAATTTAAATTTCAGCTGTAAAGCAGAAGACAATAGTGTCTCAGTGCAGCTTAGTTGAATAACGGTGTCAATGTTGTCAAGTTCATCAATTATGAAATGCTATAAATCAGCTCTACAGAAGACAATACCATGTCTGATCTGTTCTTTGCTCCCTATCCTGCAGGCCCAGGTTAAAAAATGTGGACCGCAGCAGCGCACAACATCTGGAAGTGACAGTGGGAGATCTGACGGTTATCATAACAGACTTTAAGGAGAAAACTAAGCCCTCTTCCAGTTCGTCCTCCAGCGCCGCATCTGGAGACCACCACAGCCAGAGCGGATCCAACTCAGACAACACAGAGAAGGGGATTTCCAGATCCTCGTCCCCACGAGGGGAGGGTTCCTCACTCAACGGGGAATCTCACTAGGAACCCGTGGATTATGAACGTTACTTCCAGTCTCCTGCACCTAATATATTCATTTTAAACGAACAGACACAGGAGCACGCTTATGTATGCCAAGACTTACCGAGACAGACTTAACCCAGCAATATAAGCCATCTCTCACTACTACCACAGTTATAGGATCCGAAACATAGGATTTCACCACGATACACTCGTTCTGGTTTGTTACAATGCCCAGTAGGTCAGCTTGAGATAAACTGTAGACTTTGTAAGCAATTTTGATGATTGAATTTTGACATTTTAATTTCTATAGCATGTGGTAGTATTATGAATCAGATAAGTGTTGTTGTCTGTTTGGATTTCGACATTGACACCCATTCTCGTTCTCTTCACTTTCGTGACATAACCATACTTTTTTTAAAACCACAATCTAAGTTCTGCAACAGCACCCATTTCGTTTCGACAATTAGCCCTGGGGCTTAAAAACATTCAACTGGAACATTGTTGTGAACGTATTTGCTTCTAAATTAATGACATGTCACTTGCAAATTGTAACTTTAATATAGTTTAAATGCATTACATGAGCGTTAAGCCATCTATAAATAACTGTGACCCTTTCTCAGTTGTTTGTTGCACCTGCTGGTACTTTTTGTACGGTTTTATGAGAAAAACCTTTAAACGCAGAAATTCATTGTTTAATTTGTTCTTGTTCATGTTGTTTTATTTGAAACTTGTCCTAGATTGCATCACTTGTGCGGCTAGTTGTTCTACCAGCGCTGTTTTGTGTTAGATTGTCTTGATATAATTCTGTTAACTCCACAAGCAACACAACATTTATGACTAAAAATGACAAATGTATTTGTAAGATGTTGAATTCATTTGCTCCTTTATGATGAACGGTGGTAAATAAATATATTGCAGTATAGGAAATATCTCTTAATAAAGTTTAAGATTTAGAACCCCATTGTCAAGCAAAACTTATTTTCAGGGCAAACGAAGACCTTAAGGGAGTGATTATCGAATTTGGTTGTTTGTGTGGTGAAATGTCTTTTCAATTCTCTGTGAAACGCACATGACATGCATGCGGATGATATTCGCTGTGGGTCTTCAAAGTGTTGTGGTTTTTACTTCACCATGAGGAGTGATGCAATGTGTGGCATACGGGTTGAGTCAGAGACAAGGTAGAGTATTGTTTCTTACTTGACGACTACCAGCAGTGTCTTAACACAACACGACAATCCATTTCTCAATAGACATTGCCTTATAATGCAGAAAACCTGTTTTGCTGGTAGAAAAGAACACCAAGTCCAGTTCCTCTATTCTCCCTCCAGGCACTCTTAAAATATGAATATTCATGATTTTAGTTTACTGTTGGCTTTTGATATGTATTCCTTTAAACATATTAGTAACTATTTTAAAGATACTACTACTAATTTAGTTACTAACCATTATTACACAAGTCAAGCTTTCATTTTACTAGGTATGAATGGTACTAAGAATTCATTTTAACTTTGCTTTTGTTCTGGTCATAATGGCTATTAAATAATTAAATTAAAAACTTGTTAGATTAAAAATGCATGATGTAATTGCGATTCATTATTAATAATTTAAATTCAGTGTCACATAATTCTGTAAAATCCAGCTACAAAAATTAGAAATTTGTTAATAATAATAATAATAATAACATAAGTCCGCAACTAAAAACAACTTTAAGCAGCTGCAAATAAGTTTTGAGGAAGAAATATTAAAGGGTTTGTCATAGGAGGGGTCTTTCTCACGCCATTGGGGGAAGATACGAACACTGACTCATTTTTGCGAATCGGTTCCTATGAACAGATCATTTCAAACAACCGATACAGCGGTTCTTTAGGTAATTACGTCATTATGTGGTCTGTGACTGCTCTGAAAATGTTCCAGTAGTCTAAAAACATATGTAGGCACATATTTCTTTATATGACATTTTATTTTCCGTTAAAGCTTTATCAGGGTGTTAATTATAATTTCATGTAACCGATTTCAGTTTGTAGCAGCCAGGATTCAGCTCATAAATATTTAGGTAAAATGCTATTTATATGTATTTTTTAACTGTCACGCAATCATATTTTTAATCATATTTACAGAACACCTTAGTCGTTACATTTCTGGTATCTGGCTACTATCACAAAGTATTTTCTGTTCTGTGAATCAGTTCGACTGATTCTTGGAAAAGATCCGACTCAAACGAACGATTCATTCACGAACCGGACATCGCTAGTGGTCATTAGTGGGCGAGTACTCACACACTGTACTCTTTTCAAGTAAAACAGTGTCCGAGGCCTGTAGAATGCGTGTATATCTTCGTTTGTGCATCGTTTGGGGAGAGATGAGTTTGTGCCCTCTCTATATTATTCACATAAGAGGTCAGAAGTACAGGAAATGTTCAACACTCTGCACATGACAACAGCCTGTGTAATTCCACACTGACTCTTGAACTGTGTATGGTGGAAGGTGTTCACACCTGAACTGATTCATTGTCAAGGGAGAGGTGCTGGCATGCCGACAACATTGTTGAGATGTTGAGCAGTGATGCAACAGACCACAAACTGCCAAATCATGCCTCTCTCACACGCACCTGTTTCAGCTGGTAGGCTCAGATTACAAGCAAAGGGGTGATAGTCTTGGTGAATTTGTGTAGGCCTATTTGATTGAACTTATCTCAGAAATATATATAAATATAGGTTATATATACTTTTTGTGAGACCTGTTAGATGTGTTTAATAAACACATCTAATATTTAATAAACATTAAATATATTTTATAATTATCACATCTTTAAATGTTGTATATTAATTTTGATGTTTATTTAATGTATACTGCAAAAATGTTAAATAGAAAATAATTGCAAATAATTAGGGAATTAGGGAAACAGCTCTAGTAGTAGTTGTGGTATTGTTTATTTACTAATCCATCCTTTTATCAGCCCATCTGTTTTTTTTTTTTTTTTTTCTTAAGACACATTTAGTAAACAAGTTCATTTAAAAGATCAAATATTTTAGTTTATCTCATTTAGCTTACATTTTTAGTTTATCAGCTTTTTTCATTTTTAAAACTTTTTCTATTTTATTTTGACGCATATTGTCGAAAAACAACTGCAAATTATTACAAAATAAAAACAGTATTATTTACTAATCCATCCTTTTATCAGCCCATCTATGTTTCTTTTCTTTGTTGTGATACCTATGAGATACATTTAGTAAACAAGTTCATTTTAAAAGATCAAATATATTAGTTGATCACATTTAGTTAACATTTTTAGTTTATTAGATTTTTTTTTTCGATTTAATTTTGATGCGTAGTCAAAAAATAATTGCAAATTATTATAAAATAAAAACAGCTCATTTAAAATGTAGTTTCTGTCATTTCCTGAACAGATCACATTCTTTTCGCAGACCATTTTAAGTTATTTTTCTTTGTTGTGAGACGTATTAGATACATTTAATTAACTACTATAACAAAAATAGTAAACGTCAAATGTTTTTATTTTGTCTATCTTATTACATTTCAAAAAAACATTTTGTTTGTTTAATTTTGATGTTTATTTAATGTTTATGGCAAACATGACTGCAAATTATTAGAAAATAAAACATCTCATTTAAAAATTCAACATTTTCTAAAGTTGTAGTCTACTTTATTTACTCATGGTGTTCAGTATAAAACTAAAACTGATATATTTACAGAGATGTTGCGCGCAAGGTGAATTCACCTGGACAGCGAGAGACATCAATGCAGCTAGCTGTGGTGGCCTGTGGAGAGAGACACGGGGAAGCTGTCAACATGCTCAAGACCGCAGCCATGCTCAGCAGTCGAACCTTGAGATTTCACATCTTTGCAGAGGAGCAGTTACACTCCAACATAAAAACAGCTATCATTTCTGACATATATGCATGCACATCTTTGTTGTTGACATGTTTTTCCAACGTTAAAGGGGATACATGTCATTTTAAATGGTCAATGTAATGCTAAATTTCTCCAAATCTGTTCTGATGAAGAAAGAAATTCATCTACATCTTGTATGGCCTGAGGATTAGTAAATTTTCAGCAAATTTAAATTTTTTAGTGCACTATTCCTTTAATCTGCTGCTAAATTATTGAGAAACTGTATAAAGAGATGAAAGATTTACTCTTTTCCAATTCATTTTCCACTTGTACAGCTGGATTCCTGGCCAGCAAAATTCAGCTATGTTGTTCACCCCATTTCATTCCCCATGAGAACCATGAAGAGTGGAGTCAGCTTTTCAAGCCATGTGCATCACAGAGACTCTTCTTACCGGTGAGTATTACTGCAGTTTAAAGCAATTTAAACAGCATGTTTAGCTTAAAATATCTTCCACTATTTTAAGCAAAAGCTGATTTTTTGGCTTGATTATGTCAAAAAGTGCAATCACTGTGCTGCTTTCCTTTTGTAAGATGTCAAAAAAAAAAAAAAAAAACATATTACTCTTCTGAAATGGAAATGAATTTGTACTCAAAAACATTGCAGTTTGACAAACAGTTTGTTTCTTTTCTCTACAGATGATTCTGAAGGAGGTGGACTCCTTACTCTATGTGGACACCGATGTCCTCTTCCTGCAGCCTGTAGAGCTGATCTGGAACATGCTGATGAACTTTAACTCTACACAGTTAGTAGCAATGGCACCAGAGCATGAGGAGCGGTGGATTGCCTGGTATAGTCGCTTCTCCAGGCATCTGTATTATGGAAGAACTGGCATCAACTCTGGTGTCATGCTGATGAATTTGACCCGGATGCGAATGACACAATTCAAGGTGAGATTAAAGGGCCGGACCCTATGTTTTCTTCCTTTATGTGAGGGCTTATGTACCTGGACAGAGCTATTCATGCTCAAATTGGATGTCGACATCTTGTTTCAAATGCAAGCATGTTTTGGCCAATCATGTGGGCTGCAAATGTCATGTGACATTCTATATTACTATATTAAAACACCTATCAACAAACAGAATTTTTTTTTTTTAAATCTAACTTAAAAAGAATATAATAATTAATTAAAAAAAAAATTACAAAACACAAATAAAATATCAAAAATAATGAGATTTAATAATAATAATAACCTAAGTAATATAAAGATAAAGATATATATATATATATATATATATATATAAGATTTCTAAAAACTATTATGAAAGAAGTCTCTTGTGCTCATCCATAGTAAAATACAGTAAAACAGTATTATTCTGAAATATTATTACAATTTGATATGACTGTTTTCTATTTTAATATATTTTAAAATGTAAATTATTCTTGTGAACTTTCAGCAGCCATTACTTCAGTCTTCAGTGTCACATGATCCTTCAGAAATCATTCTAATATGCTGATTTGGCGCTCAAGAAACATTTCATATTATCGATGTTGAAAACAGTTGTGCTACTTATTTAAATACATTTAAGTAAAACTCCTGCACAAGTAAAATGTTATTTATCTATTTATGACTCCATGTTAATGTTTTTTTTTTTTTTTTTTTATTTTTACATATTGCAATTACATTCGAGTCCAGAAGAGAGTGGTAAAGGTCTCTTTAATTATTACAAACTCTATTCTTTTTCTTTCTTTTTTTTCGCTCTGTATGGACAGAATGACATGACTTCCGTTGGTCTGCATTGGGACGAGCTTCTGATGCCTCTGTTACAGAAATACAAGCTTAACACAACCTGGGGTGATCGAGATCTGATTAACATCATCTTCCATTACAATACAGATAAGCCTTTCTGGATTTCGTTCATTCCTCATAGATTTATTCCCTTTTAAGTCTCTTAACAGATATGTATGTTCACCCAGAGATGGTATTTACCTTCCCCTGCCACTGGACCTACCGTCCTGACCACTGCATCTATGGCAGCAACTGCATCCCAGTGGAGGAAGAGGGTGTTTTCATGTTACATGGCAACAGAGGAGTATTTCACAGTGAAAAACAGCCAGCCTTTAAGGCTGTGTATGACACTTTCAAACATGTGAGTTGTATTATTTCAGAGGAATTTTGTTAGTTACTAGTAGCTAAACTTTTATCACAACACTTTTGTTTGTTTTTTTTTAAATCTGTTTACATCCTTCCAAAGCTAATAAATCACTCTTTACTTTTTTCTGGCAGTACATATTTGGTACGTATATTATTCTTGTTACCCCTGGAGGAGGCGCTGAACGGAACCACTCACACATACTGTGGGAACGTTAGTCATTTCTTTACCAGAGGACTTGGAAAGTCTGTAAGGAAGATGGAGAGAATGACTCCAGCAGGTGGCTGAGCTGTGATGTTGTTGCTGAATATTGACAGAAATGTATTCTCTGAGACTGGAGAGGAGTGTCGCTGGACTTCCAGTCGAATCTGTGCAATGTTAGTGCTGAATGTTCAGTTCAAAACTTCAGTGATGAAGAACAGGTTGAATGATGAAATGTGAACTTAAACTGATACTTCTCAAGGGTGCCATTTTCATTTCATTGTTTTAATCCTAGAGACAGTCAATAAAATGAAAGAAAGAAAAGAAAGAAAGAAAAATTATTTATTTCCCCGAATGTCACTCCAAATCTGAATGACTTCATTTCCAGGAACAAATAAGGCAAATTGTTGTGACTACTTTTATGTTTCTTTTGTAGTGCTTTTGGATGTACTGTTTCTTTAAGACTGATATTGAATGTACTGCAAGATGTGATAGCATAAATTGGGAAATACTTAAAAATGTAAATATTGTAGTCGTTTTACATAATGTTCATATGAAATAAATAAATAATATAAATATAAATATATATATATATATATGACTAATTAGAGTTTGTGACTATCACTTTCATTCCCCACTGAAGAATTATTGAAGTGATGAGGAAAAATATTAAAGGTATAGTTCACCTAAAAATGAGAATTTGCGGAAAATTTACTCACCCTCAAGCCATCCAAAATGTACATGAGTTGTTTCTTTATTGGAACAGATTTGAAGAAATTTAGCATTAAATCACTTGCCCACCAATGGATCCTCTCTAGTGAATGGGTGCCGTCAGAGTGAGAGTCCAAACAGCTAATAAAAACATCACAATAATATAACCATATAATATAAAGTAATCCACATGACTCCAGTCCACCAATTAACATTTTATGAAGTGAAAAGCTGTGTGTTTTTAAGAAACCAATCCATCATTATGATGTTTTTAACTTCAAACTGTTGCTCCTGGCCAAAATATGTCTCCATAATCCATAATAATGCTTCCTCCAGTGTATAACTCAACAAACTCATCTACATCTTGGATGGCCTGAAGGGCAAGTACATTTTAGTACAAACCTATCATTTTAGAAGCAAATATTCACAGAAAGGATTTAGTACAAGCTACAAACAACAAACTGAAAATGTGGAGTTTTGATTTTAGGTTATTTTTAGAAACTGGACTGGATAAAATAAAATATAGGAAGATAAAGGACACCTGCTTCTAAACTTACAGTGATTTATTTTATTTTATTTTATTTTATTTTATTTTATTTTATTTTATTTTATTTTATTTTATTTTAAAAACAAACAAAAAAGTTTCAACTTTCCTCCACCAGGGTGCAGCATTGATTCAGGTCTTTATGAATACAGGCAGTGTCTTTAGAGTGATTACAATGGCTTTGTTCTGTGATCATAGAACACAACAGTAAATACTGAACCACATCCAAACAACATTTTCTTCATCTCATAACAGGCTGAGACATACTTCTTTACAAAGTGAAAATTTGAAGTAATTTAAAACACAACTCAGTTAAAGCCCTTGGAGCTCAAAACAGAGGAAATGGCCCTGGGAAGTTCTGTAATGAGTTCAACGATTAAAATATCATTACTTGGCAACCCTTAAAGCCGTAGATGTTAATGACACAAGAAGACCTAATTCATTTATGATATAGAAGCTGACCTGCGTATGGTCCTTTTGAAGTATCAGCAACCTGTGCTTGAAGGTCGAGATGACTTCACAGACTACAGGACACAATGAGGAGGCTGATGTCATGTTTCATAGTTACATCTCATGGATCAATGTAACAGCAAATAATCCATGTCTGGACCACCTGAGGCACAAGAGCTGATTTACAGGGGTGTGCAGGTCAAAGGCTAGACTTGATAGAACAATAATGAGGGCCTGTAGGTGGTCGTTCTCTTGTATCTGACAATGATGATACTAGGAATCTATATGCTAGCATTTAAAGAAAAAAATTGTGGGCATTTATTTGTATCAAGTTTTATCAATTCACCACTTTCATGAAAATAAATATTACATTCCACACTGGAAGATAATGTTTCTATAAATAAATAAATACATACATACATTATGATACTGATTTCTGTAATTTTATTTTATTTAGTTATTTTTAAATTCAATTATATTTAATTTAATATATTAATTTTATTTATTTTTTTATTTTAATTTGAAGAGAAAGTATATATATATATATATATATATATATATATATATATATATATATATATATATATATATAACTGTGTTTGTGTAAATATAATAATAATCCTATTATTATTATTATTTTTATTATGATATACATTTTTAACTATATATTGATTGGAGACAAAAAGGAAGAAATATTAGAAATAATAATTAGTCACGTGGTGACAAGAAAAAAATACACTCCAAAGGTCACTTTAAGTATTATATTGAGATGAAAACTAACAAGAATTCCATGTTTTAAACTTATACATTTAATACTAATATACTAAGACGATGCAACCCAGTTCATTTATTAAAATCAGGTCTAAAACTTTTCTTTTTAAACAAAACACCATTTATTGCTGACTCTTTTCAGTGTGCCATTATACTCTTTACATTCATGTTCACTCTTTATCACTTCAGTTCATGGACAGTAGATAAACATTGAATCTAAAACAAAAAATCTGTGTCTATTGTTCATTTCCTCATGTGTGTGTGTCCTCCATCAAACCGTCTGAATCAGCCCCTCGTTTACAATGGATCCTCTGTCTTTGCTTTCCTTTCCATCATTTCTCCCTTAGACAATATTTACCTCAAGTGGCAACATATAGATGTTTTTTTTCTGCTCGACAGAAAAGCAGCCTGCGGTTTGTTGAAAGAGACCTTATCTCTCATTTCTATTTCCCCCCAGTGAGCTTTTCAATTAGGTAATTACAGTAATGTGAAAGGAGACTCGGCAGAGAGCCCCACTGCATTATGGGAGCACCTGTCCCCCACAGACGCCAATTACCTGGCACGTGAACCGTCCCCATTGTGTGGGCGCTTGGAGGGGTCCGAGTCTGCAGGAAGTGCAAACCCTGCCAAAGCGGAGTCTAATCAATGGGCGAGCGGTGGCTGTGAAACAGGTACACAGGAAGAAAAACAAATGAGTGGGTTGCTTTTCTCACTTGCTTATTTATGCATTTGTATTCAGATTGGAAGTGCACGAACACACCGTGAAGCTTAGAAACACATTGCAAGACTAGCACCAACAGTAGGCTATGAATTTAATCGCAATATTCCATTTACTATGGGCATTTTGGGGTGTCATGTCATTCCGAACCTGTATGAATTTCTTTCTTCTGTGGGACACAAGAAAATATTGGAAAATATCTCAGTGTCCATAAAATTCAGTGTTAATTCAATGTTGTTTGAACTCAATTTACTGAAGTGTTAGTTTGCCAAATTTGTATTGAAGTATCAATACTTTTGACATCCAATTAAGTTTTAGTTGTCAAATGTATTGATACTAATTTGATAATAAATCAATGATTCTGAACCTTTTTTGTCTCTAATACCCCCAGTTTCAAACAACAATACTCAAAGGCCTTCTAGACCTAGTTTTCTTTTAATACTTACATTTATTGGCACTCCTAGTTTCTGCAAATTAAAAAAAAAAATAATAATAATAATTACAATTAAAGAAATGACATTTTATAATTCCAGTTGTTTTAGGAGCTGAATGTTCTTCAGGGATCTCACTTTTTATCAAACAAATTGACATTACTCTTCCAGTTGTGTACTGAATAAGAATTTTAAAAATATTGTTTTACTCAGTTTCTGCCCGATATAATATGTTAGCACTTGGCACAACTAATAAAATTTGTATTCATTATAAAAACATCTATGGCATTTTAAATTTGCATGATATTAACAAGTCTAGAAATGATACATTTAAAATTAGGCTACCTCAAATATTCAAGTTTTACAAGACTGCGTGTAGTTAGTTAAGTAACATAAGAAATATCTTTTAGTTAGTTTATCTCATTTTAATGCTTGTTTCGTCTTATTTTAAATTACTTTAAGGCATCTTGTGGCCTCTTTGAAAGTTTGCTGGTGCCCCTTTGTTGAGAACCACCGTAAAAAATGAAAAAAGTAACAATACCAATATTTGTTGATAAATTTCTGCCTTGTAAAAGTGCTAATGTAATTGCATTTCGTTACGTCTTAAACATTTTTTGAATGCAAACAACAACAACAAAACAGGTACACGAAATAATGTATCATCATAGTTTGTGCGTTGTTATTATTAATCATAACAACACTGATAAGAAAATCAATGCCAGCTTTTCCCAAAAATGTCATAAGTCTATGTAGAATATCTTTTAAAGCTTTAATAAGTAATTTAAAAATCAAAAGGCCCTGAAGGTAAATCTTTTTTTTTTTCTAGTGATATTATCTAGAATCGTAAATAAGTCAGGGTTTGATAACAGTACCTGCGTTTTTCATTAAAAAATCATTATTGTTGGAAAACTGAGCATTTACTTCTTAATTCGAAAAAGTAATCAGATTACTTTTTTGTAATCAGAAACTAGCAGAAGCAAAGCTCTAAAGTGAATTCAAAACAAAAACAACAAAGAACAAAGACTCACTAAACATTACATGCAAAAAAAGACATAACAAATGACTGAGCACACAGAAGATCATAAACACTGGTAAATTAGACTAAACGAGACCTGAGTGGGCACAATCAACATGGGAGAACAAGAAACAACCAACCATGAACAGACAAAGAAGTCTTCAAACTTCAAAATAAGACAAGAAAAATCAACCTGCATCTACTACAGAAAACACCCTGAAACCAAAAGGAATCAGTGATGAAGCCATTTCCTGTCTCACAAATGTCAGTATTCATCAGTCTGCTACTGAATGTATGTGCTTATGGTGACCTGAATAGACATCTCTTCTCCCTTACTGTATGTGGAGCAAGAGACGCCTTCTGTCTCCCAAGTGAGCCAATTTACACTCGAGTCCACTTCATTGTGTGCTGTATCGATTCAGTTTGAACTCTTTTCCCTGATAAAGAAGCCCAGTGAGCTGGATGCAGATGTCTGCGGGGTGAGATGGCAGGGAAATCTCATTCAGGAAATGAGAGCAAAACTCAACCTGTGGGCTTCAATGTGGCAAAATATGTCAGTCAACTGCTCCTGCCCATAGGGCGATTCAAATCATTATTTAAGTGTAATGTCAATGAACCTACTGGTGTGAGATTAAAAGTCTGCAACAAACCCGCCATTACATTTGTTATATTACACTAACGGAAATTATTTTTTTGTTGGAAAAGTATAGGACAATTCCTTCAAGATACTAAGAGTAAATATTGGTGCTGTGGTTGGTATGGTACCTGAGCAGAGGAAAATACCAAGGACATCTTCAGGGAGACAGACACACTTTGATCTGAGCTAAAGCTCAGAGGCACTAGGTCTGACAGGTTATATAACTTTCATTTTTGTGACTTAGTTCATGACTAACTGTATGTTGGGGCTGGGAGAATGGAAGAAGAAAGAGAGAGGAAAATGGACCTAGTCAACATGATTAAAAGTGCAAAATGAAATCCCAAATAAACATGTTAATGGGTATTTAATAAAAATGTGATGTTCACATCCTTGTTAAATGAAATCAATGGAAATTGTATATTTTGGTACATACATGGTCATTTTTCTCCATATTGTAACACCTTTTGCAAGGTTATATAAAGGTATGGTTTATAATTTGTGGTTTATAATATTAGAAATTATCACCAAGTGAAACTGCAAAAAAAAAAAAAAAGTTTCAAACTGGTTTCCTGAACACTCCACCTTTCTAGCACAGGTGGAATAAACAGACAGTTTACTTATTATTTTTTACTTTTTACTGTTATTTTTTATTATGCATCAATATTCCATTTAATCACTCCATTATTATAAGCTTATAAAACCTGTATGAATAAATTATAGATTTTTATTATAATTTTTTTTTTATTTTAAATTATTTTTTAATTAAATGCTGTTATAATTGTTAAAGGGATAGTTCACCCCAAAATGAAAATTCTGTCATTAATTACTCACCCTAATGTCGTTTCTGTGTCTGGGAACATTTCAGTTGTGTTGTCTATGCAGGGTCAGAAAGCTCTCAGATTTCATCAAAAATATCTTCATTTGTGTTCTGAAGATGAACGAAGGTCTCACAGGTTTGGAACGACATTAGGATGAGTAATTAATGACAGAATTTTCATTTTGGGGTAACCAATCCCTTTAATTAAAAGGTACAAAAGCTGTAACTACGGCAGTAAAGTTTTAAAAGTACATTTTTGTACCTTATTTACCACTAAATGGTACATATTAGTACATTTTAATTGGGTACTGCCCAACTGACAGCTGTTGTACTATTTTTTTTTTCTGAGAGTGAGGCATATCACATCACAGGACACGACAATCACCTTCCCAAACATCATCTACCCAATTGGTTTTCAAACCATTAAACCTTCAATGCACTTTGGCAAAAGCAACATCATTTAAACTCAGCAAAGCGAATGGTGTTATGAACACAAAGTGTAATCGTGTTTGATTCCAGCTGTGGATCCATGTGAAGGGTGCAGACAGAGGTTCAAAAAGTGCTGTGCTTGCCAAAACAGCGAGCATTTGCATGATTCATAGGATCATTTAAAAGAAAAAAACCCACTGTAAATGTACACGTGCTACCATAGTGACTCAGACCCTTTCCATATTCACATTAGGCAAAGGTAATTAAACTGTCACTTCTGCGTTTCAAAAACGCAGCCATCACCACATTCCCCTAACGTCGAGGAATATCTGTCATTTGCGATGACTTCTGAATGGTTCATTTCCTTTTCTGAACCTTTGATTTGTGTGAAGACCCGTGTCAATAAAGCACCCCCTCCTCTCACGCTCCTCCACATCACCTCAAAATGAACATCTCCAATTAGACACAAGCAATCATTCATTTGATGACTTACTGTTTACATTCATTGTCGCAATCTGCGCGAACGTGCAAGAGACAATTCGTCGTTCCTTGTGGGAAATCTAACTCTTAATCACTGTATGAGAATAATTACGTCTCCTATGCGTTTATGCTGATAAACTCATCATAATTTGGCACTGCGAGCCTCGGCTTCATCAAATTTAAGACAAGACAGATTAAAAAGAGATAAAACCGCAACCTGAATCATAAAAAATGTCAAGAATAATGAATCCGCTGTCATTTAAAACACTTGAGTTAGCAGCTAGTGCTAGCTTAGCTTTGTATTTAGATCTTTTGTTCCTCAATGCGATTGACTCAAGCACACAAACAATAACATGAGACTTGAGGGGATTTCTGTGTTCGTTTGTGCCGGGATACGAAGCCTGAAAGGCTTGCTTAGGCCTTTGTTTCCATACCGTACACTACTATGCTACCGTCTCCCCCCTCATTAAATTAGAAATGAATAGGAAACAATTGAGCTATAATTGATAGGCCTCTCCCTTCGTTCTCCTCACAGACTCTCTTTATCAGCCACATAGTGACAAAAATCACAATGGCTGTCTTCTCCGCCACCTTTTCAGTTCATTCAGGCTTGGACTGGTACCATTGTTCTGGCCTGGGCCTGATAAGGCACTGATAATGTTAACCGGTTATCGTATTTGCAGAAAAGAGGACAAAATAAAAGACCAGAGACAGCCGCCGAATTAGCGACTTTGATGAATCGTCGGTTTCAACACGAGAGATTAGCATACTGATTGGACTGATTATTTGTAATTGCGGTTGGAAGTGAAAGGGGGCCACACCGGATAGCATTCGTTTCTGTTCCAATCAACTGAAATTGTGAGCTTTGTAATGACGTTGAATTAATCTTTCTTATCCTCCTCGCCAGGTTAAAATTATTGCAAATCAAGGTTTTTGTTTGAAAAATTGAATTGCAAACTGGCAGCAGACGGTTTTTCCCGAGTACATACTTCAGGGGCTTCTCTGGGGTGGACACATGGTAGCATCTTGAGATATGCAATAAGGGAAATCTATACGAATTTGGGCAAGTGTTTTCACCTGAGGTAGAGTGAGTGTCCTTCAAAGCCATCTGCTAGCATTTGCACCAGCTAATTAATTTGTCCTTCACAGGATGTGTCGGTACAGGCGGGGGAATACAGATCCTGACAGATGCTGAACACAAGACAGTACCGACGATCGGGGGGATGCTATGCGCTGTCTAGAGAATATCGAGACACCTAGCAAGATTAATCAATCATGATAGTGCATGAAGTTGTTTTGAAGAAAGAGACGCTCAAGCTGAGGTAAAACCGGGCCTTCGGCATTGGGTATATTTACATAATATTACATTTCTCACACAGCCGTCTAGCAGCAATCATTTCTTTGTACGTTCTAGATGATTGATTTGAACGTTTGGTTGAGGATGTCAATTGAAATCACAGCCCCTATCATCTCAGATACCACTAGGGAAACTGGCCAAGAGCATTATCATATATTACATTCTGTAAACAAGCTCTGCCTGTAGCACAAACCAGTGCAGATTGCATCTCCAGTGCTTCAAAAGTACCACGACAGATGACACTAGAGACAATAGAATGAGGAAAATCAAGTCTGCCGTCCAACTTGGAAGTTGTTGAAAGAGTTATGCTTTCCATTGGGATTTGGTAGACATTCGTTTGTATGGTGCAATTCTGGCATTTGCACAGACAATGAAATGCACATTAGTGACAGCATCCTAACACATTTTTAATACATGAAATTAATTAAATATTCAATGCAATCACATTAAACTAATTTGGAATTATGATGGTTGACATTATGGTTGACATTTGGCATTATACAACATTTAGGTGCTCAAAAATGCTGATTCATTCAAGTAACTGAATTTATAATAGCATACTACTCTTATTATTTATGTTATACCTTTATGTGACAGAAATAGAAAAAGTAGCAAATTCAGCTACTGTTTTTATGAGTGAGTCATTGAATCATTTATTCAATCTATTTGTTCAAAACACTGATTAATTTATTTACCAAAGCTGAAACTTCAAATAATGAAAATTATCTCATTTTTAATTTTGTTTGCTGTGGTACATCTGGAACAAAAACATACTATAAAATGATCTTACAATTACTATTATATAGATTCATACTAAAACTATTACTGTTCATTTTTCTGCCTACATTTTTTATATTGTTGAGAGTGGTTAGGTTTAGGTGCTCAAAATCTCTATACAATAGAAAAATTTAACTATACTAATAAGTATATTTATAAAATAAAAGATTTTAACATTTCTAAAGCTGTGCATTCAAATACCTTTACTTTTAGATGCTGTGAGTATGGCCATAATATAATTTTTATTGCTAAATTTCAAAAACGTATGTGAAACCGTTATGAACACCTACAAATAATAATGAGATCAGACTAAAAGTATCAAACTCAAATGGGTTTAATGATTAGAAAATTACTTTTAAGTTCACTCAGATCTAGCTCACTGAGGACAAAGCATAATTTTTAGATGGCAGATATTAATATTACAGACATGGAGACTGAACCATGTTTTGGTGCAATATATCATTAATTTCAGAACAAGGAAAATTAAGGAATAGTAAAGGTTTGAATTAAACTAATGCACAGATCAGCTTCTTTGCAATAGTGTATATTCATGCAACCACACACACATACGCTAGTTCTCAATCTCTGTATCTAGGTCTTGCTATTTGCCCAGTTTTGCTTTCCACAGCACTTTTTTTTTGAATAATTACTCCCTTTCGAGTTATGAGCAATACTCCCAGCAAACGCACTGGTTCTTAGAAAGAAACATTCAGGTATCGAGGTCAGAGGAAGCCTGGAAATTACATCCATGCAGATACATGATTACATTTTCGCATTTATATAATAGCTACAATGAGATACAAATGGAGAAGAAGTGGAAAACACCCAAGAACCTTCCATACGTCACCAGGCCTAGTTTTGTTTAGAGAGAACAGCTGCTTTCAAAAGACAATTTACTCTAATGAACAGCACATCATCGCAGTATTGCAGTGCATTACATGCTGTCATTGTAAGTATTAAAATTGAAGAAAAATCCCTTCTCATTTATTCTAATAAATTGAACAGAAAGTGGAGCGGAAGTCAAAAATAACAACTCACACCTCAACCTTTAGTTTAACCAGTGTACAAGACACCTCTGTTTACGACAGCCTGAGGTCATGAAACATAAGAATGATATTAAACAATCTCTGCTTACATGCTTTTAATACATTATCTAATAATAAAATGAGCATGTGAATAGACTCATCTTGCCTCGGGCCAATAATGAACCATCGTTTAGTCGGAACAAGCTGCAGGTATCAATTATGTGGTGCATTTAATAGCTTGACAGAAAAGATTCCCATTTGATAATGAACAAACTAGACGGCACATAGAAACAAACTCACTTTACAAGCTAGATAAGAGAGGAACAGTTTATAAAGGATTTGAGTAGGTGTAATCAACTGAGTAAAAATACTAAAAATAAAATGTTAAGATGGGTGCACACTGGACAATTTTGGCCTCAATTTGGCCATCTGAATACAAAAAAATTCCTAGTTATCCTCGTCAATTACTAGTTTGACATATTCACCAACCGAATAATGAGTACTGCGATCAGATTTTACCTCTGATGAAATTCGTCTGTCCCTTGACCTTCTGCCCCTCTGGACCGCCTATTAGCTTACATCCTATGGGCTCTCTTTTATTTTTAATTAAAATAAAAGGTTTTCCAAGACATATATGCACTGATCCCATCTTCACACCCAACACAAGTTACTCAAGACCACTCAAGTTAACACAAGAGTCTGGAGCCAAAGTAATGTGGCGCCAATACACTGGATACACAAACACAACAAGTCTCATTTGCAGACTCTCTTGCATCGACTGACTTTTGGTTATGATTCCAATCACAAACACAACTTTCATTGAGTTTAATTAGCTGAATCAATATCTCCATGTAGGACTGTTTGTCTTGTTGTCAGTTAATCTGATTAGTCTGCACGCAGAGTGACCGGGTGTTTACTTATACACTCACATCCTTTCCTCAAATGAATCTTTTATTGATCACAGAAGTGCATGTCTGACTCTTGCATTATACATCCTGCAGTTTGTGCACTTTTAGAGTGATTTAACACTGTATTTATTGTGGAATAAAGTGCCATATTTCAATTAAATTCCTTTTAGTTCAGAAGAAAAAAATGGCATTATGGTTAGTATTTTCTTTTCTGAACTCAGTGCTCTGCTAAAATGTTGATTGCATATTAAACGATAAGATAAAATAAATCAATAACCTGCCACAATGTGAAGTATCAAACATCAGTCTTCTTTCTGCAATAAAAGTCCGGTGATCACACTTCTGGTTGCTATAAAATCTGAATCAGCCAGTTCAATCTTCTTGAGTGGATCTCTGAATTTATTTTCATTCGCTCTTCATTTTTTCATGGCTTCAAAGGGATTTCAAAAGGATTTCTATGAGAGGGGCGCCATCTGTGCTCTTCAGTCGGAACAGGAGTGGGCTGTCAGACCTCACACCTCCATAAAGTTTTTCATGGAGAAAGAAGAAAAGTGGAAGACCAGCCATATTCATGTTCATAAAATTAGTCTCACTTTCTGCACCAAAAAACATTTGTGAGTGTTGGAGCTTGAGGAAGAAAGGAAAGTCCATATGGCTGATTGGCACATGCCATTTCATGCTTATTAAATCCAGCACTCAGAATATTGGTGAGCGAATCTGAACAATGTGCACCACTAGAGTGGATGCAATTATTTTAAAAGGAAAAAACAGAATAAATTAATTTTCTTTTTTAAATCAATATCAAAATTTTAAGTTGAACTATGAATGCATTTAGGAAAGTATATGTTTTAGCGTATATTTATGAATATTTTGGTAATTAGCTAGCATTAACAATGAGAAATTAATTTGTTAACATTAGTTAATAAAAATACAACTGTTCATTGTTAGTTCATGTTAGCTTAGGTCCATTAATAAATAATAATAATAATAATATTAACAGACACAACTTTTCATTTTAATAATGTATTTGTAAATGTTGAAATTAGCATTAACTAAGATTAATAAATGCATTTTTTCATTGTTATCTCATGTTAACAAATTACTAATGGTATATAAATTAATTACTAATGGTATGATAATTAATGGTAACAAATTGAACTTTATGGCAAAGTGTTATTATATCCTGTACTAGTTCATTTTAAACGGTTCAGCGGTGTAACAAATTAGTTTTTAAAAATGCAAATATTCCATTTAGTATCTCAATATGAGTTCATAAAGCTGTATGCATAATAATTAGAATTAATTAGCAAAATGTTGTTTAGATGGAGTACAGCATGTCACACTGCAGGACGTCAACTACCCAAATGTGTTCATCTGAAATACCAGGATGCTTTTTTTTTTCTTTTTTTTTATCAGATTTGAGTTCATGTAAATTCATCAACAGAGTATGGACCTATTAATCATAAGATTTTTTGAATGCATGAATGTAAATAGAGAAAAAAAGGCTCATTTAATCACACTGGAACCCCGATTAGTCTAAAGAGATTGTGTTTGAAGGATACATAAGCAACAAAAAGAAACATATTCTGTTTGTTGCCGTCCTTTGCTCTTGTCAAGGCTTTGAGAAAATCTTTAGAGGGCATTTTGAAGGATTGGTGAGCTACAAAAGAGTTAAACAACAATGAGAGGATCTATGAGGCGTGCCAAGAAAACATCTCACCTGTGCTGGATCAATACAGCTGAACTGAGCATCTATTGAAGAGAAGAAAGCTTTTAGCGGAGCATTATCTTTTCCCATAAAACATTACCGTTTCCTTTCTGAATCAACATCCATCAAGCTGCCAAATTTCTGCAAAACATGACCTATTCAAAACAAAACAACAATAATAATGCAGCAGAACTGATCAACAATACCCAACCCTTATAGTTTCCATTAATGTCAGTGTGTTACTCCAGATTTTCACTCTGGATAATTGCTTGAAATGGTGTTTGAAACACAACAAAATCAGTACGAACAAACTGAACATTGCTTTCTTTTGAAAGGAATAAAAAGAAGACAAAATAAGGCTGATAAGTGTGTGTGTGTGTGTGTGTGTGTGTGTGTGTGTGTGTGTGTGAGAGAGAGAGAGAGAGAGAGAGAGAGAGAGAGCTGCTGGCATGTTGTCAGCTCAGCTAATTATTGCTGTGCTTCTCCTCCTGTGTGCTCACAGTTTTGACTGCCAAAACTTGCCTGTGCTAAAAACTGCACCTTAACAAATCAATGGGAACTGAGGGGGCCAGAAGGGGGTTTGAAATGTGTAGCGCACCTGCTGAGATCTGAGCATGGAGGCTGAATGGATTTTCAGTGGGCCTTGCACGACATGCAAAGTTTGAAATGAATGCCCTCCATAGTGCAATACTGACATTTTTTTTATTTTATTTATTTATTTTTTTTGCATAAAATGAAACTTTCCTTAACTTTGCCACTGGACATCAGTCGCTGTTCTTCATATTGCTAAAACTCTGACTTCAAGGTACAAATTTAAAACTTGCTGAAAATTTACTCACAGTCAGGCGTAGATCAGTTTGTTTGTTCATCTGAACAGATTTGGAGAAATTTAGTGGATCCTCTGCAGTGAATGGGTGCCTTCAAAATGAGAGTCCAAACAGTTGTTCACCAATGGCTCCTCTGCAGTGAATGGGTGCCGTCAGAATGTTCAAACAGCTGATAAAAACCTCACAATTCGGACACACGACTCCAGACCGTCAATTAATGTTTTGTGAAGTAAAAAGCTGTATGTTTATCAGCTGTTTGGACATTCTGATGGTACCCATTCAGTGCAGAGGATCCATTGGTGAGCAAGTTATGTAATGCTAAATTTCTCCAAATCTGTTCTAAAGAAGAAACAAACACACCTACATAGCCTGAGGGTGAGTAAATTTTCAGCAAATTCAAATTTTTGGGTGAATTATTCCTTTCGGGTCATTTTATGTCTGCCTACGCTGCAGTCCCTATATGTGACACAAAGTCACCAAACCTGCCAAGATCTACAACTGACCTTGTCTATTTTTTCTCTGACTTCTGTCTATACTATTATCTCTCCTTGCCTGCAAATTATTCCTTTTGTTCTCAGTGTGCGCAAGTGTTGTTTTCCTGAATATGAAACATGAATCCGTAATGCAGTGTGGAGGATTAGAGTTTCTGCTGTGTTTGGAGAAGAACTGCCTTATTTTCAGGTTGACTCCATCTCCATGCACAAACAGCTGCTTACTGTGGGATTAAGAGCCATTGTTCAATGAATCTCAACATGGGCACTGATGTCTCGCAGTATAAGCCTTTAATTATGCCAGACACTGTTTCAGACGTTCAAGACTTTGCCTTCAAATATGGAAGTTTCAAAACACTCACAGTGGGACCTCTGAATACACAAGAAAATTAAAAAAATTTAAAACATAGAACATTATTTTTAATTGTATAATTTTTGCTCTATTTTTTGCCAGTTCATACACTGAAAAATTTGGTGTAGAAAAAAAACAACTCTAGTAGACTTTACAATTAATTACAAAGAACACATTGAAGTAAATGTGAAATTTTGAAATAGTATTTTATTTTAAAACATACTTCATTAATCTTTGTTTTAATATATATTATATATGTATACAGTTCAGATGGGCCAACCCCTAGAATAGCAAAAACGTTAATTCACTTTGACCCAGTGTTACATATTATTTATGCATATATAGAAGACACCAAGTCAACGTTTTTAATTTTCATTTACGTTTTTCATCTGATATTTCTAAAATGTTTTGTTATTGTTGGTTAGATTTTAGTCATTTTGTTGTGCTTTTGTCATATAAATTATTTTAATTATATTTCTATTTAGCTTTAATTTATTTTTATTCCAGTTTTAGTTTTAGTCATTTTAATACTTCAGCTTAAACTTATTTTCAGTTAGTTGCCTAGGCAATTGTACGTTATTTAATTTCAATTAATAAATAATGTAATATTTTCATTTAATAATAATAGTAGTGCTCTGACCTGTTTCTCTATCAACTTTTCACCTCCATCCTTATTTCTTACAAACTCAAGTTTGCTGTGTTGTGTCTGACAGATTGTTAAAAAAATGCCAGAAAGCAACAAAAGTCCACAGGCCAGTTTCAGCGACTGTGTGTTCATCATCAAAGTCAGAAGATATCTCTATAGAAAAGACACACTACTGTTCATCTCCCACCCTGTCAGCTCTCTGTTCTTTTGTCTTTTCATCTGCCCTTGTTTTTGGATTCACCCCATTATTTCTGTCATGCTCTCTCATGTCTCTGCTTTCCCAACAGGCTTACAGAGCTCTGAGAGTTGGAGCTTCAAAATGCATGCAAAGGGATGTTACGGGAGAAAAAATCAAATACTGCTGAGTTCAGCAGAAGTACACCAAAAACTCAAAAGGAATGTGACACTCTACACCCCAGAAATAAAAAGTCATTACACACTATCAGGAGAGATGTTTTGTCAGGAGAGTTATACTGTGTATTCAGTCCGTCTAGACTCACAAAGTCATGTTCTGGTTGCTATTATTTACTCATGTTGTTCCCAACTTGCAGTAATTTTTCAGTGGAAAATCTTTTACAAACAATATTTATACATAGGTATAGTTTTATTACACAGTTCTCTGAAATACTTGAATGAAATAATTCTCTCTCTCTCTCTCTCTCTCTCTCTCTCTCTCTATATATATATATATAGTTGATGGATTGTTTATGGATGGAAGGATAAAGATTCTCAGATAGACAGACAGACAGACAGAGAGACAGACAGACAGATAGATAGATAGATAGATAGATAGATAGATAGATAGATAGATAGATAGATAGATAGATAGATAGATAGATAGATAGATAGATAGATAGATAGATTGATTGATTGATTGATTGATTGATTGATTTGTTGGACGGATGGATGGACTGATAAATAAAGATAGTTGAATAGATGGATAGATATGGATGGTCAGATGGATGGATTAAGGTAGTTGAATGGATAGACATGGATGGTCAGATGGATGGATTAAGATAGTTGAATGGATAGATATGGATGGATGGATGGATGGATGGATGGATGGATGGATGGATGGATGGATGGACTGATGGATGGATGGATGGATGAATGGATAGATAAAGATTGCTGGTTGGTTTGTTGGATGGATGGATGGATGGAGGGATGGATAAAGATTGTTGGTTGGTTTGTTGGATGGATGGATGGATGGATGGATAAAGATTGCTGGTTGGCTTGTTGGATGGATGGATGGATGGATGGATGGATGATAGATAAAGATTGCTGGTTGGTTTTTTGGATGGATGGATGGAGGGATGGATAAAGATTGTTGGTTGGTTTGTTGGATGGATGGATAGATAAAGATAATTGAATGGATGGATAGATATGGATTGTCGGATGGATGGATGGATGGATGGATGGATAGATAAAGATTGTCGGTTGCTTTGTTGGATGGACAGATAGATAAATATAGTTGAATGGATGGATAGAGATGGATTGTCGGATGGATGGATGGATGGATGGATAGATAAAGTTTGTTGGTTGGTTGGTTGGTTGGATGGATGGATGGATGGATGGATAAATGAATGACGGATGGATGGGTAAAATTAGTCAAATGGATGGATAGATATGGATTGTCGGATGGATGGATAGATAAAGATTCTTGGTTGGTTGGTTGGATGGATGGATGGATGGATGGATGGATGGATGGATGGATGGACGGACGAATAGGTAAATATAGTCGAATGGATGGATAGAAATGGATTGTCGGATGGATGGATAAAGATTGTTGGTTGATTGGTTAGTTGGATGGATGGATGGATGGATGGATGACGGATGGATAGGTAAAGATAATCGAATGGATGGATAGATATGGATTTTCGGAAGGACAGATGGATGAATAGATAAAGATTCTTGTTTGGTTGGTTGGTTGGATGGATGGATAGAAGGAATGGCTAGAGATTGTTGGTTGGTTGTTTGTTTGGGTGGATGGATGGATGGATGGATGGATGGATAAAGATTGTTGGTTGGGTGGATAGATAGATAAAGATTGTTGGTTGGTTGGATGGATGGATGGATAGATGGATGGATGGATGGATGACGGACAGATAGGTAAAGATAATCAAATGGATGGATAGATATGGATTGTCGGATGGATGGATGGATGGATGGATGGATGGATGGCTGGATGGATGGATGGCTGGATGGATGGATGGATGGATAAATATTCTTGGTTGGTTGGTTAGTTGGATGAATGGATAGATAGATGTATGGATATATAAAGATTGTTGGTTGGATGCATTTTTTTATCACTTAACAAGAAAAGTGGTACTCTAAATGGACAAATGAAAATGTCAAGGTGTTTAATGGTGTTGCACGAAAGAAAGCAACATTGGTTTTGAATGATGCACGGGTGAGTGTAAATGATGATAGAATTTTCATTTTTTTGGGTGCACTATTACTTTAAAGTAGATAAAGCTCTTTTTCTAAGTGAAGTGTGAACATCACATGGATTGATAGCAGTGCTCTCCATTATTCTTTGTAGTAAAGTAGAGAGAGAGAGAGAAAGAGAGAGATGGCAAGTGGAAAAAAGGCACTTGCTTTGATATCCCTTCTCTTGTTTCACAAGTCTCTGCTCTGTCAGTCATAATGAGCATTTATGAATAAATAAATGTGAAAGAGAACCTTAACGAGGTAAACGACTGGCACACATACATAATACAACATCTTTTCGCCACATTCAGTCTGAGAGAATATCCTTCCACAGCAGGGCCATAACGCAAGACAGCAGCAATTTCTGTAGCTGGTAATTAGGAAAAGTTCATAAACCTGAGAGTTCAGCTTAGGCTGAAGATTGAAAACATGAAAGATGGAAAGGATCTAAAGATCGAACAGCTAAAATTGGAGAGGATTTATGATGAGAAGATGGAATCACACAAACCTCCACATGCTGAAATATTCAAGAACGTATTCTGAGCTGCTGTGGCATGCATTTTGTTGGCAATCCTTCTGATTTATCAGTAACACAAAGGAGCTTTCTATCAGCTGTATTACATAGGTGATTATAGATACATTCTTACATTACAATATTGGCATTCCTTATAAAACTACCAGCTAACTGATAAATAACTGGTTTATTTACTTGCTAAAGTCAGTTTTTACACATAAAAACTGGTGCCTAGTGTTTTGGACCCCGACAGTACAATAGGGATGTGTTCAAAAGAGTCTCAATGAAATCAGTGTTCAAGCGACTGAGGTTTACGGCACCTGTCCATGAGACCTACGGTAGCGTTATCTCTTTGAAACAGAGGCAGACAGGTCTTTACATGCAGCACACATTCATTGCAAAGATGAAAAACATTAGACTTCAAAAAGCCTCCAACCTCCCTCACACACAAACCATCCCAACAACCTCAGGCAGCTTTCATCCATTCAAAACAATCTGTGTAAAAATAATCTGCACATATTACCAAACTAATATCAAATGAACTTTTTATGCATTCATGTAGGATGTTAGATTATTAGATTTATCTGTATTTGTGTCATTCTCATATCAGTATTTGTGTCATTCTCATATCAGTATTAATTGGTATTTTGTCTGGATTATGGATTATGCCTAAAATAAGACTGAACAATTCATTAATTGGGTAAGAAAAGTAAACTTCATTATATCTTAACAGCTATGCAATTTTTGCTTCTAGTTAGATTAATTTTACCAACAAAAACGCTAGTTAAGAACATTTTTTTCTTCAAAAACAGTGCAGTGTTTGATGGTCTGACGGCAAGATAAACATTTAGGTATTTATGCAAAGAATTACCTTTACAGTCAAACAGATTTGATTTTAATGCAACTGTCTGCCAGGATGTCAGTTTAATAATGACAGGTGTGGTATTTGGGTGAGACGAGAATCTGACAAATGCCAATGTTGTCTGACTCTAATGATATAATCGCAGTTTATCTCAGCAATGCAGTTCTTGATCCCAAGCTTAATTAGTTCAAGCAGTCAATCAAGAAAACTAATCAATCAAAGCTGGAAGCTACAAATATCTTTGTATTCTGAACAGTTTAGTTTTTGAAACCATTGTTTGAGAAGGAAGGATTACAAGACTGCTATTTTTTTAGTTATATAACAATAATTTATTATCCTTTTTTCCTCATGTAGCACACCTAGAACACATAGACCTGGCTACAAAGTTGTTTTACACATCAAAAAGAGACTAAAAACATGACAGCAAGATTACTCAAGGTGTCTCTTCACAACCTGTGGTACAAAAATGAGCCTCTATACAAGGCACAATGAGAGTGGGAGAAACTCCATGTTTAGCGCTTGACTGAGATACAGACTGGGTCATTTGGCATTATAAAGATGGAATAACATAACTTATTAGACTCAAAAATATAAATAATGTTCATACAGAACAGTACAAAAATCGTACGTATTGTATACAATACCATTAAAATGGTAACATCGTGCAGTATGTCAAACGACTCTTGTAAACCCATTACACTGCGATGAAGACCTTTACCCATGAAGATCTTGATAAGAACAGTTACAGATATTTACAATTCAGATTTAAAAGATGTAATGGCAGCAAAAGCCGATATTCAAGTATTGTATTTTATATCGCATGAAAACTTGCCATTTATAAAATACAAATGCAAATGCATGGAAAGGAACACTACATTAAACCACAATGTAGTGTGTAAAATCCTATTAAAACCGTCTTTTATACATTCTAGTATGAAAACACAGCGAGGTCTGTATCGGTAGGGTCAACGTGTCAGTATATCAAAAGAGTTTTTGAACATTCACATTTCTTGAAGTCTTGAGTTTATTTGAAATGAGTTTTCACAAAGTATTCACAAAACATGAAAAATATCTGCATCTTCATCTTTATAAAATGGCCACTTGGAATGAGGCAAGTACATAAACCACGACCACCAGGGGTCATGCTTTTCACTAAACTGTGGTGACTGACAGGAAGGCATTGTGAACTTTGGTGCCCTCGGGTGCTCGTGCTCCATGGCTCATGAGCTCTTGAATGGTCATCCAGTTGTCAAGGATCTTCTTGTTTCGTTTCTTCAGCATCTTCTTATGGCTGAGCTCCAGGATGCTGACTTCTCCACTTGCCGTCCCCATGGTCTCCCTGAGGCACTCAAGACGGCTCCTCTGCATGAACTCCCTCCTGCGCCTTTGCTCTCTGGCCCTTGCTAGCTGCTGCTTGCGTTCTTCTTTACTCCAGTACCGTCCCATCTTCAACTCGCTGATTGCATCATCATCTGTAGTCATCCCACCGCTGCGTTCCTCCCGGATCCGTAAGGCTCGTTCACGGAGGATGCGGTCCCTTGCTGGCCGACGTGCCACATACCTGGTTCCATCTGCTCGCACTTTGACCTTCCATTCAAGTCGGCCAGGTGGCGAGGGTCCAGGCCGTCCACGGAGGCTGAGGAGGCTAAGCTGGCTCTGGGAGTACTCCAGAGAAGAAGAGGAATGTTGTTGTAGAAGCTGTAGGTAACTCTGGTAGTGGCGTGTGCTGGGAGGCTGAGTTGTTGTGGTGTTGCTCTGGTAGGGCGAATGGTAGTGCCGAGCGGTTGCAACCCTATTCCGGTTTCGTTCTTTCTCACAGCGCTCATCATCAGCTGGGAGTGCTGGGTCTGATTCCGAGGGGTTGCTGGGGCTTTGCTCCAAGCTGCTGGAGAAGGCCTGGCTGGGTCCTTGTGAACCAGGACTGGTGATGGGAGTCTGTAAAGGTGGTGTGGAGCTGGTGTACGTATGGGCACGACTGCAAGTAGGGCTACTTTGGCTGGGTAAAGACAAGATGGGACTACTGTAGGGACTCTGCAAGTGTTGGGTACTCCGAAGGTTCCTCTGATTGGTCAGGTGAACTCGACGTTTTAAAGAGTGATCTGGTGAAACTTCTGTTCCCAGTGGAGTCGAGCGGGAACTTTCCGCTGTATTGTAGGCACTAGAGCTGTCTTTGTCTCTGAGCTTCTCACTTTGTAGTCTCTCAGGATGCTCGTTGATATCTGCAAGCTTGCCTCGACGCAGTCGACTTTCCTTATCCATTCGAGGAGAGTCGTGCTTGCTCCTGCGCAGCTGGTGGGCTTGCATGATGCTCTGGCACTCGCGTTCAATGCTGCGCAGCTCTTCGTTGAGCATGTGCAGCTCCCGTGCCACTCCGCTTCCACCCTGCTCCGTCAGGCTGCACTCGATAGTACTGCTTCGCCTGTAGACCAACCCGCATTCTCCACTATTACGGATTTGGCACTTGAGCTCCAGGAGTTGCTGGAAATGGTCACACTCCACCCCATTCTCGCTCAACCTGCCCTCCTGACCCTTCTCCTGCCTGGTTAAGCTAACGGTGTCCATAGGAACCAAATGCGAGCCCGCTTCCCACCTGTCCCGAAGTTGTTTTTGAGTCCGTGTTTGGGGATGAGAGAGCAATTCATGATCAGAGTTCTCCTCAAAGCTGCATTTCACGCCACTGTCCTTTTCCAGAATGGTAGAAGAACATGTTGCTGTATCTGTACTTTCTGAGGCATCCTCATGTCTTTTAGACTGCAAAATAACAACAGATACAAACCCTTAATACCTGTCAGAACATCAAGACTTGGTCCAAAGGAACTTTTGGCAAATATGATCACACTTACCCGCTTCACGCAACCTGCTGTTTGAAGAATTCCCTCCTTTTTCTGTTCTTCTAAAATCTCCATCTTCAGCTCCTCTAGGAAATCTTGATGGTCCTCATCAAGCCAGCTTCCATCCATCTAAAAGAGAAGATCCGGTCACACTTTATTTTAAGGTCCAATTCTTGCTATTAACAAACCATTAACTACGACCTTTGCCTCAATACACTACTAATTTGCTGCTAATTAATAGTTAGTAAGGTAGTTGTTAAATTTAGGTATTGGGTAGGATTAGGGATGTAGAATATGGTCATGCAGAATATGTGCTTTATACTGTATGTACTAATAAACAGCCAATATGTTATTACTAGGCATGCTAATAAGCAACTAGTTAATAGTGAGAATTGATCCCTAAACTGAAGTGTTACCGAAGATCCCAATAGGGTTCACAACTTGTGGACTAACCAAGGGGTCAAGATTTGGCATACCATGCCATAGTAGATGGCATAACTGCAAAAAGCATCTTTTTCCTTTGTCGGCTATTCAAAAATAGGTGTGTATTTGGGTGGAATACATATTTTTACAAGCTCAGTTACATATTTTACCATTTATACTGTCTTTTAGGAGAGCTCTTAAAAGCATTAAATGGACACTGGCAGCTATTTTTGCTTTTTTGCTTCCATTGACGTCAAAGCTCAATATAGTCAGTGAAGGATTTGGGATCCCTGTTGAAAAGAATCAGCATATGCTGGTTAGGTATGTTTTGAAGCATGGCAGCTGGTTTGAGCTGGTTCAAGCTGGTCCTCAGTTGCTTAGGACCAGCACATGACCAGCTTAAACCAGCTCATAACCAGCTTATAACCAGCTCAGAACCAGCTTAAACCAGCTCATGACCAACTAAGGACCAGCTAAAACCAGGTCAAACCAGCTGGCATGCTTCAAAACATACCTAACCAGCATATGCTGTTTTTTTTTTCAACAGGGATCAACCAATCTGAATTTTACTGACATCATTTTCATGTGACTCTTGGCTCAGGTGATTCAGCTCACAAAAATATTTGAATTAAAAATCCACATAAACAGAACTGTGGCAATTAATGTGGGTTAACACTGGCTCCCAGTCTCACCTGTCCTTCAGGTCTGGTGACGAGTAACACTATGGACCTGGAATTTTCATTTGAGAGGAGAGCAACAGCCTCTTCCCTGTTCTGCACGTCATGCCCATTTATCTGGAAGAAACATGGACACAGAGAGACAATTACATACACACAAAGATAATGACAGAGTGTCAGGATTTTCATACCGGAAGCACACTTTATCAGTGACAGAAGTGGAGCAAAATTGCATTTCCTTACCCACCTCAAAATTAGGCCCTCCTTCTGAGATAACAACCTCTAGTCAATTATGCATTTACTGGAGGAGAGACTTTGCATCGATTACTAAGACTGCCGACTGGGCTGCAGGAGCCACAGCATTTATAAAAAGCTGTTGTGGCGGTACACGCCCAGACACACAATTAAGCAGCCTTTGACAGGTGCCGTTCATCTTTTCTTCTATAGAGTAATGGCACTGTCAAAAGAAGATAATAGGGGTGGAGAGAGTGAGACAGACGTGCACTGAACCACTGTATTCATCTCCCTCACTGTTACATCCACAGATGGCTTGTGTCCTTTGTATCTCGCTCTCTCTTTATCTTCTTTTGCTCATAAATTCTCCAAACCTTTAACCCTACTGTCACTGCTGAATGTCAAACTGACTTGGTCTACATTCTGCAAAAGCAGGGCATTTAAAACTGATATTTAAGTGCAATTTATCATGGTTTTCCAGTTTATTTACTAGCAGCCTACTATTTCTTTTTTCAAAATTTGTACAGACACACACACACACACACACACACACACACACACAAAGCACTATACAGTGGGAAGTCATTATATTTTCTTCATTACAGTTGAAATATATTTTAAAAAACAATTATTGTTTCATTTTGATAATTTATTTTGAATTACAATTAAAAGCAGAACTAAAATTTTTGTTTGTGCAAAACCTGATGATTAAATAATGTAACGTACATTTTGCCAAGTTATCCAAAAAAAAAAAAAAATTATATATATATATATATATATATATATATATATATATATAAGAAGAAACACCACTTTTTGTGGTATTAATTGTGGTATTCTGGTAACACAGATTGTATCTACCAAATAAATTATCAAAATCATCATCTGGATTAATAGGATGATGGATATTCCTTTTTAGAAGATTATGTTGTAAATGAGCATGTGTAAATGCGTGTAACAAAATTAAATATATCCTACCTGTAAAATTCTGTCTCCCTCTCTGATGCGTCCATCCCTCGCAGCTATGCTGTTGAGCTCGACCTACCAACAGCACAGCAAACATGGCATCAATATGTAAATTGTCATATTTCATCTCAACACACCAGCAATAATTCCCTGACTTATCACGAAAAGAATTCATTATTGTAATAGATTCATTTGCATATCTATTCTAAAATGAGAAAAATCAATTCCTTTCAGACTATTTACAAAAGAAGGCAATATAATGTCCCCATATAATATATAATGATTTAAAGCGAATACTGCACAGAATATATAAGGATTTGGGAATATGTTTCTTATTTCCCTCCAAAAGTAATACATATTTATATATTCAGCATGCTAATTAAAAACAACCATACTCCTTATAAGAATTTATATAAGAATCCATATTGGTTAACATGCTGAGAGAGGAAGGAAAAACATCATTGCAGTACACTGATGTGCATTATACGCATAAATGCATTTTTAATGACTAATATTTGCATAACATACTTTCCCCCCCAATAGACATGTATTAATAGAACATTTTTGTAGGTTGTTTATGATACATTTTCTGGAGATGATACAAAAAGGAGAAGCAGTTCCCCTTGTTTGATGTCAGGTGTTCCACATTTACATATCTCTGAGCGAGAAATGGTGTAAGAACAGGCAATATCTGTACAATAAGGTAGAATTCTCTCTCAGTCAAAATGCAGTCCCTGTTTTCAGCCTTTGTTTTTCTTTGGTGTGTCAAGTACATGAGAGATAAAAAAAAAAAAGTACCATTTTACACTCCACGGGAGACAGGAGGGGAGCCATTGCTTGCTAATTAAAATCAGCAATTAAAACACTGAAAAAGAACTGTATTTACGCAGAATAATTTTCCAAACATGACTTGCTCTCTTCATGCTTGGCTCAGTCCTGTAAGACTTTCGTCTGCCATTTGAACTTTGGAAAACAGGAAAATTTTCCATATTAAACACTTTTATTTTCAGTGAAGGAATACAGTGATGTGGAACAATGAGAATGGATCAAACTGAGCTTTTATCTTTTAATTACTTTTCAGAAAAGTTAAATTGCTGTTATAAAGGGTTTGGTTCGATTATTGCCTGCATCAAATTTGATGCTCAGTGCCACATCTTACAGGTAAGAACAACGTGTGCTAATGAATTAAACACAGATCACCAAATTACCATTCTTCATTCTAAACGCATTATTCAGTTCATTTTCAGTAGATCTTTGTCTGTAAATTAAACTGCTGCATTAAAAACCACAAAACAGAGTCTGAAACTATTAAAAGTCTTTTTAAGCACATGGTCTGTGAAAGGCAATGATTAACCTTCATAAAATATTGAACTTGGACAACATGAACCATTTTATTGTCCATCCATCATCACTTTTACAACCCTGTTGCCAAAATTTTGAAAACGTTGAAGTAAATTATAAAACCCTATGGGGCAGATTTACTAACAGCTTGTGCCAGCGCAAACCATCTTATGGCATTAAAATAGTACTGTCAGGATTTACTAAAGACGCTGAAAAGGTGTGGACCAGTGTTAATTTCGTTGGCGAATAATTTTCGTCATAATTTTCGTCAACGACATTTTTTGACTGACGAAAACGAGACGATAACGAACTAAAATTCATTTTAAATGACAAAAACTATGACAAAATCTATTGACATTTTTGTCAACGAATAAAAACTAGACGAAAAGGAGGGACAATCTGGGAAGAGATTCATTCAGAACAAATCTGCTGCATGGTTAGGAGGTTAGATGCGTACATATGAACCGGTGGACATTAGCTAACATACACTTGCTGCACGTCTCATACAACGTTCAAAAATGTCAATATCTGGGAGTAAGGCAGACATATGGATAAATTTGACAACGCAAGAGAGAACTCAATTCGGCCTGGTTTTCTGAGCGCAGACATCGAAGCAAACACACACAGAAAGCACGTCTCACACAGCACAAGATTACTCTTTCGCGTCTCATGAACGGAGAAATACACACAATATGTTGTCGAATTGTCCGTTTTGACGAGTATTCACGTAAAACAGCCAATTATGTCTTAAGAGAATGTAAACAGTAGGGAGAACGTGTATCAGTACACTGCATCTTTGCATTCGGTTTTAATGGGATGGCAGCCTAATTTAGTTGCTATTGTCCGAGTCATTGATGTTAATCAAGCAACAAAAGAAAGACAGACAATCACTCACTGCTCTTGACTGAATCCCTTTAGTAGCCCTAATAAAGATTAATCTGTTTACAGAAATAAATATGTCTGCTTGAAAGAATGAAGAATATGGTAAACAAGTTGTTATAAAGAATGCATAATTAGCCTATATAACCATTGGTATTTCATTGAAAAGAAGACCATGTTTTTGTTCTTTATGAGAAGTGGTTTTATTTCATTTTAATATAAAGGCATGTTGTGTGTGTCACCACAGTTAAATCCATGTCTATCATGATAAAACCTTAATATCAAACCTATATAATGAGTTTGGAAATTTTAGAGAAATGCAGTGTAAATGCATTGCACTGTAACTAAACCCATTAGATTTTAGCCGACTAAATGTACTGTAGATTTAGTTGACTAAAATCTTATGATATTTAGTCGACTAAAACTAAAAACAATTCAGATGACTAAAATATGACTAAAACTAAATGGAATTTTAGTCAAAAGACTATGACTAAAACTAAATCAAAATTTGCTGCCAAAATTAACACTGGTGTGGACACAGTTATTTTTGCACCTGACCTTATTGAATATGCATTTGTATGAGTTTCCCTTTCAGTCGCAAAATTTATGGGAGGTGAGTATTCAAATGAATCACGCAATGCGATTTACTAACGTGTGCGTTCACCAAATTACTGGTATTTGCGCCATTATTTAACGCCCAAAAAAAGCATGTCTTAAAGCAGGCAGTAATTTGCACTGCTTTTGATAGATTGCACTGGTCATTATGGAAATGATATGGCTTCATTTGTGTTCTTTAATGTGCACATTGTCAGTAAATCACACGCAGAATTTTTTTATGGAATTGCACTCTGACGCTAATTTGCCTTGTTTAGTAAATCAGGCGCTATTTTTTTTTCAGCAAAAAAAAAAACAAAACGTCAAAATAAAAAAAATAAAAAGTATTAAAAATAAAATAAAATATTCTAGGTCCAAATGATAATCACGATTTTACAATTACAAAAAAATTACAACTACCCACCTGACCAACAAAAATGCCTGTATCTTCCTCATCATCAGTGCGGTAACAGAGAGTAAGACCCAACTTTTCCTGGCTGTTCATTCGACAGAGTTCAACCTCCTGTAACACAAACATCCAGACATATTAAAATACATGAGTCAGCCAATCCATACATCACATTTATTCCATTCAAACCGAACATAACCTGTTTCTTTAGTATTTTAAGGGCAAGAAAGAAAAACAGACATCCAGTATGAATAGAAACACGAGCAACTATGCTACACTCAGAGCTCAGACAGTTACCTTCATGCTCATTTTCAAGCCATTTATTTTCTTTTGAAAGCAACTAGTAAAAAATTCTGCAGCTCAGTACATTTCACTTCAGTTTGTTTGACTAAAACGCTTCTAAGCCTCTAAACTCAACAAGCTATTGCATTGTTCTTAAAGTAGTAAAGTCAAATGTTTGGCTTTACATAAAAATGAAAAGGATGACCAACAACGGTTCCTTCGCCTACAAAGAACATCAAACGTCCTACGAAAAGATGCGCCCCCCTGAAATATGATATAATCAAGCAGGCAGAGGGGGTTATATGTCAAGTCTGAAGCCTGCCGCAAGTGACAAGACTGCATCTGAGAGACATTCATCTGTCAAAGGAGAGCAGTTAGCCACAGCTCGACATCCAGGCCTCAGTTCAGTCAAGCAGAACGGCTCATTTATCGGTTGACGGTCCTGACCGAGCACCAGTGTCATACATCAACCGCTCCACCCTCCACATTAACCAGATTTACCACCTCCACCATATGAGGTTTTCCCTTTTCTTTCAAGAACACATACACCAAACTGTCAAGTGTCCTTATTTGGCGAATAATTTCTAAAAATGAGATAGCAACATGTTCGCGGCCACATCTGAGGTGTGATAAAAATAGGCTAACTCTCGTATTTCAGCTGAATCTGGGTTACTGTCAGTCTACACAATGGATGCAATTCATCACCAGCAGCTTTAATGCGGCTTCATATCGATCTGCTCGAGAAGCTCAGCGATACTTCATATTTTCTGCAAATCTATTGTTCAGACCACATGCTCATCAAAAAGGATCAAGCGACCCGCCGAGCAAAGTAATCCACACAATCTCCCTTAAACTAGTGCAGCTGCTGATGGAACCGGCAAATCGCAGTGATAATTTTACAGCTCATAGTATTAATCCAGGATATGTGCCATATTCGGAGAGCTAAAGTGGTTCTGTCAGACTTTCCTCTTCTTGGCCTGAACGATGTGCTTGTGATAGACAGACTGAAGTTATCTCGCATGGAAGAGGCTCATCCGGGCATGAAGACTAATGCAGGACCCATAGAGGACAGTGTATAAATCCTGCATATAGCTACTTATGCACTATGCAGTTTTGACTTACTTTAAAAACAGATCCAAGAATGAAAAAATGCCACTCATTTGCTAATAGAAAAACTATTAATGTATTATGAAAGCATAAAAATATTCCTAAATCTCACTCTTTTGATGAAACATCTGTTGACAAGCTGTTTATGCACCTACAAACAATTATTACAAATAATGGTTCATTAACACATATGCATTTGTTTTTCCAAAATGAGTATGAGGCCCAGTAGGAAAGAACATTAATGTCACTAAAATAAAACTAATTACACCTCAGTGGAGTCTAATCTGCCCCCCTGTTTATTAGTCAAAGTAATAATGGCATCGTTTGAGGGTTCTCCATCTGTAACATGCTACTTTGAATCATTAATAGTGAAGGAAAATGCCTTTTTATTTTTTTTTTAGTTTTTACAATTAAATGAACTCAGTACATCCTCTGACTATAAAACTCTTTCTGTTAACATTGAATTCAGATTGATTATTTATTTATTTATATAATTTTATTTTATTTTTTACTAAAATGATACAAAAATAAGGAAGTATTTGTGTTTATGGATGTTTATGAATTCCTTTTGGATAAAAAAAAACTGCTAACTGAATATTGTAAATTATGTGAAGCATGCGATAAAAATAGCTGTATTTATTAAAATAACTAATTAAAATGCCTTCTGAAACTCTCATTTTTGAGGTTTTTACAATTAAATGAACCCAGTACCTCCTCTGACTATAAAACTCCTTCTGTTAACATTTAATTCAGTTGTTAATTCATTCATTCATTCATTTTATTAATATAATTTATTTATTTTTTTACTAAAATAATACAAAAATAAGGAAGTATTTGTGTTTATGTATGTTTATGTATTCCTTTTGGATAAAAAAAAATGGTAATTGAATATTGTAAATTATGTGAAGAATGCAATACAAATATTTGTATTTATAAAAATAAGCAATTAAATTAAAATAATTTAAAATGTGAACAAATTTATTTAAACTGAACATTTTGGTCAAAATGTCACTAAAACTAAAAGTGTTTTTGTTGTTGTTGTTGTTTTTTGATTTTGCAAGTTCTCAACATGCATTGACGGTGACGTATATTGCGCTGATTTATTCAATCACTCCATCAGATTCAGGTGTAAATAACTGGGATGATCGTTTGTTATTGGGTTACCCCAGAGGGATGTTAACACCAGGTGTATATACATTACCATTCAAATTGTTTCAGAAAGCATTTTACTTACCTCGCACTCAAATTCAACTGCCCTGTCCACCTCTGCCTGAGTGCTGGCCACATATTCTGGACAATCAAAATATTCATGCTCCATAGTCTGAATGGAATGACAACTAGAGAAAAAGAGAACGAAAGAAACCAACTTTAGGCTAGTTTAATGCCTGATATGCCTGAACTATAGACCAACCCTGAAGCCATGCGTTACACTCCACAAAAGATAACAGAATCTGTTTGTAGTCTAGGGGTGCATGTAATTACAAACAATACCCATTAATTTGTTAACACATCAAGCTGGGGTACAATTGCAATTGCACTGTTCCAAGATCCTAAGCAATCTGTGCAAAGTACACACACAAAAATGCACTGAATTTTTGATTTTGCTTACTTGTAGCCAGACAAACATATTAGCATAAACAAATCCAAAACAAAATGCATGCACATAAGGAGCTGAATAATCAGATGTGGCCTATCATCCCCAGACACACGCCTTATTGGACAAACTGAAGCACTTGAAAAGCTGTAAAAGGGTATAAAACACCAAGAGAAAGCTCTATGCCAGCATGTTTGATATTTTAGCAATCCATTAGGTTTTAATCACCCTGTATACTACTCATTACAGGAAATAGATAAGGGAAGCCACTACAATAATTACACATAGACCCTGGCGTGACTTATGAAGGCAGTGGGGGATATTTCATGAGGAGGAGGGGGTAACGGCTGCTGTCTTATGATGAAGAAATTCTTGACAATAACACGCATTGGTAGGACACCCTTAGTATACATACTCGGATGGTTAAGAGACATTTAGAAGGTATCATTTGTTTAAAAAAATAAAATAAAATAAAATAAATAAATAAATAAATAATAATAATAATAGTTGAATAATTAATTAATTAATTATTAAATATAATATATAATAAATAAACATAAAACTAAATAAAAGAAAACAACACATTTATAAATATTAATATACAATTATTTATTTATTTATTTATTTATATATTTATATTATTATTAATTAATTAAATATAATATAAAATAAATATAATAAATAAATATAAAATACAATAACACATTTATAAATAGAAATGTACAATTACTTATTTATATTATTATTATTATATATTATATTATTATATTTATGCAATTACATTCATATTTAGCAATTTACATTTATATTTTTTCATCTATTTATAGAATTCGTAAATAAATAAATAAATAATCAAAATAAGCTTTAATTTTATAAATAAATAAATTTAAACTTTAAACTATAAAATTTAATAATTAATTAATTAAATATGATATATAATAAATAAAAATATTATATTATATAATAAAAATATTAAATAAATATACAATAACATAACTCATTTATAAATAGAAATATACAATTATTTATTTATATTATTATTATATTATACAATATTATATTATTATATTTATAAAATTATATTCATATTTAGCAATTTACATTTATATATTTTCATATATTTATAGGATTTCTTAAAAAAATTAATAAACAACAACAACAATAATAATATAATAATAATAATATTTAATAATTAATTAAATATAATATAAAATACATATATTAAATAAATATAAAATAAAATAAAACATTTATAAATATAAAATTGCATATATAGAAATACATATATTTATATATAATATTATATTTATATTATTATATTATACTATATTACATTATTATATTTATTCAATTACATTCATATTTAGCAATTTACATACAATTTTTCATACATTTATATTTAATTTTAATTTAATATTTAATATTTAATTATACATTAATTAAACTTCCCATATATTTGCAATTCCATTTATATTTATAGAATTATATTTAATTTATTTACAGTTTTTTTATTTTATTTAATTTAATTAATATTTTAATAATTTACATTGCCTAATTAAAATACTACTACTTCTACAAAATATTACTACTACTACTACTACTACTACTACTACTACTACTACTACTAATGTTATTGTAATTAAAATATTTATTTTATAATAATGACAAATACACAGTACAATAAACAGTATGAGGATTAAGTCTAAATCTAATTAAGCCTAAATGTAATTAACAGTTCTGGCAGCATATGTATGTACCTGTCAGACAGCAGGAAGGGGCAGATGTCTGGCACAGGTGGGGTGGTGGGTCTCATCTTAGCCAGAGCCGTGATGTGCTCAAAGGTGATGTCCGTCTGAGTGCACACGTCCACCACAGACACTTCCTGTAGGCTGTTCTGGTTCCGGGCTGAGGGCCCCCGCTTCAACACCTGCACAACGATGGGATCCTTCCGCATGGCCTCCACCGTTCCCTCATGACCAGACTTGGAAAATTCACGTCCATTCACCTAATAAGAAGAGAAAACCATACATTTACATAGAATTCCAACCACAGAGTCGCAAACTGTAAAAATAGCATAAGGCATTAAATGTCATAATATTATTTTTTCAATATTATTAATATTATATATTATTATTAATTACTATATTATTTTTAATTATTTTAAAAGGCATATAAAATGTTTACAATAATGATTTCAAGAGATCTCCACATTCTTAAGCATGCTTGTGTAGCTCTGATATATAGATTTCATAAGGGACCAAACAGTGTGCGTAATCACAGTGACATCTGACATGTTGCACCTGACACCTGTCAAAGCCGCCCCATCAGAATTCACTCACCCGCATCAGCAGGTTCACTGCCAGACCAATTAAATGAGCTTGTTATAAACTCAGAGTACTCAGCCTTTCAACCATTTATTTAAGACAGAATCATACTCCAGGGAACACACAGACCCCTTTACCTTTATGCTGTAGGTTTGTGAAATAACTGACAGGTCAATACCCTACATGCCACGACTGAAAATATTTTTGAGATTAGTCTTCAGAGTGTAAACTTATTTTACTGGTCCACAAACACACAGAAACCCAACAAAAATCAATGAAAACAGAATGCAATGCAATGCAATTCAATAAAATATAACAATAAAATATTTCAAGTCAAAGAATGAAGAAGTCGTCAAAGAGTGTATTTACAATGCACATTAATTCATGCATTTTGTGTCATACTGTGGATTTCAACATACAGGTGACTTTATTAAAGGGGTCATATGACGCTGCTAAAAAGAACATTATTTTGTGTATTTGGTGTAATGCAATCTGTATGCGGTTTAAGGTTCAAAAACCACATTATTTTCCACATACTGTACATTATAGTTGCTCCTCTATGCTCCACCTTTCTGAAACGCGCCGATTTTTACAAAGCTCATTGTTCTGAGAAGCGATTCATGCTCTGATTGGCCAGCTATCCAGTGCGTTGTTACTGGCCGAATACCTCAAGCGTGTGACGGAAATGTTACGCCCCTCACCGTATTGTGATGCCGTGTCCCGGCGCGACGACACAAAAACAATAAAACCCGTTACAAACGAGGCATTTGTTGCATCCAATGGGGACATAATTACTGATTATAATGAATTATACTGTCTTTTTACGCGTCACGTTGCATCACGCCGCGTAAACATTACCATGTCTGCATTTCTCATTGGAGAAACGACAAACAACAAGCGCTACTCTACACTGCTCAAAACTCGCGTTTGAATAGTCAGTGGCAAAATCTTTAAATAAGAAAACATACTTACAGGCTGTGAGTCAGAAGCGCCAGACTGTCCTTGCAAAGTTGGAATTGCCCCACTTTATAGAAACAGTCTTTGAGCACAACTGGCAGGCTACTCCCAGGTTCAGGAAATAGTCCTCCGTTAAAATCCGCTGCACACACTCGAATATTTGGGTTGAACTGTTCTGGAACAGTGTTGTAAATACAACTTAACCACTGATTTCTAGTGGTGTCCTCTTTTGGAAGCCCAAACCAAGTACTTTCGCTTTCACAACGAAACACAGCGTCTCCAGGACATGACGCCGGCGGCAGCTACAACACTGCAGCGAGAATAAAAGTCCGGCCCTCTTTCTTTGCGTATACATTTGGGTGATGTTTTGCAAATCTCCGCACACCGTGACGTAGACATGTGGGGGCGTGTCTGAATGAGCCGTTTTAGGGGGGCGTGGTCGAGTCTTAACTTTTATAAAGAATATCTCTTTGGTTTTGAGACTCTAGTCTTTGTAACTTCAGGGATCTTATCTATTCACAAACAGCTTGTAACACTCCAAAGAGAAAGGAAAACTTGAAATCATATGACCCCTTTAACTAATGCTGAAAAAACTAGGTCACATTGTCCACAGTGAGACTTCAAGGCTGGAGCTCCTTTACACATGATTTATTCTAGACTGAGCATTTTTCCTTCAGCTATGTGGTTCCTGTGAGGTAGAACTGGAAACCAGTCTAATTATACAGGACTTCCTTAAGATTCTGTACCCTTACTTCACATTTCTAGCAAATGCCAACAACAAAGAGTGGCCTTTAGACTGTTTTCATCTATTTCCTTTTGTTTTGGGGGAGCGCTCAGCATTTGGCGCCTCAGGCTGTCAGGTAAAACATGACAGGGACCTTTGCTCCCAGACATTCATCAAGTCATACTAGCATCCTGCAGTGTTCCTTACAGTAGACTGAAGAGCAAGGGATCATCGGGCAGTTGTGTCTCAGCCGATGGGCCAATTAATCCAGCGGTAACTAGGGAACAGTCAAAATATGCACACAGAGATGGAGACTCTCTACCTGCTGAGTCTCGTCTTCAGAGCCGGCTGGGGTCATCTGTGCAGCTAACTCGACAGATGCGATCCTCAGTGCTGAGAATGATGCTTGTGTTTGGTTGAAGCTAGTTCAATTTATTTAGGCACAACACAAGCTAAAGGTCTAGTGATGAAATAAAGGAAACCAAAACCTTACACCCACAAAAAATATGTCAGTGTGATGGTTAAGGCAAGATGAAACAAACAGGGATAACACTATTGCTTCACAGTAACTAGTATCAAGCATATGGCTGTACATTTGTGGAGAAACATATTGGATATACAGTATATAAGTCAGTGGATATTTCCGTGCATATATGTTTATTTCCTTTATGTTTATAGTTAGATTACCTTTTACCATTATGCATCTAATGATCACAGTTAATTGTTAAAAACTGTAAAGTTGTTACTAAAATAAGTATAATAGTAATAAATATATGTAATAATACATTTAATACTAAATCCATAAAATATAATACAATGCATAATAAAAATGCAAAACATTATTACATGCAAAACATTTTTACATTTAGATGACCTTTAACAACATGCAACTCTAATAATTTAATAACACTATTAAAGATTAAATCAATGTAAATCTAATAGTAATAAATATATGTAATAATACATTTAAAATAAAAAATACATAAATATTATACAGTAAATAATAAAAATACAAATTATTTTTTAAATTCAAAACATTTGGATTTCCTTTACCAAATATTAATTTAATGCTCACTTAATATGCTAACTTAAGATAATTTTTTTTAGTTTGTTAATTTATTTGTTAAAAACTCTAATTTAATAACAATATTAAAGATTATATAGTAAAGTAAATATAAGTAAATAAGTAAATGTAAATACAATAGTAATAAACATACGTAATAATACATGTAATACATTAATAACAATAATAATAATAAATATATAAAATAATACAGTAAATAAAATTGTGAAATAATGTTCATAATGCTGTAAAATAAATAAATAAATAATAAAAGCCAAACATGTATTTTATTTTATTTTATTTATTCAAAATAGTATAGATTTTTAATATTTGCCATAAGATAAGAATAATTATTGGCTTATTGGTATTGGTCACAAATTTAACAATGATGCACCTGTATAATCAATAACTGAGCCACTCAAATCTCTGTATTGAATAACTGGACTTTTAACATAAAAGAAACTAAAAATAAGCATGTCATTGATGGTTTTCAAGGTTGGCTACTTGTTTTATGCCTATAACATTTGTTACTTCCTACGAAAGTGGTTTAAATTCAGTCATAGTAAATGAGTAGCCACTGGTGGAGAAACAGCTCATTGATTTCTATAGATTTAGATCTTGTTTAAAAGATCAACAGGTGAAGAAACACTGAAGTTCACGTTGGTTAACGTTGATCCAGAGCAATATGAATTTAAAGGTCATTAACGTCAATGAAACGTGGCAGCCGCAAACCAACAAAGCTTCACCAACCCACCTCCACATTCCACCTCAATACAAGACTGTACCGCAGTCACCTCGGACCCGTCATATTGATTTCAGACTTATAATACCAGCTCTGCCTCAAGAGGACCATGTAGTAGGCTGAAGTGGAGAGCAAAATCACAGCTAACATCAATGGTGGAGAGTACAATGTGTGTATGTGTGGGTGTTATTGGAGCTGTCATATTTGGGTCAGTTCTCGTCAGGTGACACATATCTACAGGCTTGTTTATTTTCTGAGATAAGCACAAAGAAGTGATAAGGCTGCACATGTGTGTGTGTGTGTGTGTTTAAACACATGTGGCATGTGAGATAAGAATTGGACGAGAACCTCTTGGCCAGGTGACCAAACGGCGGAAAATGCAACAGCTACAGGCACACACACACACACACACACACACACACACACACACAAATAACATTACGTCAACCCAAAAAGTGCCAACGGCTGTTGAGAGAACTGACAAAGGAGCTAAACATCGATGAAAGACACCACACTATAGTCTTTAATATGGCACATTTGTAAGGGAGTCACACTTTGAGTTTCTCAACGCTGTGAATCCAAAAGGAATAAAGGCATGAGAGCATAACATAGTGAAATCCCACCTGGGAAGTGTCAAGCAATCAGAAAGGATTCTTCAGGGTATTATGTGTGAGCAAAAACACAATATCTGACACCCGGTCCCATTCACGACAGCGAAAGCATCTTATCTTTATATTGAGCACTTGGTGAAAGACCCAGTCACCCATTTATTCACTCAATGGCAACGGCGCATGGAAGTCTAATCAAAAAAGAAAGACTTTCTAACTCATATCCCCTGAATTTAGCATATTGCTTTAGTGCTCAGACTCTTTCTCTACGCAGCTGCAGGAGACTATAAAACGCCCATCGACAACCATCGTCTCGCTGTGGAAGAGAAACCACATAGATTCTGTCACACAGTCTGTTATTATTCTAATTCATTTTCTTCATTAGATTTACTCAGAGACTGATAACTAACTCGCTGTGTCGTTAACTATTCAGATATTCAAAAAGAGACTATTAACTATTTGCATATGCTATTTTCCATGTCGTCCCTGCGCTGATTAATCAACATGGTAAGAAATTAATGAGAGGCAATTAGTCCCCCAACGAAACACATGAGTGAGTGAGAGATGAGGAGAGAAAAAAGTGCAAGGACTTTCTTTATAAGTGAAATTTGGTGCAAATTGCTGTCGATGTGTGGCAGCAAAAATGGGGTTTTGTCTCATTACAAGTAGAATCCAAGCATACTAAACAGATTGCAAACAAACAAGCAAATTGAGCAGATTAGTCATGATAATAACTTGGGGTAATTAATTAAAATCAGACTCTACGGCATATACCCACATTATTCACCATAATGAACTTGGTGTGAAAATTAGCAGTTTGACAAGCTTTAAACTGAACAAGCAAATTTTTTTTTTAAATTAAAATTAAACAGCTACTTTTTTTAAATCAAAAATGTTAACAGGAATTATCAAAATATTTAAATATATTTAATATTTAATAATACTGAAACATTATTTAATATTTAAATATTAATTAAATAACAAATACAGTATTTAAAATAAATATTATTTATATAACAAATACAGTATTTACAAAATGCTAAAATAACTGTTTATCCATCCGATGACATTCAGTGTTATTTTAGTATTATTTATATACTATTCTTGTTTGTTTAGCTTTTTTGTTTTAATTTTAATTTTAGTTTAAGTTTTAATCATTTTGTTATGTGCTTCTTTGATTATTTTTTCTAAAGATTCCTATATTGGATTAATTTCTATTTCAGTTTTAGTTTTACTAATTTTAGTACTACAATATAAATTTAATTATTTCAGTTAACAAACTTTGAAGTTGGCTTGAAAAAGCCTTGTCTGAAAGTTTGAAGCAGTTGTAAATCCAAAAAAAGTTTGAAAGTTTAGATAGATAGATTAGATGGACGTTGATAGTATGTTGCTAATATGATTTATTTCAGTTTTAGTTTTATTAATATTTACATACTATTATTGTTTTTATATTTTGACTTTTTATGTTTTTTCATTTTAATTTTACTTTAAGTTTTAATAATTTTGTTATGTGCTTAGATTTTTTTCTAAAGATTCCTATTTTGGATTAATTTCTATTTCAGTTTTAGTTTTACTAATTTTAGTACTTCAATATAAAATTAATTATTCAAGTTAGTTGCCAAACCAACATTTCTAATATTCATTTACATTTCACATCTAATATTCAAATTTTATTTCAGTTACCAAAAATGACAGTTTTATATTAGTTTTATAACTGCTGGCAGGTGAGAAAAACAATTATGTTTGAAAACAATTATTTTGCAACTCCGTTTGGTGCTGCTATTTCAACCAAATGCTATTACAAATTTCACCTTCATTATTCTAAACAAAAAATTACACTATAGAAATAAGACATAACACCTAGGAAGGCGTAAACATCTGCAAGTACAGGCTTTCCCCAACCTTGTTCTTTTTAACACGCATATCACATACACAGTATTCCCATATAAGTAACTGAGATTACACAGTATCACCATAGAGATTCAACCACTGCCATTGCTCATGCATGTGCTTGTGCGTTAAATTAAAATTCCTCTTTAGGGACAAAGAATTACTCCTCAAAGAGGTTTTCGGCGGCAATATGCCACTGACTTCTTCTGTGGGTATCAGGCGGAGGGAGTTTGACTACACAACACAACGCTGACAGAGTTCACCCTGCAGGCAAATGACTACCTTTCACAACATAATTAAATTCTCCATTAGCACCAACCTCGGTTTGATCCTCCGAGCGGTATAAATGCCTCTCATTCTTCTCTATTTTCAGGTACAAAAATAAATAATGCATTTGAAATAACAGCCACATATATCACACAGAGCTGTGTATGTCTAACTAATGAGTCCTTCAGCAGGACCCAGCCATGGATGACATGGGTTATGACAAACTGCATCAACAAAACGTTTATTTAGTCTCAGTGTCTCACTACAATAACCCGACGCAAGCACTCTCAATATGTACGATCATACCGCATGCTGTCTTGGAGTACATCATGTGTACTGAATCTAGATGCAGGGAATTGTTTTTCCATTATAGTCTACAAGAGTGTGAATAAATGAAATATTCTCAGAATGAGAACAGATTTTTGACAGGGTTGTGTCTCTTTGTCCATGTTGCCTGCCCTATTTCCAGGCCTTAAACCTAGCGTGTTACAACATGTAGGGGCTTGTTGCTCTTCCTGGTCACTGATGGATTTCATCAGGGTTGCTGTGGCACTATAAATTGCAAAAGAAACTAGATGAGCAAAGTTTGCGAACAATCTTTGAAGTTGGCTTGAAAAAGCCTTGCCTGAAAGTTTGAAGCAGTTGCAAATGCATGAAGTTTGAAAGTTTAGATAGATAGATTAGATGGACGTTGGTAGTATATTGCTAATATGATTTAATACATAACATGATTAGCATGTTGTTAACATGTTAATATGTTTTTAGCATGATTAACATATTTCTAACATTTGCTAGCATCTTTCTAGCATGATTAACAAGTTACTAGCATGTTACTAGCATGATTAGCATGCTGTTAACATTGTTGCAAACATGATTAGCAAGTTACTAACATGTTTTTAGCATAATTAGCACGTTACTAGCATGCTGTTAACATGTTTCTAGCATGATTAACATGTTGCTAGCATGTTTTCAGCATGTTTAGCATATTACTAACAGGATTAACAAGTTCCTAGCATGTTTTTAACATGATTAGCATGTTACTAGCATGTTTCTAGCATATTTAGCATGTTGCTATCATGTTTCTAACATTAGTACGTTAGTAGCATGTTGTTAGCATGATTAGCAAGTTACTAGCATGTTGTTAACATCACAGATATGTACAGATAGATGCCCTTAGCGGCTGTTTCTATGGGTTGCTATACGTAAACTGTCCGCCATATTGGAATGTGACTGAACACTCGAGAGCAAGTTGGTGGTAGATCTGCACTGCAACTGTAGTTATACTCATGTATGAATACTTCTATCTTCAGTAGACTTCAGAAGATGCTTTTGCTAAACTAACACAATACAACAAGACAAAGCCGTTAGCTAACAAGGCATATAAAAGGTACTTTAGTTTAAAAACCTGTAATATTGAGTTAACACATATTAAAAACACAAAACAACACATTCTTACCTGAGAAAGGTTATCCAGTTTTTTCAAGAATTTAAATTTCGGCAGTTTTTACAACCAGATGCTGCACAATGTTGTTGCATTTTGAAACTCACTGATTGTGACTGACGACATTGACTGCTCCAAGATGGCGTATGTGTCAGTGTATCTGGAGCAGTCGAATGTGGCATCTATACATGATTACCATGTTTCTTACATGATTAGCATGTTTCTTAAATGATTAACAAGTTGATAGCATGTTTCTAGAATGATTAGCATGTGAAAGCTCTAAGAGGAGATACATTTTAAAATTTTGTCTCAGAAGCAGAAGAAGAAACACAAGAAGAAACGAAGCAGCAGCAGCTTAAATAGCAGATCAGTAAATTGGCTTTTTCAATCCAAACTAATGACTTCAAATAGGTTTCCCAAACACTTCCCCCATCTGCAATTGGTCTGAAAAACAGATAGCCCCACCCCCCAAACACACACCATTGGTGGAGCCAATCACTGTGTTCGAAATCTACTATATAATATGTAAAAACAGCAAATACAGCAAATGTTTTGAAAGAATTTTAACACTAAAAAATTACACACTTCAGCTTTAAATCTAACCTAACCAACCTTCAAAACCACTGATCCTTACTGAAGCAAAAAACTGACCAAGGCCTGAATTTATCTATTGGTTTTGCTGTGCTGAGTTCACTTCAAGGTTCACCAATAAATGTCATAGTGAAAATGCTGTGGAACAAGCTGACATTAATCATAACCATCACCACAACAGAACAAGGCTAAGCAATACAACAATAAAAGGAGGGAGGACCTAAGGTTCAGGGTTAAACCTGCCTTTTTTGTACATGCTGACTCTCACTTGACCTAATGCTGAAAACTACTGATTGTTTCTGAAGGGTAATGAACCTGGTGTCTCGGCCTTAAAAGCCTGAGGAATCAGTCAAGCGAGCCGAGGAGAGTTATGGGTACTGCAGTCAGGCTGAGCGAGAGAGCAGGAGAGACAGATCTGAGGGTGATTTGTGGTTTCAGTGGGTATGCTTCATAATTTCAGCTGATTTCGCTGGTAGGAGTGTCCCACCATGCCTCACTAATGACTTTAATGAAGGACTCTTCTCTAGAGAGACGCCAGCTCAATTCCAAAGCATAGTGAGCTGCCTTTTAAGGTAGTATATTAACAGTCATAGAACCTCTGTGACTGATTTGGAATGCTCTCTATGTGCAACACAAATCAACTCCCATTTGATTTCAATACAGTTACCATGTTACTGAGCTTGCCATGTTACATTGCTCGAATAAGCATAAAACGCTGAGTAATATACTAATAAATTCTCTTTTTTTATTTCATTTCAGTATTAACATTTAAAAAGCTAAAATTCAAAAATCTGACATTCCCATACCCACGGATTTGTTTTAACTTCTCAACACATAATAATTGTTATTATTATTATTATTATTTATTATATTTTTAAAATAAAATATATTTATTTTAATAATATTTAAAAAGACAATAGCAAGGCACAATATAAAACATTGTAGAGAAAAAATAATGAATTCATATTTTATTAATAATAGTAATAGTAATAATAATAATAATAATAATAATAATAATAATAATAATAATAATATATTTAGAAATAAAACATATTTATTTTTTAATTAATATTTTTAAAAAACATAATAGCAAGGCACAATATAAAAAATGTAGAGAAAAAGATGAATGAATGAATATTCTAATAATAATAACAATAACAATAATAATAATAATCATCATCATCATCATCATAATAATAATAATAATAATAATAATAATAATAATAATAGTAGTAGTAGTAGTAGTAGTATATTTACAAAATAAAATATATTTATTTTTTTAATTAATATATAAAAACATAATAGCAAGACACAAAAAAAAACATTTTAGAGAAAAAATTAATGAATGAATATTTTAATAATAATAATAATAAAATGTATAATAATTATATAATATAATTATATAAATATATAATAAATAATTATAATAATTTAATAACATACATAGAAGCAGGAGTTTAACAGAAAACTCTAAGAAAGAGGTAAACAGAAGATGATGACTGAATGTAACAAAGAAAAACAGATGGATCTAGTATTCTAGTAAAGAGTCTAATGCAGTGGCTTATCATCCACTGTGAACTTCATTCATGCGTCTCCCTTTCAGACTGACTCTAATAGATGTAGTGTGTCCGGTGCCAGGGGCTTATTGTCTGGTACTTCCTCCTACACACATTACACACAGATTAACCTCACATCTGCCATCATTACAGGCTGGAACACCACAGACAATAGCCATATACATAGACAAACACACATGCACTATGTACCAAGCAATATGTCTAAATCAAATCAAGGGAGGGATACAGTAACTGCTTTATAATCCAGTGTATCAGAGTTCAAGAGTTCATCAATGCAGAAAGTTCATTTCTGACTTTGTCAATCCAAACAAATTTATAGACAAAAACATACTAATCAAAGACTACTTCATCTTTTGTTCTGCATCCCACGTTTGTGGATCCAAAGCCTGATGAATGCGTCTGGCAGTTTCGTGAGGGCTGGCACAGGTCGGTCATGCTCTGCGTGTAACTAATTCACCACTACAGGTGTGGCACATGGCGGCCGCCGCCACACGTCCAAAACCGACATCTGCTCCCCATCAAACCTGAAGCCCAATATTAAAATTAATCAAATAACCAGCCACACAAACACAGCATTTAATATGAAAACCTGCACCTTCGGAGTAAAACCAGGTACATTGTGCGAGAAGCTCAATGTGTGAACGACAGATTTAAATCAAATTATAACAACCTTTTAATGAGCTACCAGCCGTAAGATTTTTTTTTTCTCTCCCTGAGCGTGTGTGTAATTCCCGGCTCTTCCTGTTACATGCCAATTAGCATTACTCCTCATGTGTGGAGTCAGATTCTGCTAAGCGGATAGAAAAATAACCCATGCCTTCACACCTGAACAGTCTTCAAGAGCACGTCAGATGTGTGTGAACGGACATCCAAACACACGCTTACTTAAAGATAGTCTCTGACTCAAACAGGCCTATAATGCACGCCACGCTGGGTTGTTTTGCAGTGCAATTTAGCTCCATTCAGCCTGTCGGCAGTTAGTCAGCGCCTGCCTTTACAGTTGCTCAACGGATGAATTCAAGTATGAATTGGGCATAATTGGCTAATCAGAAATAGACATGGACAAATTTGAATGAGCAGATAAAAAGACAGACCATGTTTTTGTAGGACAGAGCAAGGATAGGGGAGACACTTGAGGCACCATTAATTTAATATTTATCAATGTAAATGTATTCAATTATTGTGTAAATACACATACAAAGAAACAAACCTTGTATTCAATGAATCAGTTAATCAATAAATGTTAGATAGTCACAAATTCTTACCAGTAAGTATTTCTCAATGTAGATTTATTCAATTAATATAATATAATATAATATAATATAATATAATATAATATAATATAATATAATATAATATAATATAATATAATATAATATAATATGTCAATTTATTATAATTATTCGAAAAAAAAATACACAAACAAACATTTTTATTCCAAATAAATAAATAAATAAATAAATGTTGGATAGTCGCATCCTCACCAGTCAATATTCTCAATGAAGATTTATTCAATAAAAAATAATATAGAATAGAATAGAATAGAATAGAATAGAATAGAATAGAATAGAATATTTCTAAATATACATTTATTTTTTTTCAATTTATTAGATTTATTCTAAATAGGTTTACAAAACAAATACAAATAAATAAATAAATATTTTTACAGTATAACATTTGTACAGTTCAAACAATTATTCTAATTTAAGAGAGCTTTGAAGTAGATGCTTGAAACCAACATACAAAACCACTTCCTTGTGTAAACACAATCGTACTTGAACTTCTAACCTTAAAAACCTTAATATATAGCTCTTGTGAGAACTTCCCTATGTGACAACTAGCCCCAGTCTTTTCTATATGCTTTAAAAGGCCAATGCTGTATATGAAAGCAAACAATAGCACACAAAACTGCTAATTTCCTGGAAAGGATGTGCTCTAAGACTTGAACCCTACTGATGTTTCAGAGAGCAGATCTGGTTACGGAGTGGAGACTCCACGGTGTGCCCCACAGATGTGCCGCTTGATACTTAATACGCAAACGGACGGCGCAGGAGACCTCAGAGAGCTGCTAATGACTTCTCAAGCACGCTAGAAACCCAACTCAAGTTTGACAGTGTCACAGTATCGAATGAACATACAGAAACCTTCCAAGACGTAGAGTTTGGACTCAATGAGTGAAAAGGCCTGAGTGACAAGCAATGACAAGGGAATGAGATCTACAGGCTTCAATATGACATTTACAGACCAGTTATCAGTTCAGCAAATTATAACCAAATACAGATATGAATGAATGACTGGGTTTCTTCAACCACAGGCAACTTATGGCTCTGTGGATTTTTCCCCTTCAAAACAAACTTCTTATATTATTCCTTATTTTTCTGAAGATAATGAAAATTTATATCACAAAATGATTGTCTCTGATAACATGTTGTGATAAAAATGTCATTATAAATATTGATTCCTTCATCTTGACATAGCTCATTTCGTATATATCCTAAATACCCACAAATAAACACTATTTTCACACTTTATGCAGTATGTATATAAAATATTCACTAATTCTGATGTCTGCATGGTAAGTACACTTTTTTAACTTAAATAGTGGTAAAACTGATAATCATAATTGCAAAATTCATCAACAAAATGGCACCACAGTAAATAAACAAATGTTGGATAGTCACAAATTCTTACCAGTATTTCTCAATGTATATTTATTCAATTAAAATTAATAATCTAATCTAACCTAAACTAATCTTAATATAATATAATATAATATAATATAATATAATATAATATAATATAATATAATATAATATAATATAATATAATATAATATAATATAATATAATATAATATAATATAATATAATATAATGTCAATTTATTACATTTTTATTACATTTATTGCAAATGAATATAACAACAAACAAAAATTTTATTCCAAATTAATAAATAAATAAACTTGGATAGCCACTAGCATTTTATGTGTCCTAAATACCCACAAATAAACAATATTTTCACACTTTATGTAACTGACAAAATTGCATTATATAAGTATATAAAACTCACTAATTCTGACATCTGCTTGGTAAGTACATTAACTTTTGATAAAACTTAGTGGTAAAACTGGTGATCATAATTGCAAAATTGATCATCAAAACAACACCAAAACTGTCACACAGAGTAGTAATGTACAGAGAAATTAAATAAAGTTTAAATAAACTTGGAAGATAAAATGCATTATTTCACTACTTCTTTAGATAAACATTAAAAATAATAATAATAATAATAATAATAATAATAATAATAATAAATCTAAAACTGGGTCACACTTTATTTTAAGGTCCAATTTTGGCTATTAACAAACCATTAACTACGACTTTTCCCTCAATATTTTCCTAATTTGCTGCTTATTAATAGTTAGTAAGGTAGTTGTTAAGTTTAGGTATTGGGTAGGATAAGAGATGTAGAATATGGTCATGCAGAATATGTGCTTTATAAGTACTATTATTAATAGGCATGCTAATAAGCAACTAGTTAATAGTAAGAATTGGTCCTTAAACAAAAGTGTTACCTAAAACTGTAATAACATTTAATGGATTTTCATATGAGTCTGGCACATGAGTACAACAATAAAATATACACATAAATGCTACGTTAAAAAGCATCAAAAATTAAGTTTGAAGTTATATTGCAAAAAAGTCGAAATCTCAACCCTTCAGAAAGGTTTTATTGCTCTTAAAGGAACCTGACTACACATTTACAAGAAATGTTTGCGTGATATCAGCTTATCATTGTTGTTGAATTAAGGATGCCACAGTGTGCTGGTGTCAGACTCAAAGGAAATGACCCGGGCCAGTTTGTGTCTCACACTGACAGACTGTCACTCACACAGGGGGCCGAGGCCAGCCAAGAGGAACAGACAAGAGCAGTGACCTCCCTGTACGTGTGTGTGTGTGTGTGTGTGTGTATGTGTGTGTGTGTGTAAGACGTGTGTGATGAAAGGTGAAATGTATCCAATCCTGTCTGCTATTGCCAGATGTAAGACAGCATGTCTGCAAAGACACAAGGTCTCTTGCCATACTTTAATTCCATATAGCAGTCCATTCAAGTGTACTAACAGTGTGACGTTATACTGAAATTAGTCTCTGATAAACACTGCAATTTCAGCATCCCATAATTCGTCAGCCTTCTGCTCTCTGTTTTCTCTCAGAAAATGTCTCACCTTTGCGAGAACAAAAGAACAGACAGAAAGTGAGGTGGGGGAGGGGTATCATCCACGTTTCGTGTGCCGTGCAGACGCAAGAAGCCACTGAGATCTATTCCTGTGCCTTAACCTTGCACAAACAGACACTTTATATTTTGATCCACATAACAATCTTATCAAGTAACTGCACTGCTGGGCTGAACTGAAGTGCTCACAGATCATTTTAATATTGCAGATACATCACACATAAGCCATAAATTATCTGGATTTGTCTGAAGAGCTCTCGAACTGTAATTCTCCACAATACACTAGCAGCTGCACAACACACACGTTATTTCCTCCCTGGGTCCTCAGCCAGATGGGATATTAGGAATTGTCATCTAGACGTATGTACCTGCTAATTGTGTGTTAATTACAAATGGATCAATCCACAACCCTCCAGTGCACTATAAACCTGCTATATAGACCCAATCAATGAAAACAACCTAATTTAAAGTCAATGCAAATTGCCATTTGAAACCACTTTTAATAGCTTGATGTATTTTAGATTGAAAAATGATATTCTGTGTGGGAAAAAAAGCTATTTAGGTTGATTTTATCTATAGGAAATCTATATTGGATAATGTTATCTACCTTGTCTAGATAACTAATAATTAAGGACTCTAAACAAAAGCTGCATGTAAATTTAAGTATCACAATATTATATTAAATTATTTGCATTTTAAAGATTAACTGAAAGATTATAGCAAAGGTAATCTAATGAAAAATGGAGGAAATGAGCATTCACAGATAAATAAATATCACCCCATAAATACATAAATGAGTCCAAAAATCAATCTTAAAATTTTGCATTGGAAACCCATTTTACATGTAATTTCATGTATTTCAGATTGATATTCATATTCAGTGTTGGGAAAAACAATTTAGGTTGATTTCATCCATAGGAAATCAATTGGATTTTGAAAAACAGAGCATTTGTTATTGATTAACATTATCTGAAGGCCTAATTGACATCAGCAAACAAGCCAAGTCATTTAAAACAGGAAGAGTAAGTTATTATATTCTGAATAAACATTATGAAGACTGAATTGGTGAATCGTTCACCATTAGACCAGGAAAATGCATTAAGAAAGTACATTTTGATTTCATGTTGCCTTCTTTTGTACAATACGTGAAGCATTAACATCTCAGAAAGATTTTCATGCTAGATCCATCACACTAGTTCTCGTCATTAAGTCAAGTGAACAGCGGTATGTAGATTTAATGTCGTGTGTTTCATTCGTGTAGCACCCATGTGTGACGGAGGTGTAATCAGCCCCTTTTGACTTGCCAATTGGGCCGACTCAGAGGATTGCATGATGAAGGAAAGACAAAACTCCATAACTTCTTATAATTACCAATCAGCTCTGAAGCCCAGCACTAATTACACACCAGTGTGTCTAGGGCAGACAAGCAGGTCATCTCCTCTGCGTTTCCAGACAAAGAACTTTTATTATCTCTTCTACTGAAATTAGACTATGATTGTCTTAAAAATGAAAAAGAGAGGCCAGAATCAGTTTAAGAACATAAAACAACAAGTTTGGGACAAAGGAGCAAGATATTATTTATGCATATTCATCATTTGTGGTTTGTTTGGAGTTAATAATTTCAAAAAGGAGTTAACAAGTTAGTCTGTCTGTTCTGAAAGGGCAAAACAATACTAAACGCAAATAATAACTCCAACTTGGCCTACTTAGAAAGAAAATTAAGTCTTTAAAAGGGGATTTGTGAGTTAAAACCTGTATATGCAATAAATATCCTCCAGAGCATCTGTTTGATAAAAAGTTCATTTTTGCATTGCATGGCTAGTGCGTCTGCACAGGTGGTGTATGGTATATTGGAAAAAATAAGAGCAGAGAAAGGGGCTCATAGTGAAGACCTTCAATCAGAGCGTCTGAGTGGGTTTGTTATACGGATGTAAAGGTCAAGCCTGCACTTTTTAAAATGAAATAACACAAAAAAAGAAAAGGTCACCTCATAACTTCACTTGAAAGATAGAAGTGTAAAATCCCATGAAACTCAATCCACCTGAGCGGTAGAGGCAGATACAGCAATGATAATGACTCTGTTGGCACTTCTTATTACAGTTAATGCTATACAACTTATAAAAATCGTTAAAAAAAAGTTAAGAGAAAAACATTAATATTGTGTCCGATACTCAAAATCTGATATTATGTTAATGCTGATACAAGTGAATATAGGCATCAAAACATGAACGTACAGTATGAAAAATAAATATTAATTTTGTGCTATGTTTAAGATCACCTTTAACAGTGTTCATAATTTATTAATAATTATATTAAATATTTTATTAGATAATATTATATTATATTAAATAATTTACTAAAAATAAGATTCACTTTAAGTAAATGTCACATTTGTGAAACAAATGTAAAAATAGAGGAAATGCACAAATCAATAAACCAATATCAACTAATACTAATAAATAAACTAATGAATAATAAATGAACAACTAAGTGAGATGAATGAATGAATAAATGAACTGCAGCCAATAACCAATATTGTCTCAAAATATGGTGCATCCCCAACAAAAGTGACTAATTTCATTTAATCAATTCAACAAAAATTTAATGAACTATCATAGATCTGTTCATGTTTGCTTTGGAAAGCCAAGATTACCTTCTACATATACACATTAAGTCTAAAAACTGGTATGCAGTAAATTTGAAACCAGACACAACAGCAAGTAATATGGTGCGTCTGGTAAGGAAGATCAGTAGCTGCGTAAATGACATGAGACACGGGTTTAGATGAGGTCATCTGCTCTCTTTCCAGATCAGGAGAAAAAGATGAACTCAGCATCTGTCATTTCACTAATGCAGAAATTCACCAGGACCACTGAGAGAGTAGAGTCTATTTTTAGCGATAATTATGCAATCATTCCATGCATGCTAAAGCCAAAAAGAATGATATGGGCTTTAAATGAGATTTCAATCAATTGCACACACACACACGCTTCGCCCTGGGCTGGAGTTGGCAGGGTCTGCTGATATGATCACCCCGGGGTCTGTGCTATCTGACAGGCTTATCATCCAACACGCTCACAAGATCAATCAAAACTACGTTTCTCTGTCTTTCCCTTCTTTCGTTCCACACCCATTGCATTTCATCAGCAAGGAGCAGCGTTAAAAAAAAAAGGCTCTGGGACAGGAAGATAGATGAGGGTGTTCTGAGAGAGAGACAGGGGACGCGGCCCAACAGTGACGATGCCAATAAGAGAGACCTTGGTCCAGGCGGGAGTGTGAAGCATCCTTACACACATACACACTCGAAACTCAATCTTACACACTCACAAAAGCCAGTTCCTTTTGGCAGGTCTCTCTAACGTTTGTCCTCCATCTGGAGGCCCATTAAACTTGAGGGCTGTGATACACTGACTGCCCAGTTCACTCGAACAGTTCCAGATCCATATGGTTGTTAGCGCTCTCGGGACCGACACTTCCTCTGACCCTCGATGGCCACCGTATACTGGTGCCAGCTTTTTTGTGTTAATTAAAAATCACATTTTTGATTTAATCAAGAGAGTTCAGAGAAGATCTTTTGGAACAAGGTGAATTACAAATAGCAAATGTAATTGACGTAATTTGATGATATTTCTGAAATACGTGGAACTGCAGATGCTAAAAATGAGCGTCTGAGTGAGAGTAAATGAGTGGGAGGTGATATCTCTCATTCTCCTCCCATGCTGATCCACAAACTGGAAATTACACTGAGCATCTGTCCCCATAAGGGATCCTGACCACGGCCGTAAACTGCACTGTTCCCATGAGCCTCAGTGTTTCAGCTCGACTGAGTGAAATAGCCTCCATCACCTCATGTTAACACAGATTCGCTGATCATTAGTTTTAGAGATTGCTGGGAAAATAAATACATTTACATCTAGTTTGATTTTACTGACTCTGTGCACCTTACAGATTTAGCCTAGCAGTAGATCAATTTTTAGCACAAGACAAAATCTTTAAATAAAATCAGAGTTGCCACAGTAACAACATGTTAGGTAATAAGTTCATAACACTAATTTGACCATTTTGAATTGTTGATGAAGAAAATCGAGCTAAAATTCTGAGAACTCATGCAATTGAGTAGAAAAGAATAATTATAGTGTTATATAATAAAATATATATTATTTATTTACAGTTTGTTCAATAAGTGACCATTTTATGCAGATATCCAAGGGTTCACATACTTTTTCCACAATGACTGTGCATTAACAAGCATCCATAATGTTAACCTATCCAACCATCTCATGGGTGTTTGCTGTCTTGTTTTCCACAGCACTGCAGAAAAAAACACTTGGTTTCTCAAAAGCTGTCATTTTGAAAGGTTATCTGATAAAAATATATAGTGTTATATTATAAAATATATATTATTTATTTACAGTTTGTTCAATAAGTGATCATTTTATGCAGATATGCAAGGGTTCACATACTTTTTCACATAATGTTACCCTATCCAATCACCTCATGCGTGTTTGCTGTCTTGTTTTCCACAGCACTGCAGAAAATAATGCTTGGTTTCTCAAAAGCTGTCATTTCGAAAGTTTACGAGATATCATTGAGTGTTTACATCACCCTCAAATAAAGTCCTCTGTAATAAGACTTGAAGTGACATCACATTACATCACAATGGATAAACAGCAGCTAATCACAGAGATTTCATCCGCCAGCCAAATTGAGGTGAAATGGCTCAGACCTTACAATCCAAAACTTGATCTTGCTGACAAAACACAAACACACAGCCAAGAGAGAGAGAGAAAGAGTGCGGGAGTAAGAGTCTTTGTAATGTGGCTAACAAAGAAAGAAGAATATATTTCCATGGTGAGCCCGTTGAGGGGCGAACACTCACACTAAACTCATAAATCTCATAGACCACCAGGGCTAACGGGGCTGTGCTGCCAAGAATAGTGTCAAAATTGTCAGGGGGCGTGAAATTGCAGTGTAGGCGTGTGCTTGTGTTTATTCATGTCTGCTTCTTGTTGTGACTTCAAGAGTAGCAACATTTTCTTTTATTTCTTCTTGCGAACATAAATTTTAATTGCCAAATACCAGAAACATCTGAGGCAAAGCTTCCTTGACACTTTCGCTCGAGCTTGGGAATTCACTACACAGAGAGTAGATCCAGATTTCCCTTTCCTTTCAACCTTTCCTAGTACCTTCATCTTTCCTGGAGACATTGGATTATTCCTCTTTCCCCCCGTTCAGTCGTTCTTCAGTCGAGAGTTGAACTGCAACAAAGGCACCAACATGTGGCATATAAAAAGTCATCTCATGTCAAGCAAAAGCAAACCGTATCCCGCCAAACACACACACACACACACACACACACATACACGCAATCTCTAGGGTGTCAAAGCAGCACAAAAACACTGCCAGCCACTCTTCACTCTATAGTGCCACAAAAGAGCAAGCACTTGTACAAAACTCCCAATCACAGGCAATACAGCACCGCTATCAGCAAGAAGTCACTCTAAACGCAAGCCCACTGTTTTGAAGCAGTAGGGATCAAATTTCTATCACCTCAGTCCAGTCGCCGACAGGGATAATCTCCCAGATTGGCTTCCACACAGACAAAAGGCACAGTTTACCATCTAATTAGGGACTAAAGCCATTTTGTACAACAGCTTAATGAGGCAGCAATCAGAGCAACATGAAAATATTATTTTGCACACTCAGAAGGGAGCAAGGACTTTGACCTCCCGTGCAGCGCAGGAACAAGGGCAATCCTACAGCTCAGAGAGGAGCGGAGCCAGGAGATGAGCCAGTCCGAGACTAGCGTCAACCCTAAATTTATCTTTCACTATTGTTTTGAACAACTCTCTACTTCTAAGTATCTGTTATAGAGCTTCAGTGGGTGCCAACTACAAAGACAAGGGTTGGAAACATAGTGGTACTAATCATAATTAAGGTTCTTTTTGCAATTTGTTATGGAATTTGCACCTTATCCAGGTTTGCTTCCTTCTTGCAACTCCATACTGAAAAAAACAAGTTTCACCAATGTGTGAAATCCAAAATTCTCCTCCTCCTACCTGTGAGCATCTTGTACAACAGCTGTACCAAAATAAACAATAATATGAGTACACAACACAACAAAGAGTTCCCCTAAAGGATTCTTCACACAAGACTGTGCAGATCCAAAAACAGAACAACTACTAGAACCAAAATTAATGTCTTTTAAAACACAAGGTTTGGAGTCGATAGCCCTATGGGCATGCTTCAACTAGAGTTCGAATCCCGGCTTGTGGTCCTTTCCATTCCTGCACCTCTTGCTCTCTCCCACTTCGCTTCCTATTCACGCTCTGACTGCTGCATCCAAAAAAGGCCAAAAACAGATCTTTAAAACACAAAGGGCTTCCCCATCTTCTACTTGTAGGGGTAGTGTCCTGTCCCATGAAACAACTGGTTCTACTTGCATCATTCTTATTTGTAGTTTGCTTAGTCTAAATAAATGGATCCATTCATCTCACCAAGTTGTCTAGAGAACATATCTCTTGAGAAATTAGGAACTTCCATGGAAGTCCCATCTGATCTCCTAACTCAACTTCAGAAGGTTAAACAAGTCGACTCACCTGTGCGATCTCATAGAGCAGCTTGTAGTGCTCCTCTCTCTTCTGCAGCGTGCACAGGTTACAGCCCATCTCGCCGTCACGGGTCCCCCAACAGATCTCTGGCAGTAGTGCACGCACACAGGCACACCGGGGATTTCCCTCAAACGTTGGGTAACGTCTCTCATCAGTGGGTACCTCTCACCCCCTCTTCTTTGTGTAAAAATCACGCACTGACCAGCCTTGCAGAATTCCTTGTGAATGACTGTCTGTATGCGTGCATCGTACCCCCTCGGTCTCCCTGTGTCTCTCTCATCCACACTAGCTAGCAGTCATCCACGCACGCTGTACTAAACCCCTCTTCATAGAGACACACCCCCCTTCTCTCACTCGCCCATCTCTCTCTATCTCTCTCTCAGTTCCTCCCTCTAAAGCTCAGTGCACATGACTACACCTACTTTAGCTCATGAATAATAATAACTGTCTGTTGGTTATTCATAAAAGATGATGCGTAGAAGGTGCTGTGACTGTGTTAACTGCGTATTTATCTCAAGGCATTAAATAAGGTGGTAACGACCACCAAATGAACAACTAAAAATACATCTCACGTTCAGATAACACTAATTTATTTAGTATATGATTGATTTATGTTGTTCATTTCACAGTTATTAGTGATGCTGCATTTCATGAATAGAAATCTGCCTTGGAAAAGGAGAATAGATGGTTTGTTCTTAATATTTTCAGTGAAGTGTGAATAAATGTCATAAAAAGGGATTTCAACCATTTTGCGAACACTGTATCCAATCCAGACATGATGCAATACACCAATAAGAGATAAAAGTCTTTTATGTAACTCAGAGTTTTTATCCTAACCAGCCGCTACAGGACATTTTGTCAGTGCCAATTTCTATGCCTGCTGTGTGGGTCAGCGTCACCCACTGTGAAATCTCTTTGATCCAAAACCTCACCACTTATTACTGCACATTGAACATCAAATATCTGATTAGAGCTCTCAGATTTCATCTAAAATATCTTAATTTGTGTTCTGAAGATGAATCAAGGTCTTACAGGTTTGGAACAACATGAGGGTGAGTAATTAATGACAGGATTTTCATTTTTGGGTGAACTATACTTTTGTAGTTTTTAATGTCAGTGCCAATGTAAAGAGCTGGATGGTGAAGTTTGCAATTTATCTAGATTGATCTTGATCTTTTCAATGCTTATGACAAACTATTTTTTGGGATTTAGGATATTCAAAACCAATTTGAGTGAGTAATGACAGAATTTTTATTTTTGGATGAACTATCCCTTTAACATTAACAGTATTGCCACATATTCTGGACAGGGGGAGGAAATTTAATAATCAACTACTGAAAAACCCATAGAGGTTGACGACTATTCTGAATATTGTATGGAGACGTGTGCAAATCATACTTTATGGCGGTTACGGCCTGCTGTATTTACCCACACATGTCAGTGGTTGATAAATTAGATTTATGTTGGCGGCTTATTGAAAGACAATGGTGCAGTAAATATGCAAAAGAAACGGGAAGAGACACCAACCACTACTGATTGTCCTCAAATTGGTTTCCAGACTCACAGTGAGAGTAAAAGAGAGAGACATGTGGTGATAACAGTATACCATAGAGGCAGTTGTCCACTGGCTGCGAGACAGCTCTCTTGGGAAGCAATAATCCGATTTACGGAGCTTTAATTTCACTCAGCAGGTTTGGAAAGTATCTGAGCCAAATTTGCCCCGAAAGGAACTTCTCTCTCCTAAACAGATCTCTCTACAGTCCTCCACAGCATGTGCCTGAAGCTACTGAATGCTGGAAGGCACTTACTAACACCATTTCTCGCTTATATTAATCTCTAAACAGCATATAATTAGAGATGGTTGATAAAGACATTAAGAAAGAAAAAAATCAATAATAAAAAAATGTCATTATTAATTAAATTATTATTTTTATTATGAATTACTGAATTACTGTTGTTATTACTAAAATTAGTAATAACAACAAATATATTTTATATTTTATACAACAAATATATTTTATATTTTATAATTTATTTATATGAATTATAATGCAAACAGTACAAGCTATAAAACAAACCATGCACTTATTCAATAACAAAAGATCACCTACTGCTGTAAATGAATCAATACTTAACAGAACCATTAAGTATCAAAGGGACTCTTTTCCATTTAATCCCATTCCATTTCATTCAATGCCATTCCATTTTATTCTATCCTTTTCCATTCTACTTCAAAGTTCTAATCCATATTCACAAAGGAGGAAAAGGTCATCTGCAGGGATCAGAAGGCGCTGTAGCAGATAACATCAGCTGCTGACATCATGGGTCACTGAAGATGACCCCTAAAGGTGACATCATCAGGAATAAAAGTGGCTTCAAAAGGTGACCTCAAGTATCTACTGGAGCCCTAAAACTGCTTAATAGCCTGAGTTAGCAAATGCAGCTAAAGCAACGTCTGTCAATTGGTTAAAATTAGCATTCATACTTCCACTCTTGTTTTATCTGCGCTTAAGACAGCAGGGGCGCATGATCTTTCATGTAGCGTTCAGGCACCTTGAGAATTGCACCTCTGTTCTTTCGCTAGCAAGGGCGGGGGAAGATGTGAAATGCCCTTCAGTGCCATTCACACAGTCAAGATGAGTGATCAGTTTCAAAGATACAAAATCTAGCAGGTATCACCATCTGGGCCTCTGATTCCTGATGTATGATACAACTTGTTCTTAAAAGTCCCATATGTTAAAATGATAAATAAACGAAGTTAATTATGGTTTAAAGCTATTAATCATGTCACAGATGGATGTCTCCTGGATGGTCTTTACCTATTGTTAGAGAAACTTATGAAGACAATAACGCATTACGTAATTGATATATATTATTTAAGGGCTATTTGAGATGCTCACATGTTGACGTATGTGAACAACTTTAGATGACTGTTCACACCGTAGATGTACAGACTAAAATGATGCGCAGGTGGTGTTTGAATGGAGATATCAGAATGACTAAAGGCTAATGTGCCGTGTATCTCAATGCCCAAAAAAACATCAATTATTTACACCTATGAATCATTAATAAGAGCAAAAACACCAGTATTGCTGTTGTTGGAGCCCAGGTTGAGGGGTAGAGACGTGAAAACACTCCTAATGGAGACACTTCAGAGAGAGACGATGTTTAAATGTATGAATACTTCAGGCAGAGTTTTGGATGAATAAAATCGCACAACTCAAGATAATCATGCAATATAAACTTATAAAATATTAATACTATGGGCTACAAAAGTCTCACACTACTATACTGAAAAGATGGGATTCAAGATCTAATTTAAACCAGAATCAAACAAAGTTTAGGGTTTTGAAAATTTAAAACACCTTTACAGGTTTTACAGATGGTCGGATGTGTATATATAATATGTGTGTGTGTGTGTGTATGCGTGTGTGTGTGTGTGTGTGTACATTTGATATATTTAAAATATATAATTGTAAAATTTATTTTATTTTCAGATTATTTTTAATTATTTATTATTGAATATATAGATATATAATTATATTTTAGATTATTTTCAATTATTTATTATTGATTTTTTTTAATAGTTTACTCCATTTAGTTGGTGTCTGATTTAAATTCAGTGAGTTTAGTTATATATATATTATAGTGCACTTGCTGATTGACACAAAGCCCAAAATTCATGCATATGTATAGTTTCTCCATTGCTATAGTGAACTCTGAGGTCAAGTCAATTTTCTACCTCACAATAAAAAAAAGAGACTATGAATAGAGAGTCAATGTGCTAAAAACGTTCATTAATTCAGTTTGTACAAAAAGGCATAGATAAATACTTGTGGTGCATTGGGCTTTTGGATGGAGGTTTGAGAATTTTAAATTGCAAGGGCAACACTTGGACCAACTGATGTACACTGAAATGTCAAGCTAGCCAACCCTGACTTCAGATGTTTCCTATGGCCCCCATAGGTGCAAACGGACCCCGGGCCCTGTTATATGTCATGATATGAGTCGGACAGACCGAATGACACTCATCTGCATCACACAGCTGAGTCTCACTTTACGTTGTGGTTAGAATGACCTCCACAGATCGTCCCACCCACACACACATTCAGACATAACCTACTCTCACAGACCGCCCCAGTAATGGCCCTAGGGCACGATAACCCACCAACACAAACACACACGTTGCTGGAGCCCTATTCCATCTCTTATGTTTTAACTCAATAGACCACTTCTCATAAAACGCATTATGGGGCTTCCCTGGTGCCCCCTCCGGCTTCCACTCTCAGGTGGTCGAATTGGAAACAGCACTGGAGGGCCCCTTTACAGCCAAACAGCATCTGCGCCAAACGTGAGATGCCTTCCATTAAGAACTGAAATAAACTGCGCGTCATGGCCAAGATAGCTATGGTTTCATTTCAACAGCAGGGCTATGGTAAGCTAACGCCCTTCTGTGTCTGTCTCTATCTTTTTCTCTGTAGCCGCCTCTTTTAAACTCATCTCTGTGTCCCTCTCCTGATTAGTTGATCGTCCGGTTGGTGTCAGGTTGCTCATGGCCAGCTGTCTGCTGTTGCTTCATGTCTGACCAACATTTACGGTCTTAAATTAGTCACTTCACACTTCCTTAGAGTGCCTCTGTGCCTGAGTGAATCTCTCCAAAAACATGTTCACATCATATTTCACCATAAAAAAATAAAAATAAAATAAAATGCAACAACAATTTTATTATTATTACAATTAGTTTTTATTCTATTATATTCTATTATTAGTATTATTTACAATACAACAATATTACTTATTTATTATGTAATATTATATTATTTAATATTAAATATTAAAATGTAAAATTATTAAGTTATTATTGTTATTATATAATTTATATTTCACCCTAAAACATTAATATTAGGGATAGGGTTTGTCTATAATTTTAAGTTGTTTTATTGTAAGTACCTTAAATATATTTAACATAAAATCACACTCTATCACAAGTCTATGGTATATCGTCATATAGCTAGTTAAACAAACATACTGTATGTCTGCACCAGCTGTTCCTCCATAATGCCAAAGCTTAAGTTGATTACTGTTGTGCATGATAGATCAAATGATGGACTGAAGCTACCTCTCAAGTAAACAAACATGACAGTGTTTCCCTCCCTTTTCCTCATCTTCCTCTCTCTTTTTCCTGGGCCTGTGTGTTCAGTGAATCAGTGAATCTGATCTTTATCAGAGGTGTGGTTAAAAGCCATCACACTCTGCATTTAAGCAGCCTAATCTAAGCTTCCCCAACAGAGAGAGCTGGAGGCTCAGGGTCAGATTTGTCACACTCCAGCAGGCCCCTCTCTGGGTTTAAAGGAGATATTCAGAGATTCACACATACTTCCGTCTGGTTAGGTGCTTCCAGCTGGTCGTGATATCCTCTTCTTCCTCGGTGGCCAGGAGGTCCTCCACGTCTGTTCCTGCGATAAGACGCCATTTCCATTGTCTCTTCCTTCCTCCCTGGACACTCTTTTATCCATACAAGCTCAAACACATAAGCTTCCACTAAAAGCTAAACTTTATCACATTGAGGATTTACATACAAAAGAGGCCCTTTATGTTGATGTTCAGCAGAAGGTAACAATATGCACAGTGAGCAGGGGCTTGAAGTGGCATGTGGCATCTCTCCTGAGAGAAAGTAAAACAGCAGGAGGTGCATTAAGCTGGATTTTAAGGGTCCAGAAGCTGTAGTGTTCACTAAATTCATTTGAAACTGTCTCTCTGGGACAGGCCAGCTAGCAGGGGTCCAGTCAATACTCTGATAGGGATAGGAAAACAATGGCTTTGGATCCTATGGATCTGGCTAAAACAGATCTATAGGACCAGTCCAAACAAATCCAAACACACAGACACAGCTCTATACCACCAGGCGGCCCATTGCTGCAGTAAACAGGCCAATAAAACTTTTACTAGCCTTGTTCCCCAGGGCGATGTAGCATCTAAAAGATACAATGATCTATCTGACACATTTGTGATCCAATTTTACCGCCATCATGAACCACAGTAATGGTTGAGGAGCGTGTAACATGGTTGTGGTGAGCACTCCTCCATATAACATGGTCAATACAAAGCTGGTTTGGAGCCTTTGTGCAACCATTTGGTTGCACACTTTTTACCTCATTAATCTAATAAAATATGTTGAAGTGTATCCCATTGGCACTAAAGCTTCCTATTGAAGAGACTATTCAGAATTAAAATAGCTATTGAGGGAAAAATCTCTATGATGAAAAATATTAGAACACAAAATAATCTACAAAAAGTGAATTAAGCAGTTGAATTAAAAACTAGGCTAGCATGAGCAAACGTTTCAGCACAATTGAAATGTTAGTTTTTAATTCACTTGCACTTTTATGCACTATGTAGCTTATATAATAAAATATATTATTGCTAGACTTTCTCAAGTCTGGATTTAATTAAGTGTGTGGCCAACAATCTTTCTTTGTGTTGACTTTTTTGACTCTATACACCTTAAGCAACTTGATATTTACTCTGTTGGAGTCCAACAATCTCTTCTAGTACATAAGAACACAAAAATAGGAATTATTTATATACATGCATATATATAAAATCGCATCCTATTAAAGGAATAGTTCACCCAAAAATGAAAATTCTGTCATGAATTACTCACCCTCATGTCGTTCCAAACCCATAAGACCTTCGTTCATCTTCGGAACACAAATTAAGATATTTTCGATGAAATCCAAGAGCTTTCTGACCCTGTATAGACAGCAATGCAACTGACACGTTCAAGGTCCAGAAAGGTAGTAAGGGCATTGTTAAAATAGTCCATGTGACATCAGTGGTTCAACTGCAATGTTATGAAGCTACGAGAATACTTTTTGTGCACAAAGAAAACAAAAATAACGACTTTATTCAACAATTTATTCTATTCTGTATATTCTGGTTCGAATAAGTTAGGCTGGGCACAAAAATTGCAAGTCATCCTCTCTGTCAAAATCTTCAGACATGTTTGTGAAGACTGTTTTATGTACAGTGTGTGTCATCTTCTGCTTGTAAACAAGGCGCAGCGCATCCGGGCTCTACATCAAAACGCGTCGTGATACTCTTGTGAACGTGTCGAAGACTGACACAGAAGAGAAGAAACTGTGAATCTATGAATTTGAAAATAAATAATATTATATAGTGATTACAATTATATATATTTACATACCAGAAAACAAAATCTAGGAATTTGAAAGCAAATTACATTATACGATGGATAAGCATTTCTATATATACTTCATTTCTTTATCTCTAATATATATCTACATATAAGGAACTGGCCACACAGCTGTGACATTGAATGAAGCTTGACCTCAGGTCAGGAAGGTGTTTGAGCTCATGGCCCTCTTCAATATGCTAATAGTATGGCGTGGTACACTATCAGCTTACAGGCCCATCCACAGCCTCTCTGAATGCACACAAACACACAAACACACACACACTTCACCTCAGGGACAGCAGACAAAATCATTCAATAAAACCAGACACTTCTGCAGAGAAAGACCCTATTGAAATGTTTTTATGCCGCAAACAATGGCAGCTAAAGGAAAGAGCCGAGCATGTGCGAATGTAGCCCTGGGGAATTATTTCTCATTTACAGATAACCACATAAAAGCACCAGACTCAAAATCTGAGTTTGAAAAAAAACGGAATCATAGTAAAAATGCAGGATTCTAAAAAGGAGTGCTCAATATTTTAAAGCTACGCAAATATGCTAATGCTTTCCGGGAATCACTTAACATTAAAAACTACAACCTCCTTCTTCGGATATTAAATATTACAACTCAATATATTTGGAGAATCAGCCAAGTCTTCTCCAATAATCACACACTTTGCAATATAGTTCCACGGATACCCCGCCGGGTAAAATGCAACTCTTTTTATTGGAAAAGCAACAAACGCAGCATAAAACAAAACAACTTTATTACCAGTCTGAGAGCCTTCAACCCGAACGAATGTGAAGTTTCGCTAAGAACCCTGTAAAATAAAGAACAGCGCCTCATAAGCCCTAACTAGCAGCCCCATCTCCAAGGCTGAACGTCGACAGCCGAGCAAAGACGCATGCATGGAAATCCACTTGATGGAGTGCTGGCTGTTATGATTTTTCTTTCTCTCACCCTCTTCAAAATTGTTCCCTCATCCTTGTTGCGGTCGTCATAGCAACCCTGCTGTATGACGGAGTTGGTGACAGAGAGGTGGAGAGGTGAGATTTATCTCAGAAATGGGCTGCGGAGCCACAACGGTGCTCCTCGCGTTCGCTGCACAAAGCATGAATGCGTTTATTTAAAACAGGCCTGACAGATGACATATGCCTATATGGCCACGTCTTCACATGCCATGGATGGACGGAGCGCTTGATGAACGGAGGAACTTTTATCCCTCTGAAAGCATGTATAGAGGTTGACTGATCCAGAGACAGCAGAATAAAGGCTGTAAGTGACAGTGGTGCCGATTGCTCCTCGCTTTATTGTCATTGAGACAGATTTCATTGTGCTCGTGCCATCAGCAACAGTCCACTTAATAAGAAGTGTGCGGTGCATCTGCACTTGTTGTTATTGGGCATCTAATACATCACAGACACAGAGGAATAGTTCATAAATAAAAAAAATGTATCATGTCGATCAAATGACTAATGAAACCCAATAACGTTTGAAACCCAGTGTATTTTATTTATATTATATTTACCTTAATTTAAATAAGAACTTAATTAAATAAATAAATAACTTTATATAATAATATAACATTTAAATTGTATTTATTATATTATTACACTAACAATTTGAATTTGAACAATTTGAATAAATAAATAAAAATAAATAAATTGTATATTATACTTACAATTAAAACAGTTATAATTACATTATCTTAACTTGAATGAGATCCCTACTTTCTCATAGTTTATAATGTAACATAAATAAAATTAATTATTAAATCAACACAATTTAAATGTTATATTATTAAAAATCTGTTATATTTTTAGCCTAAATATTTTGAATAAGAAGCTTTCTCAAACTTAATTAAAAAATTGTATTGTAATTTTTTTAAAATTATATTGTAAATAAATAAATAAATTGTATACTGTACTTTTAAAAACAGTTATAATTATATTATTATCTTAATTTGAATGAGAACCTTACTTTTGCATAGATTAGTTTATAATGTAACTTGAATAAATAAAATTAATTAATAAATAAACACAATTTAAATGTTATATTATTAAAAATCTGTTATATTTTTAGCCTAAATATTTTGAATGAGAAGCTTTCTCAAGATTAATTTTATACATTTTACTGTAAATTAATTTGATAAATTTTATTGTAAATAAATAGAAAATTGTTATTAATTTGAATGAGAACCATACTTTCTCATAGATTAGTTTATAATGCAACAAATAAAAAAAGTATTAATAAATAAACACAATTTAAATGTTATATTATTAAAAAGCTGTTGTATTGTTAGCCTAAAAATTTTGAATGAGAAGCTTTCTCATACTTAACTTTATAAATTGTATTGTAAATAAATTTTTAATTTTATTGTAAATAAATAAATTGTATATTATAATTTTAAAAACAATTATAATTACATTATTACCTTAATTTGAATGAGAACCATACTTTCTCATAGATTACTTTATAATGTAAAATAAATAAAATTAATTAATAAATAAACAATTTAAATGTCATAAAAAGCTGTTATACTGTTACCCTAAAATTTTTGAATGAGAACCTTTCTCAAACTTAATTTAAAAAATTTGATTGTAAATTATTTTTTATAAATAAAATTGTGTATTATACTTAAAAATAGTTAGAATTATTATCAATTATTCTTAGCCATGAGACCTCTGCTTTCTCAAACCTCATTTTAAAATGTTACATAAATAAGTACATTCTAAATTATGATTATTGATATTATTATTATTATTATTATTATTATTATTATTATTATTATTATTATTATTAAATATAAATTAAACATATATTATTATTCAAGTTATAATTATATTATTAGCATACTTTTAGTGATAACTCAAATGCCACCATAGAATAGAATAGAATAGAATAGAATAGAATAGAATAGAATAGAATAGAATAGAATAGAATAGAATGCAAGCTTTTCAAAGCATAACTAACGCTGATAAAGCTGATATAAAGCCACTGGGCTAAAGTAAATCCCACAAGCTGAGGCATGTAATTCTTGCTTCATCTGTCCACTGTGCCCCAGATTTCCTGTTCACTTTAATGCCACTGCTGTATAACCTGGCCAGAGCACCAGAGAAAATCATAATGAGACTTATAATTGGGTAACAAAAGAAACCTCCAGTTAAAAACCTCAGGGAAAGTTATCAGAAAGGGGTGGATTTTGTAATTGCATAGGCAGTCAGTGCTTCTGAATCCCTTTAGAACAGCCAAGAACCATCAGAGGTGTTTTACAGAGTATTACATTTCAGAGCAGGAGAATCACAATATCTATTTCATTTAGTTATGAAATGACCCCAGATGGTCTGACGGGCTCATATTATTCCTAGCTATCCTTCTGATGATTAGAATGAAGTCTGGTAAACTTTTACAGAACAGAATTACCTAATTAGACAGGAAGGAGTCCTCTGATGCTCTTTGTAGCACTTCCATACAGACATGACCTCTAAAATGACACATAAAAAGTGTAAGAAAAGCTTGCTTAATAGCTTAAATAACACTTGCATTTCTTCTACTATTGCTGCCTCTGAATTACTTACGACCCATGGAGTTCATGTTTAACCATGCACAAACCAACTATTCATTCACTGTATTCAAGGCTCTTACTGTAAAGACCTTCAGAAGAGTTACAGATGGCAAGCAATCATCCAGGTGGACAATGAGGCATGCAACCTCACAAAAGCTGTCACCGTATAAGAGCAGGTCGACTTCGTGTTATCACACGGCTCAGTGCAGACACATATCACAGTGCTGTACTTCAACACATTTGTGATCTATAGAACTGCGCTCACTCAAGCACAGCGTACTGCAAACCATTCAGCAACTCAGAGAGTAAATGCAGCGGACGGCTTTGTGGTATTTTGACTTTACATCATCCTTTAGCTTCAAATATCTTCAGAGAATATTAATCTGGTTTAGTTACCCCCTTAAATTTGCCTAAATATCTCTGTAGACATCTCTGCAATTATTATTATTATTATTATTATTATTATTATTATTTGCTCTATTTTTTGTGCTTTTAAAATAATAAAAATACATTTTACAGTAGTAACATTTCTTATTCTAATTTTTATTTCATTTTTAACTTATGAATTTATCAAATTTTATTGATTAACTTTAAAATTTCATTATTATTATTATTATTATTATTGTAATAATAATAATAATAATAATAATTTATTATTGTTGTTGTTGTTGTTTGTTCTCAATTGTCCTTTCAAAATAAAAAAGTCATTTTACAGTAGTAATATTTCTTATTCTAATAGTTTTATTTATTATCTTAATTTATCAAATTTTATTTATTAACATTTATTATTATTATTATTATTACAATTTTAATTATTAACAATATTGTTGTTGTTGCTGTTGTTTGTTCCTGGTTCCTTTCAAAATAATAAAAACACATTTTACGGTAGCAATATTTCTTAATAATTTTATTTAATTATAAACTTAATTTATTAATTTAATTATTAACTTAATTAACTTAATTAATTAACTCACATTAAAATCACATTATTATTATTATTATTATTATTATTATTATTATTATTATTATTAAATAATATAATTATTTATGCAATTGTAAATTTATTAATTTATAAAATAAAATTATATTATTATTATTATTATTATTATTATTATTGTTATTGTTATTATTACTATAATTATTATTATCAATATTTTTGTTGTTTGTTTCTGGTTCCTTTCAAAATAATAAAATCACATTTTACAGTAGTAATATTTCTTATTCTAATAGTTTTATTTAGTAATAATAATAACAACAAGAGTAATAATAATGATAATAATAATAATTATAATTATTATTATTATTATTATTATTATGTTGTTGTTTTGTTGTTGTTGTTAAATAGACAGACAGACAGACAGACAGACAGACAGACAGACAGACAGACAGACAGACAGACAGATAGATAGATAGATAGATAGATAGATAGATAGATAGATAGATAGATAGATAGATAGATAGATAGATAGATAGATAGATAGGATGATGTCCCCGCTCCAAGTGTCCTACTTCATAAAATGCTGCCATTTAGTTTTCACCAACATATTTCCAGAAAGATAATAATATTTGACAGTACCATTGCAGTACCGTAAAGTTAATTTTACCCAGTCCAGTGTCGTATGAGAGCACTGTAACCCTTCCTGTTCTTTGTGTCTAATTAAAACCTGATTTATAACAGAGCTGGAGACCTCACAGACCATAAGTCCGAGGGTCAGAGGCGGTCAGTGAGACACTCATCAACCAAGAAGTGACGACCTCACTGATCTGGGAATGACACATGTAATAGAACAAAAAATTGTGGGATCAGGTGCATCGGCCTGAACTGTACATGGGTTTTTTTGCACCTGCAGCCTGCAGCCCACCCCCTCAATTTGGTCCCAGGACAGCCATTTGCTCATTGGCCTGTTACGTCCAATAGCAGCTGCAGTAATTGGCTATTTCAGGGCCATGAAGGTTGAGCTAGCAAGGGGAGAAAGGCCAAGCAAGCCAGCTGTCAGTAACAAACACAGCCCTCATTTATCAATTACCACCATCAGCATGTGAGTGACATAATCGTGGTCTGGATGTTTGTCAGATGGAACGTCTTTGTACATATTTACTGTTGAGCATGAGCATTTTTGCAGATAAAGATTAAGCATAACTGTTAAGTAACTATGAAAGATGATGCATGCATTTAATACGGTTAGGGGAAAAATGCCCTTTAAATAGGTCCAAAAATGACCTGGAAATCAATTTAAATACATTTTTGTATGAAGTATTGAGTCATATTTTTGTAAAATTCTACCAAACTTAATTTTTTTTAATTATTTTAAATAAAAATTAATAAATACATAAACAAACAAATGAATAAATAAATAGTATATTCCTGTATTCCTCTCATATGATAATTCAGACTGTAAGTGAGATTTTTTTTTTTTTTTCCCCAATTCAAAACACTGAAATCCCTTAATTTCTGGCCTGGTTTTGCTTTTGCTTCTTGTCTGCTTGAGCAGTTTGTCCCAGTTGACGGCTTCAACACAGCAAAAGCTGTTGTGCATGATAAAACATTCTTGATTTCTAAAAGGCACTGGGCTTTTAAATTAAATTTTCAGCCTTGGTGATAATGCCTCCATTTGTGAGCATATCTGTGTGTGTGTGTGTGTGTGTGTGTGTGTGTGTGTCTGTTGTGTGATGACACTAACACTGTAGTCCTGCTGCTGGTCAGATGATCAAAAGGCAAAATTTTATGACTACTCCCACCGACTTCCAATACCTAATTACTAGGAGATGGAGGAAAAATACCATCTCAAAGAGTTCCCTAATTAAAAATATTAGACTCTGAGGAATTAGGGTCTCCAGTGATGCCAAACAGATATATAGCTGCTTTAATATGTAAGATGGTGATTATGGCAGATGACAGAGCCCTGCTTTATTCTTTCTCTCATTAAAGACAATAATTGCCCCTCACATCAAATAAAAACAGACAGGGGACTATCAGGGTGTAAGCATGTTTGATATTGTTACTATTCTGGTGTAATTTTAACTGGACACATTTGTTAACAACATAGCAGCATCCATTACAGAAGGCTGGGTAAATTACGGAGGTCCGAATTGCAGTGGAAAAATAAATTTCAATTACTGTCTCCATTATCTAAAATTGGATTTCTCTGAAACCCACAAACACATGTACCCACCCACCCAAAAGCACACAAAAACCACAGATGAACTACAAAAAAACCCAAATGACTGAAAGGTCATCCTGAAGCTCTGAATTATGACTTTGATGTGGTCAACAAAGTTGGTTGAAATCAAACGATTTGCATAAAGCATTAGCATCTAGCGATTCTTTGAAGATCAGCAAGAGTCCTTGGACCACTGCCTGTGTTGTGTTTGATTGTGAAGGCAGCTGGTTTCTCTGCAATTTAGGGTTGTTTCCCAACAAGCTTTGTCCACTGATTATCTGCTGGAAATGGACTGGATCTTGGATAAATCAATTCGGAAAAATACAGACTAGCTCCAAAATTGCCAAAGTACATAGCAGTGGGTCCATAAGGAAAAAAAAATTAAAATAAAGAAATAAAGAAAAATAAACCTATTCTGATCTGACAGTTCAAATAGATGGATGAAAAAATAGACACAAAATGAATGGATGGATGGATGGATGGATGGATGGATGGATACAATATGGATGGATGGATAGAAGATAGATAGATACACTGTATGGATGTATGAATGGATGGATGGATGATAGATACACTATGGATGGATGGATCAATGAATAGATAAATGCACATTGAACGATGAATGGATGCATGCATGCATGGATAGACAAACGGATGGACAAATGGATGAGTGGATGGATGGACAGATAGATACACTATGGATGGATGGATGGATGGATAGATAGATAGGCTATGGATGGATGATAAATGGATGGATCAGTGAATAGATAGATACACTGGATGGATGGATGGATGGATGGATGGATGGATACACTATGGATGGATGTATGGATGGATAGATAAATAGATGGATGAATAGATGGATACATAGATACACTATGGATGGATGGATAAACGGATGGATGGATCAATGAATAGATAGGTACACTGGATGGATGGATGGATGGATGGATGGATGGATGGATGGATGGATGGATAGACAGACACACAATAGATAGATAGACAGACAGACAGACAGAGAGACAGACAGACAGATAGATAGATAGATAGATAGATAGATAGATAGATAGATAGATAGATAGATAGATAGATAGATAGATAGATAGATAGATAGATAGATAGAAACACTATGGATGGATGGATGCGTGGATGAATGAATGGATGGAAACAATATGGATGGATGGATGGATGGATGGATGGATAGAGGATATATAAACACATTATATGAATGTATGTATGAATGGATGGATGGATGATAAATAAACGATGGATGGATAGATAGATAGATAGATAGATAGATAGATAGATAGATAGATAGATAGATAGATAGATAGATAGACTATGGATGGATGGATGGATGGATGGATGGATGGATGGATAGATAGATAGATAGATAGATAGATTGATAGATAGATAGATAGATAGATAGATAGACAGACAGACTATGGATGGATGGATGGATAGATAGATGTCAAATTGCTAAAAAAGGAAAGTAAATGGAGTCAGATACACAAAAAACAATCTGAACAAAGAGTCCAGAATCCTTCTCTTCAGAGAAAAACATCTTGCTGTGGATTCTCAAAGGTGGGCAATCATGATTTCAGCTACACTAATGGCTCTTGAGTATTTTTGCTCTGGAAGTAATTGCAGGTTTGTGCTCATATTTACACAGGAAGGCTCAGTCATGAACCAGCAAGCGTAATTGTCCTGGTAACCAAAAGACCATCTCCTCTCTACCTCAAAATGGATCTGGTGTCTTATTTTTCAGGAGTAATGGAAAAGACAGTTATTTAGAACAAACACAGATGCTTTTCTCCTTCACTGTAATTATTTTGTCTTTAACTGATAAGGGAAAACACAATAAACTCACAATATATAAATGAGCGAGATGTGCACAAGGTGAACCCAAGAGTCCAGCAACAATTGATCTTGGACTGAAAGTCACCGCTTTTCAATACAACACCTCCAAGATGGTTAGTCTGACTGCTAGTCTTCACTAAAAAGCTGTCTGGATTGCCTCCTGAGAACAAACAAGAAACTTGACCGGTGCTTCACCTAAATGAAATGGTACAGCTTTAACCCCACATACATCAACAAGAGTTAAAGACAGATGGAGAAGAAATCCATTCACATGCTTGAAACAACATAGAGATTGAACCAAGTCCTACAGTAGCATAAAACGAGAAGGAAACTGGGAAGGAAAGTGCTATCAGACAATAAGCATAGTTAACATTAATAACAATAACTAGGGTTAAATTCCAATTCATGTATGTCTGTCATGCAGTAAAAGCAGTTTTTAGGACATTATTGGGACATTCTTCACTGTCATAAAAGTTTGTTTTGATATCACATACAGTTTGTATTAGCGTGCAAACATTAGCATCTAGCTAAATAAGGTGAAACTTTATTGCTTAAGGCAAGACACTAAAAAACACTGGTCAACTTTAAGATTTCAGGTTATTTTGCTTCCATATATGTTTTCTTTCAGACTTGTGGAAAGAAAACATCCAAAATACACATTTAAGTGATTATTTTCTTACACTTTCATTACATTTTATTATTTATATACATATATATATATATATATATATATATATATATATATACATATATATATACATATATATATATATATACATATATATATATATATACATATATATATATATATATATATATATATATATATATACATATATATATATATATATATATATATATATATATATATATATATATATGGACTTTAAAAATATACAATGTAATTAAATTGTATATCTTTAAAGATAAAGCAAGCTGTTCTGTAAAAAAAAAAATTATATATATATATATATATATATATATATATATATATATATATATATATATAATTTTTTTTTTTTTTTTTTTTTTTTTTTTTTTACAGAACAGCTTGCTAATATATCATTTGCCTCATTTATATAACACATTATTCCTAAAAACATGGTGAAAACGTAAATCAGTATTTTCCTATTAATGGAATGATAAAAAGATACCCTTTCCTAAACCTTAACTCTAACAAGATATAAGTGGAAATGTATGCAAATTAGTGCATATTTAATTAGATAATGCTCTATTTACTGACTTGAACTTTTAAGCCATTTTTGAGTTGTAGACAAACTTACTAAGATTAGCTGGAACTGGTTTAAACAGTCATAAAATAAAGCAAAATGTGCTGAAACTCTGGAAAGTAATCTGACCTTTTCGTTCCTCCAGAGATATTTACTCTAATGGAGTGTTATGTTCCCTAAGCCAGAGACATCTGGTTTCATTAAACACACTGAGGCACTGAGCAATATAATTTTCATACAAAGCAAACACAATTTCACTAAGAAAGTGAAGTGTTTACGCTGATTAAAGTCTGATAAATGTGAGCAATTCTAATGAGACTGAGTTACTGAGGAAAAACCCATGAGTCAGCTTAAAAGGGTATTTTGACCTTGTCATGGTTAGCGGGTTCGGGATATCAAGGGTAGAACGGACCAGATGTTGATCGTCAGATCCAACTTCACCCTTAAATCCCAACAGGGTGTTTCTGGGTCACTCCTGGGTCAAAGGTCATTGGATAATCCACCCACAAAATCTGCATATATTCAAGGGTATGTGATTGGGATAGATGGAATGGGACGTGAGCATCTGTTATCTGATAGATATATGTTTTAAAACAAGCCTAGAACATCCTATAAAACATGTATTTACATGCAATAAAGCTTTTTATTAACAGGCTTCCACCACATCTAAAGCTCAACCTTATGAATAAAATCAATTACATTATACACACACTCTATTACGAGCCCTCCCATATATCTCACAGATAGGCATTATATTAAAGTACGAGCACCGTAATGCATCATTGTCTGACATAATTAGCCTGACATGGACCTTGTGACCTCCACACAACATTCCCAAATACCATGAGGTCACCAGCACCTGGTATGTCCTATAGAAGTGTGCTAATAAGCAAAAGTAGTGTTAAGGTACAGCTGCACTGTTTACATCCAATAGAAATTAATAATGCTTTGATACTTAAATGTGTGTCTTTAAGGGTTGTGTAAAAGCTAATTAGGGGTCCTTTTCATCCCTCCCTGCCAAAGCCATATCAGCAAACATCATTTGCATAGCAAGCAAAATGAGCCAATATGCTAAAACACGGACCTAAAGAAGTGGTGCGGCTGGGGGAATGTGTTTAGAGCTAATTTGAGTGGGGTTCGGACATAAAAGGGACAAAGTTCACACAGGCCAACAGCATAATCCATCAAATCCTAAATACTTTGGGGAATCTGACAAATGCAGGCTTTTCAGACATCTATACTCTGACTGAATCTGTGTTATTAGTATTATTTATATACTATAATACTATAATACTATTTATTATAATGAGTTTTTCATTTATATATTTATTAATGAGTTTTCATTTAAATATATTTTCAGCTTTCATTTTAATTTAATTTTTTAGTGCTTGTCATTTTATTAGTCTGAAATAAAATGAAAATAAATATATTCTGTCAGATTTCTATTTAGCTTTATTTTATATTTATTTAGCTTTATTTTTTATTTTTATTTTTTTTAATAGTTTTAGTTAACAATAACAATACTTGACTGAATGGCTTAAAATAAAAGAACACGTTATAATCTCATGAGTGTGTTTATATGAGATTATAAAACATATGTGCTATCCAGTGTCTGAAATAATACTGCAAGCTTTATATTGTCATAAAATAGTTATGGCAGAGATATAACGAATACTATTTTTGAAGTTCATAGCAGTGATTATTGTCCAGCTGATGCAACCACATACATTTACCTTGATTTATCTATCAAATAAACCCGGACATCTATATGGTGTAGCATTTGCACTTTATAGAGACAAGGCCCGCGTTAATGGAAAGTGCTCGACTCACATTCATGTGCAGGGTCTCTCGTTCTCATTTTCTCTGAGTGATTAAGCTCAATTAACGCATCTCATTAAGGTTAATGATCTACTCCACCATTTTCCACTCCAAGTTCTTGGATGAAGGAGCAGCATAGACTAAAGATGACATTCGTTATCTTCTACCAAAGCGGGAACAAATCATTTTCTCTCAAATGACTTTTGTATTGTTTATCTTAAATTATAGAATGTGCTTCAATTACTTGATTTGGGTGTCTCCGTTGCTCTTTTATTGCAGAAACATTGGTGGAATATTGTGTTTTCTTCAGCAGTGGCTGTGAAATGGGCCATTTCAGTCATTGTAGGTTTAGGGTATGTTTGGAACAGCAAAATTTGCATACTCAGTATAGCAGTCATACTACTTGTACTATTTTTGCAGTATTCATCCAGGGCACAGTATGCAAATTTTCAGTATGCATGGAATGAAGGATGAGCTACTACAATTGCCATAAAGTGCACTAATACTACAGAAATACAATAGTGCATCCCACAACACAATGCGTTCAATTTGACCTTCCATTTCTAGAATGAACCCGAAACAATTATTACATCTGTTTGACCTATTACTGACAAATATTAAGCTATTTTTTATTCACAACTGGACTATATTGTGTGAAATGCGACAAGATATGCTGCAAAAATTACAACTGTTTTAAAAGTATTAGTGTTTAATGTGCTCCATTTCACATACGGTTTCTTAAAATATTACTAAGGCTGATAAATGAATAAATTATGAAGAATTAATCAGTAAATATTACTATTGGAATTTTAGAGTTATACAATATATAAATTTCTTAAATACTCAGCTTTTTTTATTTTACAGTGAAATTTTACAACAGTAAGTTTTTATTTATATTCTATGTAGTATTGATAATAATAATATTTTATAGTAGTAGAAATGCAGCAAACTACTCTTCCTTTCCAAACATAGGATTGCCCTTAGCAAAATCCGCCTATCCCAGCATGCACTTATGCATTCATCTCTATTCCACTGACGATCCCAGGCCCGGAAAGATCACCTATGCAACCATGAATACTTAAGATGAATATCTAATGCTTTCTGCAGCCCATGGCTAAAAATAAATGTTACAGATTGCAAAAACATGAGTTATTGAGGAGCCGATTAGAATACTCTGCTTTCAAGGACATCATTATTCTTCCCGCAAGCAGAGCAGGTGTTCCTAAAATGCATCCTGCCTCAGATCTAGGGAGATTTAGGAGTTTTCTTCTTCTTTGTAAAGAATATCTGATTAATTACATGCAGGTCCACTGGGAAAATTACATTTTAACACTCATTAACAGAGCATAATGGTGTAAAGGGTGAGTCCTTACTATGTACTAACCTGTGGGTTTGCGTATAACACATAGATAGTGAGGAACCTCTGTAATGACAGATACGAGCTGGAAAAAGCTCACAACGTTTTATTAGCTAATCCTGAACAACATTCATCCCCCTCTATCTTGTCCCCGTGGTCTCATCAGTCTTTCCACAGGGGTCGATTTCCTGCTATTTTTGCGTTTGGTTTGAACCAAGGATATCTTTCATAAAGCCTCGTATTATCTCTGGAGACTCCACTGGAGCTGTCAGTGAAAAATACACACTTTGTTGCCAGACAAAAGAGCAGACGAGAGAGTGTTTCAGCGAGCATTTCTCACTCTACTGGGGAGACGGCAGAATGCTGAGGAGATTGTTACCTCCAGCACAGTCATGCTCACTAAAAAGAAAAAGAGGGAAAGAGAAGGAAAGCGTGTGAGAGAATGAGATTTCCGGGGGCACAATATACCCCCTGAATGTGAAACACTAACTCGGTTCTGCTGATACTACAAATTATCAGGGGTTCGATCCCCTACAAGGCTTGAAACCATCAGAGAACGTCAAAACAAAAGGCTGGATCTTTGAAGTGCGTGTAGAAGCATCTATTCATGTTTTAGCTGGGTTTTAGTAACCACAAAAGTTGTGAGGACTCATATTCATCTGGTGGTAAATAGACACTTAGGTGCGGAGGCAACCATAGCAACCACAGACTCGAGCACTTTTGCTAGGATCATTATCGGATAGAGCATCGACAAAACATAAATACACTGTTATTGCTTACCACTTTATTATTTACTTCACCCAACGGGAGTGTTGTTTACAAAAGTTGTGTCCCTAATGATGCACGATGCCTTATGCATTAATACTATACACTATGTGCTCTACCAACTAGTGTTTAAATGGTTATTTTGTCATCCAGCATCAGAGTCTGATAGGAAAGGAAAGCTGTCACAGTTGAGTGCATGAAGTGTCCAAAATTGCACACTTCGCTTTTTCAGTTAATTAATGCATCATCCAGGTATTTGAAGTGCACTTTTTATTTTTGGAATTTTCAGTGTGAACACACTAATCACACTATTTATACTTAAAAAAAAAAAATACAATAGAATAGTGCTTAAGTATACAAATTGAGATGCACCTAAAGTGTTGATGTTTTGCTTACTGTGCTAGCTAACTGTGTCATGAAAACATTCCTTTCAAGCAGTCACTCTATGATTTTTTTAGAATGTTAAATGTTGGAAATTAACTGATTTAAATCACTTAAAATGGAGGCAACTTGGTTAAACATACATAAATTTTGTTCCGCACGTGAGCAGCAAATGACTCAACTGATTCCAATTACAACAAAATACTTTAACAAGCATAAATACACACCACTCAAACAAATATCAGGCAAAATAGTCCATTTCAATTTGATATTCAATGGAATATAAGCATTTTAATAAATGAAATCTCTCACATGCATTTTGGGATTACATAAACTGTCAAGGCCAAGTACAAATTTGCCAGGAGATTTGACTGATTCTAATACAATTTAACTTTTGCATGGTGCTAAGCGAAGAATGGGATGTTTTAACAAGCATAAACGTACACAGCTCACTCTAATGGACCCTTTTCGCAGATAGTTGTTAACATCGTAAATTTAGTTTACTTTATTTTTAGTTTAGTTTTTTCATGTACATTTATAGCACTATACTTTGTTTTCTTACCTTGACATTAAATTAGGTAACTGTTAAACGCTGCTGTGTGAGTGTTTCTAATACAAAGGCTGAGAGAGTGATGGCAAATTTGTCTCTCTTTTGACCAACATAATCTCTCAATATTTTTTTCCTCTTTTGTAAACTGTAAAGTCTAGAAATGGTATCATGGATTTTTTTTTTCTTTTGATATCGGAGCACACACACAAAAACATTTGTTGCAGTTTCCATTCACCACTATAAAAGTTTACCCAACTATGATGACTTCTGCTTCTGAGAACCACAGAAATGTGAAAAGAGTCCATATTACGTGAAATACTCCATTTCAATTCAAAATTCAATAGAATAATGGCATTTTCTTTCACATCCTCCATCATGGATAAAAATTCTCAGTTGCAATGCATTCTGGGATCACCTAATCTGCAAAGGACACATGTACCAAAACATACAAGGCAGCATAATTACAGTCTATTCCTTTCTTTCGGAACAACCTCCATGACAGAAGTGCATGTGATGCCTAAAATGCTAATTTATCTTCCATCTGAAAAGTCTGGTTGATTAGGAACAAAGTCCTAATTGCAAAAACTGCTAATCGTAAGGCTCTAATCGTCTAATCTACCACATAACCTAATTTAAGTGACTCCAGACGGAGCGAGCAACTGGCGTAAAAGCTCTAAACCATTAGTAACAAAATGGACAAACAATTCTGTTTTAATTGAATTTATGCGCTTCAGAGTCACATCACATTCTCCTAATCGAACCCCAGCCAGTCTCCATCTTCAGAGTGCGCCGTCTGCTTTTAAGAGACAGACAGCAAAGTCAAGACTAAAGCTAATTATGCATCCCTATGTGAGGAATTCCTGCAGAATCAGTTTATTCAGAGAGGGAATGTCTTCCCAGATGATTAATTAGGCACTAGTGTGAGTGCGTCTTTGTGGATGAAATGGAAACTGATAAGATTCAAATCAAAGTCTGGATCTCATTGATAGTAAAGGCAGATATGCTCATATATATACTACCTTTAGGTGTCTTGTCTTCAAACAAAGAACACCACAGACACGACACACCCAGCATCGTTAGACGGGGCTGCTGGGATTGCAAGATCTCACCACAGTGCAGCTTATTAGTGCAGTCCACTATGTGGGAATATTTTAATGTCTTCCGCGGCAGATGAGGTTCAATAAAGGCTGCTTGGTCATTAAAAATGCATCCATCTCAATTAGGTGATGAGTTTGGTGATTTCCCACACAATATCCATTACATCCACTCTATTCAAGACAATGGATACTCACACACACTTCACAGGTGTTCTGCATGTGTGTTTTGGTGAGACAAGGTCTTCCCACATTAACTGATGATACATGTGTGAAAAGCAATTCTGAGCCAAACAAAGACTGAATAATTACAATGAAGGTTAAAGTTGCGATTAAACAGTAGCAGAAGATCTTTTCTTCTGTATTGTGACATGTAGCCGAGTGAAAAGGATAATCGAAAAAAAAACATAGGGCGAGGATTTAGTTCTTAGCATTGGTTGATCGGCTGAATGTTTGCTGTCGATTGTAAGAAAGAGAATGGGTTTATATGGTCTAAATATTTGGAGAAATGCTATACGTCACCAAAGAGAAGTTTGTCATTACAGACGAAAGATAACGTTATGATATTTTAATTAAAAATTACAGTAAAACATGCAAGGAAGTTGCATTAAGAAATTAGATCATTTTCATGTACACAGTAAGGTTCTTTCAAAGAACAAAACTTATTCATAAAAATTAAAGTTCAATTCGACAGCATCTATTATAGAAAATAATTTTTAATTCCATTTTTGTCAAGATTTATTATTAAAAAAAGAGTGACTTGAAAACACCTCTTTTATAATGAGCATGTTTTTCATTTCTTTTTTTCAAGTTTATTTTGATATTTTTGAGAGGCATAAAGTCAAAATGTCAGAGTGATACAAGTGTCCTTTATATAATAATGCAGAAAAAACATGCAGGAAAAAAAAAATGAAAATATCATGAGAAGACCCTCATTTGACCTGACATGGGAAGGTTAGCTCAGGTTATAAAATGTCACATGCTACAACCCAGCCCCTCAAAATAAAAATAAAAAAAAACAATTAAAGATAACACTTTACTTAAAGCCTTTATGTATAATGCATTATAAAGGGTTATTAAAGGGTATAATGCATTATAATTATTCATAATGTGTGTTGATACATTATATACATTATATCTTATCATAAATAATTATAACTGAATTTAAAATGCATAGTGTAACAATGAATTGATCAGTGTTATAATGTATTAACTGTGGTTACAGTTATTCATGAGATTGTACAATGCATTATAAGCTGCATTGCAAGGCATAATTAATGCATTAAAACTACTTTTATAATGCATTATACATAAAGGCTTTAAGTAAAGTGTTACCCAATAAAAAATAAATAATTATAATTATACTGTATAATTATTAACATTGTGATATTAATAAAAAAAATAACTTCTAATAATGATAAAGATGTGTACACTCTTCAAAATTATAAATGTCAACATGAAACTAATATAACTACTACCCTTGACTGTGACTGCGGGTTTAATATGACAGTTTCTTCTTCTTCTTTCGGCTTCTCCCGATTAGGGGTCACCACAGCGGATCATCTGTCTCCATTTTGCTCTGTCCTCTGCGTCTTCCTCTGTCACACCAACCACTCGCATGTCCTCCATCACCACATCCATGAACCTCCTTTTGGTCTTCCTCTTCTCCTCCTGCCCGGTGGCTCCATCCTCAGCACTCTTCTCCCAACATACCCTGCATCCCTTCTCTGCACATGCCCAAACCATCTTAGTCTTGCCTCTCTCACTCTGTCTACAAACTGTCCTACCTGCGCTGTCCCTCTAATGTGCTCATTTCTGATCCTGTCCATCCTCGTCACTCCCAAAGAAAATCGCAGCATCTTTAACTCACACCTCCAGCTCCTTCTCCTGTCTTTATGTCAGTGCCACCACCTCCAAGCCATACAATATAGCTGGTCGTACTACCATCTTGTAAACTTAACCTTTCACTCTTGCAGGTACCCTTCTATCACAAATCACTCCTGACACTCTTCTCCACCCACTCCACCCTGCCTGCACTCTCTTCTTTACTTCTCTACCACACTCTCCATTACTTTGGACAACTGACTCCAAGTATTTAAACTCATCCACCTTCACCACATCTGCTCCTTGTAACTGTACCGTTCTGCTTCCCTCTCTCCCATTTATGCACATGTACTCTGTCTTGCTCCTACTGACCTTCATTCCCCTTCTCTCCAGTGCATACCTCCACCTCTCCAAACTCACCTTCACCTGTTCCCTACTCTCACTACACATCACAATATCATCTGCAAGCATCATAGTCCATGGAGGTTCCTCCCTGATCCCATCCGTCAACCTGTCCATCACCATTGCAAACAAGAAAGGGCTAAGAGCAGATCCTTGATACAATCCCACCTTCACCTTGAACCAGTCTGTCATTCCTACTGCACACCTCACCGCTGTCATACATATCCTGCACCACCCTCACATACTTCTCTGCCACACCCGACTTCCTCATACAATACCACAACTCTTCTCTCGGCACCCTGTCATAAGCTTTCTCTAAATCCACAAACACGCAATGCAGCTCTTTCTGGCCTTCTCTGTACTTCTTCAACAACACTCTCAAAGCAAACATTGCATCCGTGGTGCTCTTACCTGGCATGAACCTATACTGCTGTTCACAGATCTCTCCTCTCAATCTAATTTCCACTATCCTTTCCCATAACTTCACTGTGTGGCTGATCAACTTTATGCCCCTGTAGTTACTGCAGCACTGCACATCTCTTTTGTTCTTATAGATCGGTACCAGTACACTTCTTCTCCACTCTTCAGGCATGCTCTCACTTTCCAAGATTTTATTAAACACCTGCTTAAAACTTCACTGCCATCTCTCCTAGGCATCTCCACTGGTATCTCATCTGGATCAACCGCCTTTCCACATCACCCAACCTTCTCTCTCTTTCATTTTCTACATTCATCAGTTCCTCAAAATACTCCATCCACCTTCTCAACACAATCTCCTCACTTGTCAGCACATTTCCAACTGCATCCTTTATCACCCTGACCTGTAGCACATCCTTCCCAGCTCTATCCCTCTGTCTAGCCAGTCGGTACAGGTCTTTTTCCCCTTCCTCAGTGTTTAACTTCTCATACAGCTTGTCATACGCTTTTTCCTTAGCCTTCGCCACCTCTTTCTTTGCTTTGCGCTGCATCTCCTTGTACTTCTGACTACTTTCTTCATCTCTCTGACTATCCCAATTCTTCTTCGCTAACTTCTTCCTCCTTACGCTTTCCTGTACTTCCTCATTCCACCACTAAGCCTCTTTGTCTTCCTTTCTCTGTCCAGATGTCATACCAAGTACCTTTCTAGCTGTCTCCCTCACCACTTCTGCAGTGGTCACCCAGTCGTTTAATATGACAGTTTAAAGTCGGTAAAACTACTAAACTGAAATATTTTGCATAAATAATTTAAAATCATCCAGAACACTTTTTGTTTTATTACTGGAGGGAAGAGTTTGTAACTGACAGAATATACAGTAGCTTAACTTGTTATAATCCCAGAATATCCCAGACCCCAAACTATGACACAGGGGGTGTCAGGCATGACTGTAACACACACCTCAGCTCTTCTGGTGCGCCTGGACTCGTAACATCTCCGCTGTCGATCTGTCTCCCTCACAAGCTGCTCTCAGATTGTCAGTCCTGTCATCTCTCTTCCTGTCACTGTAGACGAGTGATGACACTTCCTGTGTGTTTGAGTTTACAGCACACCCCCTCTCGCCTCGCCTTCTCCATGTCAGAGGGGCTCTTAATATGAAGTAGAGAAGACTGCAGCAATTAGTTGACAGTAAATGTTCACAGTTTTGATATTTTTGACAAAATTCAAGCTCAGTAATTCCAGCAAGGTTTGAGAAAGAAGTTTTAAAACTTAATTACATCCGAACCTCTCCAAGGAATAGTTCACCCATACATTGTTTTGTCTTCATGCAAGCATAAATGAAGGGAAGATTTAAATGGACTAAAATAACTTTTATTTAGCCTTAATAAAAAAAGAAACGAATTAATACACTTATTGTGTATGGCAAAGCCACACTGCTCATACACTACATATCTGAGCCTGTTGGAATCAAAATCTGTCCACAGAATACAAAACAGACACCTTTACTTTAATGTTTCTAGTCTATTCCCTGTCTTACCAGTCTGTAACCCCCTCGAAGTGAATTCAAGGGTTGGGTTTTGAGAACATCATTCTATTCCCAGCATGACATGAGCAGGACGGCACTGAACACACACACACACACACACACACACACACACGGGGCATCAGAGAGATTGAGAGGTGAGAGTGAAAACCCAGAGTGTTGGTGAAAGGTTACTAGATAAGAGGACAGTGACTGTCTCAACAATGACATACTGCACTCTTTCATTGTCTCTCTCTGTCACTCACCCTTCCTGCTGAAATGGTGTTGATGCTTATATTAGGGCCTGTACATGCTGAAATAGATTTACCCCTGTACGAGTCAAAATCTAGGGGTAATAATAGAACAACAGTTTTCACTATTATTTTTATCTGCATTTTCATAGGTTTAAATAAAATATTTTTTTATAAGACACAATGCAATAAAGTTAATCAAAATCACAGTTAAAAAAACTAACAAAAACGAATCGTCAACAAATTTGCGTCAGCTGAATGTAATATTTTCTCTGTCAAAAAATATGTGCACAATACAAGGCAGTATTTACGAGAAGCCTGCAGAGGTCCAGGGAATGCACACATTACCTGGAAGACTCACACTGCCGGATGTTTTGACTACGTCATCGCTTTCCAAGAAGAAAATGAGAGAAAATGGTGGCCTGAGTAGGCATATCATTCTTATAAATTAAACATATCATTATAATAAATATATATTAAATAAATAAGTAATAAATGTATTAATTATATATTCTAAATAATAACAATAATAATAATTCTTATTTTTTATATATTTTTAATTTTATATATATTTTTTTCTTTTCTTTTCTTTTTTTTTTTTTTTACTTTTCCTCCAGATAATTCGGCCAAACACCTTGGACATCATTGGTTTCCATTTTTGAGCCCAGAAGATTTAAGAGACTGATGCAGAACAATTTTTTTTCTGGCTCACAACCACCTTTCTTTATGAAAATGGGACTGGGTCAAAATGGGTTTCCACAGAACTGTGTTTGTGGAAAAAGGGTAAAAACAGCAACATTAATTTATGCTATCTGTGACCAAGCAAGTCAAAAAAAGAAAAAAAATTCTCACAGAAATAGAATAAAAAATATATAAATCAAAAAATAAAATAAAATGCCACTCTGATGTGCCTTAACAGACTATTAACTCAATCACAACTACAACTGGTTATCTGTGCTTAGCTATTGATGCTTTGGGCTGGATATTATCGGTGGCTCATTTCTGAATTCTGGTAATCCTTAATTAAGCTGGGAGATGATGGTGTTGATTGCCATCAGCCTTGCCAAGCTTCTTGCAGGGGTGAAAAATTGTGATTTAGTGGGGAGAACCAGTGGAGGTAAAGGGTCTCGAAGCAAGAGGGTGGGGCTGGCGAATGCTGGCAAAGTGCTGACAAACCAGAAGCAAAAGATTTGAAGAGCAATTGCAGACGGAGCAAACTAAAAACCTCAATATCATCTCTAAAGGAGGTTTGCTTCTATTGTGGGCCGTAAAACACAATCGATCAACTCTGCGGAGCTTAGAGTCACGAATTAAATGAATTTACACAACACATTTGGTTCTCCGAAGGCTTCATTTTCAGATCCGCTGATTTGTTGCATTAGGGGTGAGAAATGCTGTTAGATGATCCTAAATAAGATGTCACAAACAAACAAAGCAGCATGGGATATGTTGAATTCGAGGCACAGAGGAGCACGAAGCTCTTCTTTACTGTGCAAACAATCCAATAAAAACGTCCACATGACCCAGCAATTACGCACACATATGACATCCCCTGCCAAACCAATAAAACTACAGGGGGTTTGACAAGCACCGTAACGCTTTGGTGTGTATTATGAATGACAAGCCGCATCAAACCGGCCCAGGAGGGTTGTATATGTCGTATATGTCCTCGCCGAGACCCCGCTGAACCCTGAGATTCAGCGGCCCACTTCTCGAAAAACACTTGCCGCTGCACAAAGGCCCCGCCACACACATAAGGTGATTTATGAGCGTCTGTCATAGCTAATACAGCCTGTTTTACATGCTCCCTACCAAGCAAAAGCAGAGCCAGACTCATCCGCCAGTGTTTCCATTCTCTCTTTCTGCCACAATGGCGCCCCTAAATAACATACAATGCACTTGCCTCTGAAACATTGAATGTATGGAGCACAGTTGCATGACTGATCTGCATAAAATGCATTTGTAGGCAGATACAGAGCTGTCTAGAAGAGAAAAAGCAGACATATTACATGCTTTATGTCTCAATTCTTCAGTCTTACTGGTTCGTCACATCTCTATAACTACTCTTTATTGGTCAGGCATCTGAAGTGTCGTTAAAAAAATGCAAATGAGGTGTTTCTGTATAATGGTCAATTGCAGCGCTAGGATTCTCAGAAGCAATTCTTCAGAATTCAAGAATGGAAGATAGAAAGAAATGTGTATTATTTTGTCTATTATTGCTGTAAAACCTTACATTATGAATATTGTTACTATTACAAATTGCTTGTGTTCCTCTATTTTAAAGGAATAGTTCACCCCAAAATTAAATTTTGCAGAATGAAGGCATTTTAACTTTAAACCATCACTTCTAGCCAAAACACAAGTCTCAACATAATCTGTAGTAACACTCACTCCAGTGAAAAAAGTCCCTCCACTACTGTCCTCTCACATCAAAATCTGTGCATATTTCTCTCCTGATTCAAATAAGGTGACTTTATCATTGGAGCAAGCAATATTTTGGATAGAGGATTAAAGTTAAAATGTCTTAATGATGAATTCGCTGATTACAAACCCACAGCTTTTATCTTTACAAGGTTATCGTGATGCTTTCATCAGTTGTTTGGACTCTCATTCTGATGGCACCCATTCACTGCAGAGTATCCATTGGTGAGCAAGTGATGTGCTGCAATGCTAAATTTCTCCAAATCTGTTCAGATGAAGAAACAAACTCTTTAAAGTGCCCCTATTATGGGTTATGAAAGGTTCATATTTTGGTTTTGGGAGTCCCCAACAACAAGCTGACATGCATGCAAGGTCAAAAAACACTTTCATTTTCTTATAATATGCATTTATTTTTACCTTATTTGCTCAACGACTCCCAAACGATTCGTTCAACGTTTCATTTTTCCAAACCCCTCCTTTGATTGGTCGATTTCATTTAAAGCAGTGTTTGTGAGCTTTTAATAGCCTGACGGTGAGTAAATTTTCAGCAAATTTTTATTTTTGGGTGAACTATGTGTTCTATTCCTTTTAGGATAAAAGTATCTGTTAAATGCATAATGTAAATGAAGTCTGTATTTTGAGATGTGGAGACAGAAATTAAAAAAAATATATATTTGAGTTCATATTGAGGTCAATGACTCTGGAATGATGGTAAACCAGTTTGAGAAATTAAATTATAGAGATCTAATCTGAAACTCACACATGTGAGATTACTGTGTTTTTGTTTTTTTTTTGTTTTTTTTTTTGCTCAAAAGAAAACTCAGATGAGCAAAAACTCAAAAAAAAAAAATGCTGTCGAGAAGCATTTGAGATATAAAGAGATCTCATTTGTCATTTTTCTCTCTGAAAACAAACAATTCATTTGTTAAACGCCCACTAAACCTACTACACCAACTATCTGGTATTGCATAAACACTACATTACACATAGCCATTATATTCAAAACATGTCTTCCCAAACACATCAATGTGCAATGACAAAACCTCTGAATGATAAAACAGGATTAAACACACAATATCCATCACGCTTTACAGGAGATGTGTAAATCTGTGGTCTGTATATCACTGCCAGTTATGCTTCATTAAGAGTCCTAATGATAATGTTAATTAGTGGTTTCTCATCCACAACCAATGAGGAGTCAAATATACACATCAGCCAATGAGGAACGAGGGAAGATGCATACCATGAAGCTTGTATGCACACGTTAATGAATCTTTGCAGATGGACACTATTCTATAATACATTTACAAACTGTATTACAATCATCTATATTGTGAAAATGTCCTATTCTGCACATTCTGAGCAATTATTTATATGCACTAATGTGTATAGCTATTATATCACAAATATATTTCCTTAAAAGTTATTAACGTACTTGTATACTATCAATAAAGTGAATAAAATGCCTACAGTTCAAGAGAATAGGATTCATTGTTCTGCTATTGTTCTTCAGTTAATGTTATGCTGACATCTACTGGATGAATCCAAACATCAAGACCAAAGCGTCTATTGTTGATGGCAACAATTTAGATGTTGTTTCAATAATTAGCAGGTGTAGATGAACAAAAAAACTCACTCGTTTCTCTTCCAACGTTGAGTTGTCTTTATTGAGTTTTTTAATAAATTTAGATTATAAACTTTAACAAATAACTTTAACAAATAACATTTGATGTGTCATGCTAGTTAGATTTTATGTTACAAAATAATCAAACGCCGGAATGTACCATATTCCAAGTTGAATATGATATTTTTTGTGAGAATATCAACATTATTCAAACATTCTTTGATTTTAGGTAGAAACTTTTTACTGTAACTGGTAGTTTCAGTCTTTCCGACATGAAAAACTAGGGAAGACACACTGAGAAGCACTTTGTTTTCAATGTTTATTGATATACAAATGAAAATAGCAATGTAAACAATGTAAAGAAGATACTAAATTTTAAAATGAAACAAAAAATAGATTTGCGAACACTGTCAAATGGAAATTAAATATGTATGGACAACCAACAAACACTGAAGTTCAAACATGTCTATAAGCCATAATGTAGTGCAGCTGTTGACATGGAAAAAATGACTAGCAAAAATGTTCTTTAATAAATAAATTAAAAAATCTTATTTCTGAATAACTGACTGGAAAGTAATCAAAAAAAAAAAAAAATCACCATTTCCTGCTACCACTTATTTATTTTACAATACCGTTGATTGTGGGTATTTTGTAAGGCAAACCAAGAGGGTAAATACAAATAAATTCTTTATATTCTACACTCCCAAACACACTTCATGTGCACCATGAAAACCATCCCTGTAAGGAAATGCACTCAAACTATATTAAGATTGTTTCTTAAAAGTGGATTCTGCCAAAATGTAGACAATCTTGTTTTTGCCTACAGGCCTAAATTCATCCAGCCCAGTGCCAGCAGCAAGACAGCAGCAACGCTGAGAGACTCAGGACCCAGAGCGGCTTTACCTAAACATAATACAAAACAATGGTGAGAAAGATCAGCATGAATAATGCTTACATCTGTGGAACTGCATCTATGCATCTATGATTATGTGAAAGGTTAATTTTCATCAAATTCATTTAAAACTGTACATTCAATATGTATGAAATATGATCAGTTAAGCAAAAATACTGTTCATGAGAAGACAAGCACTAATGCGGCAGGTTAGTGGGGAAATATAATTTATTTATTATTCAGAATGCACATTTGGAAGGGAAGTATGATTAACTGTTTTTTTTTTTAAGAAACGCCAGCCCTAAAATGTAGTAAAAACCTGCATTCTCATGAAAAACTGTCTGTATGTAGGTGCGCTGAACGCTAACCGGAAACTCCAGAGCCGGAATAAGTAAAATGCGAAAGTAGTTGTGCAAGTAGTCCATTAGGGTAGGAAAATGATGAATGATTAGTAAAAGAGAGTGTTCACCTTGTACTCTGATCTGTGATATGGGTCCATCACCACCCTCACAGCGAGCTCGGACCTCTATGAGGTAATCACCCGTCTCTGGCATGGGAAAGTCGATGTAGTGCCTGCCTGTGGTGTAAAGCTTCCCATAACGCTCTCCTTCCTTCCTGAACAAAATCTGAGAGAAAAAATACAAATGGACAAATGGTTATACATACAATATTGAATGTCTCTCAAGTATTTTGTCAACAGAATACTAAGTAAAATATAACTGGCTCACCTTGTATCCCTCCACATAGGACTCATTCCAATAGTTATAGATGTGATCCCAATACAGATAGAGCCATCTGCGATTAAAGCTGACATATTTGTAGACTCTCAAATTGCGACTTGGGGCTGGAAAGGTAATATACATATATTATCAGTACATTTAAGCTTCTCAAAGCCTCGTTTCAAATGTAAGATCTGCATAAGAGTGATCTAGAATCTCTTACGTGGTCTCCTGGTGAACATTTCACAATGTTCGCTGGGCGGCCCGAGCCCAGCTCCGTTGAACGCTCGTACTTCTATGAGGTAGTGGGAGTCAGGCCGCATGTTCTCTAGGCGTGTTTGGTTAATTGTTCTATGCACAATAACTCGAGAGGCAGCAGCCTCATTATCATCGTACTTCCTCCAGTAACGAATCTGGACACCAAATGAAAAGACGTGAGGATCAAAATTCATTATTATTCCCTACTGTTCCACTTAGGACTCACCTGGTATCCGTCGACCCAGTTTGGCGGTGCTTGGTAGATCGGTAACCACCAGACCAAAGCTTCTGTAGAGGTGACCTGGCGGGCGTAGACGTCTAATGGAGCTTCAGTCGGTGCTGAGAGAGATATTACATGTGTCAAAAGATGCTTTAACTTAGTAAAAATAAAATAAAATAAAATAAAATAATAAAATAAAATAAAATAAAATAATAAAATAAAATAAAATAAAATAAAATATGAATTAAAGTAAATAAAAATAATAATAATAAAATAAAATAAAATAAAATAGAAAAAAAGACAATAATAAAAAGCAAAATAAAGGATGAATAAAAATAAAGGCCAGTCAATCAATCTCACCTAGCCTTGGCGAGTAGACCACCGATATAAGACTTGAGGGTCCTTCTCCTTTGTTATTGTAAGTGCTCACTTTGACCTGTATCTCAGTGTCTGGGGTCATGCTCTCTTTGTAGACGTAGCGTCTAGTCTCAGGATCCTCCACAGTCGTCCATTTCCATTCATAATCCTCATGCTGCTTAAACGCCACGATGTAGCCAAATTTTTTACCAAAGAAGAACTGAGGCTTTACAGGCTGCAATGAAATTAAGGACATGAAAGACATCAGAAATCTGCCACTGACCACTTATCAACAAATACAGCATAAATACAGTAGCATATGAACACATACAGTCCAGGTCACTATGAGCTCTCCGCTTATTCCAACTTGCCCAATGACGTCAGAAGGAGCTACTGTAGGCCCTGAGACAAGAGAAACACTGGGTGAGAATTTGTATATGTGCTTCACAGGACGTCACATAGTTTTATAGAATATAGAATATTTCATAGAATGTTTTTAAATATAAATTAAATATATATTTTTCATAATTTAATATATATTTTATTAATTTATTTTAAATGAAATGAAATATTAATTAAACACTAAAAGCTGTGGTTTTTCTAAATAAACTCACTGGCATCCCATGTCTTGATTTTGATAGACGGACGGCTGTTTTCCCCAGCTCCAAATTCATTGATGGCATGCACACGGAATTCATATTGCATCCAGGGATAAAGGTCAACTATGGTGGTCGACTCCGCAGATCCGTCCAAAAACACAGGAGCTGGGAAAACAATATTTGTTCTCTTAAAAAATTCAGATTTAAAGGGAATGAAAATTCTGGGTAACCGAAATTAGCAATTGAATTCCATATTATTTTTTCCACACTATGTAAATCAATGTCTACCAGCAGCTGTTTGGTTACCAACATTCTTCAAAATGTCTTCTTTTGTGTTCAGCAGAAGAAAGAAACTCATACAGGTTTGGAACAACTTAAGGGTGAATAAATGATGGCAAAATTTTGATTTTTGGGTGGACTATCTCTTTAGGTTTGCAGAATGATCACGAGAGCAAAATACTGAACACTAAGATCTGTAAATATATTAAGATCTTCACAAAATCTTATTCCTAAATGTGACAGAAAAAGTCAAATCTAATTAAATTATTAATATTCTAAAATGCAATAAAAATTTGTACAAAAAACATTCATTCTGTATTATTTTTCAGACCAGTTTTCTAAGAAAATTAGTCAAATCTAATTAAATTAATTCTATTCTAAAATACAACAAACATTCGTACAAAAAACATTTATTCTGTATTATTTTTCAGACCAGTTTTCTAAGAAAATTAGTCAAATCTAATTAAATTAATTCTATTCTAAAATACAACAAACATTCATACAAAAAAAACATTTATTCTGTATTATTTTTCAGACCAGTTTTCTAAGAAAATTAGTTGGAAAAGTCAAATATAATTAAATTAATTCTATTCTAAAATACAACAAAAAATTGTACAAAAAGGTTGATTGTGTATTATTTTTAGACCAGTTTTCTAAGAAAATTAGTCAAATCTAATTAAATTAATTCTATTCTAAGATACAACAAACATTCATACAAAAAACATTTATTCTGTATTATTTTTCAGACCAGTTTTCTACGAAAATTAGTTTGAAAAGTCAAATCTAATTAAATTAATTCTATTCTAAGATACAACAAACATTCATACAAAAAAACATTTATTCTATATTATTTTTCATACTAATTTTCTAAGAAAATTAGTTCTCCGGTGAGAACTAAGAAAATTAGTTGAAAAAGCTTAAAAGATTAGTTGAGATTAGTTGAAAAAGCTTAAAAGATGTGTTTTGTCTCCCTCTAGTTGACTCACAGGTGGATGCGATTTTCCAGTCCTCGGGATCCAGGGCGTAAAAGTCTCGTGTTTGTACAACATGTTGGATAAGAGAACTACCGTGGTCTGATCCCAGACTCCATCGTAGTTTTACAGACGTGTCTCCAATCTCTTCCACACGGACGCCACCCGGAGGCCCAGGCAAACCTGAAGCGAAAACAGTCAGTGAAACAATACAAATGGTTAGTTGTTGAGCAAACTAAACATCACTGCACTGTTTTAATACAGTTATGTACAAGTTTTTGATTATATGCACATATCAGAGGCATTATTTTACACACAGAGTTCAAATCACCCACCTTTGACAAAGACATCAGCTTCTGCGGTGGCGTTGTCCACTATAGTCTGAGCTGTGCAGGAATAGTGTCCTGCATGCCTCACCTGAATGTTCTTGATCAACAGGTCTCCACTGTTCTCTTGACCCTTCAAAAACACACACAAACAATGAAATTACAATAAGTCTTCCTGAGAACTGAATGCCTGAGATTCCTATCTCTACTCACCATGAGCAGCTCGTAGTGTTCAAAGTCTGTGTAGAAGTTGATGACGTAGGAATCAACAGTCCAGATGAAGGTGATGTCCAGGCTGGGGTCAAATGATGCAGAGCACCGGAGAATAGTAGTATCACCTACAACTGCATCAGCGTCTGATGGAGCCACAGTGATTTTGGTGGCCTCTGAGAAAATGAAGCGGACACAAATGCATACAACTGAGAGGTTACAAGGAATATATATAAAAAATGAAAAAGACCACATCAAGTATATCAAGTTTAACCTAAAATCATTCAAATTTTCAGCTACCCTTATGCACTGTTCAGCCCATTAATCATTTTATTTACAGGATAATGCAAGTTAGTTTTAGTTTTTAATTAATTAATGAATTATGGTCAAATAAAATTAAATAACTACACTTCAGTGGACATATTTCTATTAATAATTATACATCAATAAAATAAAAGTTGGTATTGTCTAAACTGGTATAAATAAAATAAAATAAAATACAATACAATAAAATAAAACAAAATAACACAAAGGTGGTATTGTCTAAACTGATCTAAATAAAATAAAATAAAGATGGGATTGTCTAAACTGGCATAAACAATTTTAAATAAAATAAAATAAAATAGGTTGGTATTGTCTAAACTGCTAAAAAATAAATAAAATAAAATAAAATAAAGATGGTATTGTCTGAAGGTCAGTGTATCTTTTGGTCATTTGATTTTCTATCTAAAAAGAAAGAAAGAAAAAGAAAAATGAGAAACGGTTTGATTTTTGTTTTAAGGAACGGAAAAAAACAAAAATCAAACCGTTTCTCATTTTTCTTTATTTCTTTTTAAGTAGAAAATCAAATGACCAAGAGACACACTTACCTCTGAACTGGCATAAATAATTTAAAACAAAAGTTGCTATTATCTAAACTGACCTAAATAAAATAAAAAGATTGTATTGTCTAAACTGGTATACAATACAATACAATACAATACAATACAATACAATAAAATAAAATAAAATAAAATAAAATAAAATAAAATAAAATAAAATAAAATAAAATAAAATAAAATAAAATAAAATAAAATAAAATAAAATAAAATAAAATAAAATAAAATAAAATAAAATAAAATAAAATAAAATAAAATAAAATAAAATAAAATAAAATAAAATAAAATAAAATAAAATAAAATAAAATAAAAAATAAAATAAAATAAAATAAAATAAAATAAAATAAAATAAAATAAAATAAAATAAAATTTAAAAAAAAGCTGGTATTAACTAAACGTATAAATAAACTAAACTAAAATAAAAATAATAAAAAGATGATATTGTCTAAACTGATATAAATAAAAATAAAATAACATTGGTATTGTCTAAAATGGTATAAATAAAATAAAATAATTAAAAGTTCCTATTGTCTAAACTGACAATCAGTACAGGTGAAATTTAAATTTTTCTGACCGGTGATAGTGAGGGTCCCTGTGCTGTTGGATTTGCCACGGTCATTCTCAGCATAGCATGTGTATGAGCCCTTGTCACTTTTTGACACGTTCAGAATCTCCAGACTTCCATCATCCCAAATTAACATCCTGAAAAATAAGGACAAAGAGAGCAGAGGATGAAGATAACCATAACTAAGCAACTATCTCTGTCATAACTAAGCAACTATCTCTGCCACAACATTATGTTTTACCTGTAAGTAAATGCATGCTTTTAAGATGGACTGACTAACCTTGAAGAGTTGCTCAGCAGCTCTGAGCCTCGTTTCCAGATGAACTTGGGTTTAGGAGCGGCGCGGGGTTTGCACTCTATAACCACACGTCCGTTTTCAGCCCCAAGCAGAACCTTCTTCACTGGATTATAAATGAATGTGGGCGCACAGGCTGTGAAGAGACCATTGAAAACACTCAACCTTCAACAATAATTATGTACCTTTTTGAAGACGCTTCCAGTTCCTTTTTTCTATGTAAGCTATACTTTACAAGCATAAAGAAGCATTTAAAAGCTCACAGACGACCCGAAGCTCCGCACTGGCATAGATGGTCCCCCATTCATTCTCAGCAATACACTGATACATGCCCGAATCCTCAAAAGTGAGACTGGAGAACTTCAGCTCCCCTTTGCCATACTGAAAAAGAGGAAAAATGCAGCAGAACACATATGATTACTTGCTATAAAACAATCTGAAGTTCTCATATGGGTTTTCCTCAACAAATAAAACAAAGTAATAACCGAATAGCCGTCCTTCAGCCAGCGTATCCATGGTAAAGGCTTCCCCACAGCAACACATCTGAGCGTGAGTTCACTACCAACATCTTTCTCCGTGTCATTGATGTGCTCTGCCCACTCTGGAGCACCTGAGGACACAATCACTGCGTTTGAAATCGAGTACTTTGAATTTGAATTTAAACTTACTTTGTGACTGATTAAAAATTATGTTCTATATAGTATGAACATGGGTTGTATAAATGAAATTCGAATGTTACTTTCACATGACCTACCAGTGTCAGTTGCGTCACTTCATTAGATTAAAAAAAAAAATCCTCTCCTGTGGCCTCATGGGATAGTAAAGTGTCCATCGTACACACACTTAGTAGTAGTTCACCTGGGTACTTTTCGCCTACTGTTTTTTTTAATACTATGAATTAGGGATACTACTCTTTTAGTGTACTGTTTTTGGCATACTATATACAGTAGTAGAGAAGTATTTGATTTTGGACTCAGCAATTTTTTTTTTTTTTTAAGAAATTAATAGTTTTATTCAGCAAGGATGCATTACTTTGATCAAATGTTAAAATGTTAAGATGTTAAAAAAGATCAAATAAATACTTTCAATTAATCAAAGAATCCTAAAAAATGGATCACAGATTCCACAAAAATTTGAAGCAGCTCAACTGTTCTCAACATTGATAATAATAATGAAAAATGTTTCTTGAGTACCAAATTAGCATGTTAGAGTCATTTCTGATGGATCGTGGGACACTAAAAAATGGAATAATTGCTACTGAAAATTCAGCTTTACCATCACAAGAAAAAAATTGAATTTAAAATATATTAATAAAAAAACAGTTTTAAAACTGTAAAACTGTGTTTTATCAAATAAATGCAGCCTAGGTGAGCATAAGAGACTTCTTTAAAAAAAAAAAAAAAGAAAAATCATACCGATCACAAATGATAATATAATATAATATAACCAGTGGGAAGGCTACATTGGAAATGTAATAGGTTACAGATTACAAGCTACCCTATTTAAAATGTACTAAGTAGTGTAACTATTTCAATTACTTTATTAAAGTAATGTAACTGATTACATTTAATTACTTTTCTAAATTTCTAATGTTTTCAACTGTTAATCATTTTGAAACATTTGATTTTAAAGCTCAGCCACCACAAAATCAGACTTTTGCCCCTCTTTTTACATTGAGATCGTTCTGAGGTTAAATACAGATTTGTGTGTGTAGAAAAAATCAGATGTAACCCCCTTTGTAATCGTTAACATTTTCATAAGTAACTGTAATTTAATTACATTTTTTCACATTTAAATTACAATTACATTTATTTTGTAATTAAATTACGTAATTCTGTTACATGTAACTAGTTACCCCCCAACACTGAATATAATACAATATAATATAATATAATTTTTATATTTAATTATTATAAGTTGTATGTAAACAAAACTAAACCAATGTCTCTCTTTTGTTTTACCTTCCACATACAGCCACTGTCGATACCAGTCCATCCCTTTAACGTTGAGCGTCTCACACTCGTAGCTCCCTTCATCCTCATACTGAACATTTATCAGGTGCAGTAAAGCTCCATTCATGCTGACCTCATAGTTGGGAGGGAGATCAGCATCTAACTTCCTCCAGCGGATGTGTGGGAGCGGACTGAAAGGTGAACATTGAGTTTATATGTTTAAAACAACCAATAAATCTAATACTATTGTGTGAATGACTATGATTGACTGTTTATTGGACATGTACCATGATAATACCATAATATTCTTTGAAATACTTCAGGATAGCCTGTTAAGACTATGGTAAATGAATAGTGTATTCGTTCAGTACCATCGTATTGTATATATCACCATGGTACAGACTATATGGACAGCATCAGCATTTGTCGACTCACTTTCCAAGGGCAAAGCACTCCAGAGTGATGTTCTGATGCACCAAAGCATAAGTCTTGGGGAATTTCACACGGATATCAGCAGGATACCGCTTCACCTCCTCTGTATGAAGGGCAGAGATCATTAATTAACCTTTAAAAACAACTGTGGCCTCAGTAAGGCAATTATGAGGAAAAATCTTGGCATTGTGGGTAATGTGTCAGCGCTCACTCTCTATTTGTGGAATCAGAGGAATCGGCATGCTGAAAACACTCTTGCCAATGGTGGGGCTTGACACAAAGCAAGAATAATTCCCAACATCGGATGCCTCGACTTTAGCGATGTACATATTCCCAGTGGTCTGCGACACGAATCGCCTCTGGTCTGGGATGATGAAGTTGGGGAAGTCGTTGTAGATCCAGCGGAACATCACCTCACCTGAGAGACAAACAAAACAACTGACAGAAATGAGAATTTGCTTGCTGGAAGGAAAGTAGACGTGTATAAATCATCTTTTTGATTAAAGCACTTTCTTTTACTACAGTATGTACCTCTATGATTGTTGTTGATGATCATGCCCTTTCTTTCGGAGCATGCTTCGCAACTCCTTGTTCAAGCTCTTGTTCTGTCCAGGCTGCACTATTGCAATGCTCTCTTGGCAGGTCTTCCAGCCAGTTCTATCAAACCTTTACAATTAATCCAGAACGCGGCAGCAAGATTCATTTTTAAGGAGCCAAAAAGAATGCACGTCACACCTCTGTTTATCAGTTTGCACTGGCTACCAATAGCTGCTCGCATAAAATTCAAGGCATTGATGTTTGCCTACAAAACCACCTCTGGCTCTGCACCCCTTTACCTAAATTCAGTACTTCAGACCTATGTGCCCTCTGGAAGCTTGCGTTCTGCAAGTGAATGCCGCATTATTGTGCCTTCCCAAAGAGGCACAAAATCACTTTCACAGACTTTTTCATTAACTGTTCCCATCTGGTGGAATGACCTGCCCAACTCAATCCGAGCAGCTGAGTCCTTAGCCATCTTCAAGAATCGGCTAAAAACACATCTCTTCCATCTTTATTTGACCCTCTAACTCTACCACTCTCTATTCTAATTCTATTCTTAAAAAAAAAACTTGCACTCTATTCATTTACTGCTTGTTTTCTTTTTAATAAAACAAAAACAACTAACACTAGCTTTTCTAATCTTTTTGTATTATATCTGTTTTCTTTTTGTTTATTATACAATTATCAAAAGCAAAAAGGCATCTAATACTAGCTTGCTCTATTCTACCTGTTTTCTTTTTATTTATTATATAATTATATATAAAAAAACATTGCTACATGTACTGCGTATTGCTACCTGAGACTTGTTATAGCACTTGTATATCATTGATCTTTTGATAATTTTGATTGCTTCCATTGTCCTCATTTGTAAGTTGCTTTTGATAAAAGTGTCTGCTAAATGAGTAAATGTAAATGCTAAAATTAACATAAAGATTAATAAATGATATAGAAAACATTTTATTGTTAGTTCATGTTAACTAATAATTAAGTAAAGTTAACAAATGGAACCTTATTTCAAAATGTTAATAATAATTCTATCTGAAATTTTATTCTTTGTTAAATATTGTGGTAATGTCATTTATTATTTTTATTATTATTATTAAATCTTACTAGATTATTTTAAGGCACTGAATCAGATTTTTAAGAAAAAGTTTGTGTAAAAACTGAACATGTTTATTTAGATTTTTCTAACGTTATATTAGTTATATTATTAGTTATATTATATTATTAGTTATATTAGTTATAAGTTATATTATTTGAAATTATTTAAATTTATTTAAATTATTTATTTATTTTTAATGTAATGTAAAATTGTATCCAAAACCTTAATCTTAAGTAAATCTTTATTTATTTATTATTATTTATTTATTTATTTATTTTTTCCAGTGTTGAGATCAGTACAGAATCACAAATGCATGTTTTTTTTCCTCCTGCTTTTTATCATGGTGGCATAGAAAGGTTGTATAAAACTACTAGGGCACAACTAATCAGAGACAAAAAACAAAAAAAAAAAAACTCTTAAGTATGATTCACAATTGTGATCACATCTTACTTGGATAGCGAGAGGGAGGAGAACACAGCAGTACCGCTCCCTGTCCCTCCTTAACATGCACCGGCTCTCTCTCATCTGTAGGAAACTGGTTCAGGTCTACAGCCCGAAAAAAAAAATTAAATAAAAAAAAAAAAACACTGAGTAGAGAATATGACAAGAGAGACATCTGTAAACAGTTTATAATCTTTACAAATATAAGAAGTCCTACTGCATCTGTCACATACATCCAAATTTGACAGTGGCCTCTTTGCTGATGACAGTGCCGTACACGTTCTTAGCCACACAGACATATTTCCCAGCATGCTTGCCCTTGTCTGGGTTGGTGATGACCAGGTTTCCTCCCACCAGGCTAAAATGCTCATCAGGCTGTTCCATCAGTTTAATTTCCCAGTTGTTTAACCACCATCTGTGAAATACTGCTTTTATTAATGAGCTTCTGATTGATTTTCTCATACAGTACATTCTTCTTGCAAGGTCAGACAATCTAGTAAATTAAACAAATGCAATTCCCAGAGGTAATGACATTCAAAGCGCTGGATCAGAAGTGAAAAATTTACTTGATAATGGGCGGAGGATTGGCCCGTGCCCTGCAGTTCATGGAGATTTTGTTCTCAGGTGAATCCTCTGCATACACTGTGTCCAGAGGCTCCTCCTCAAATATGGGCCCAAATCCTGTGGCCTCCTCTGATGGACATGACATGAGCCAGCATTATATTCAATATACAAAAACAACCCAACAATTCAATTGTGGTAAAATATACTGAGGTGAAAAACATCAATACTTCATTCTACGTATTTACCTGTAGGTAAAAGTTAAAGACTTACTGTCAAAAATTCTGGGTTCAAAGATCCTGGGTTTAATTGCAGCTGAAAAATTAAAGAAAACATTCCAGAACAACTTTAATTTGACTTGACTTACTTGGAAAGCAATTTGTATTTGTGTTTTAGGAGAATATCCATAATATAGACAGAATAATATAGACAGAGTCACATAAACATACATACATAATTTAAGGGAATAGTTCACCCAAAAATTTTGCTTAATATTACTCACCCTCAGGCTCTGAGATCAAGATGTAGATGAATTTGTTTGTTCATCTGAATAGATTTGGACAAATTTAGCATTATATCACTTGCTCAACGATTGATCCTCTGCAGTGAATGGGTGCCGTCAGAATGAGAGTCCAAACAGCTGATAAAACCATCACAATAATCCACAAGTAATCCACACAACTCCAGTCCATCAGTTAATGTCTTGTAAACTGAAAAGCTGTGAGTTTGCAAGAAACAAAGCCATCATTACAGCGTTTTAAATTTAAACCATTGCTTCTGGCCAAAATACAAGTCCATAATCCATTATAACACTTCTTCCAGTGAAAATGTCCATCCCCTGTTGTCCTCTCATGTCAAAATCCACCGACATGTTTGTTTACAATGGTTTTAGACTGTTTTCACTTGATCTGTGCATATTTCTCTCCTGATTCAAATGAGACTACGTTTTCAATAGATAAAGCAATATTATAGATAGAGGACTCATATTTTCGTCAGAAGCAACAATTTGAAGTTAAAAAATGTCTTGATGGATCCGTTTATTACAAACACGCAGCTTTTCACTTCACAAGATGTTATTTGATCATCGAGTTATGGATTATTGTGATGTTTTTATAAGCTGTTGCGACTCTCATTCTGACGGCACCCATTCACTACAGAGGATCCATTGCTGGGGAAGTAACGTAATACTAAATTTCTCCAAATCTGCTTCAATGAATAAACAAACTCATCTACATCTTGAGTTTCCTAGAAACTTTTTAATGTTTAGATTATCTACTAACATGATCTACTATATTTAATATCATTTTTTACCCTTAAAGACGCTCCTGGACAAAACGAATTAAACTAAATTCTTGGGATAAGTTTGTACCTAAAATTTAGCAAAATACATTCAGTTCCTTACCGGCCAATAAGAAGTAGTAAGAGAGAACACACAGAAGCATGGCTGGGGTCTCCATCTTGATCTGACAGTTAAAAACCAAGCCTAAGAAAGAGAAAAAGAGAAAGAACGTGTGTGTGGATGAAATGCTGTATAACTGCAGTGTTGAAAGCTACTGAAAGCTGCATTGTCTCACTCTGACCGTAGCAGACTGTCTAAAATGGAAACATTAACAATTTATCACATTCTACTAATGTAAAAAGTGAATCAGCAATCCAGTCTTCTCTCTCACTCGCACACAGACTATGCACATATGCACACATGCATGTTTACGTCCACAGATGTAACACATAAAGGAAAGGTAAATCTGAATCTTAGCATAAGCACATGCACACACATACTCACAGCTGCTATATGCTTAATGCAATCCTTGCTAACACGTGCAGCATCTCTTACTTACTGCCACTGCACTTTTATACATGCTCGCAGAGGTGAGCAAGGCCATTTTTATCTGCCACCTAAGATCTGTCCTGTCCATTCATCATGCATCTCAAGAACATGTTTGGCCATCCATCTCTCTAAATACTTGTATTTGCAGCAAGTTATGCACATGTGGTCTACTTGAATGCATGGTATTTTCACCAATCTCTTATAATCTCATTGCATCCTCTGATCTGCTGTCTGCTCTGGTCCTGCAAACTCGGATTTAGGTCACTGCATGTCTACTGTAAGCTCACACTAAGGGAGTGGCAGTAAAAATCTAACAGCTGATCTGAATGATCTTCTAATACACTGAAATACATGGATTTACATTTGAATTTAACAGAGCAATAAAAATAGCTGTTTTTTTTTAAACATTATAATAAAGTTTGGTGTGATCATAACATATACATAAGTGTATTTTGGTAATAACTGCGTCATTGATGATAACTCTTTAGCGCCGCCATCCGACACAACACTGTCATTACAATCTCTATCCTTTTTGTTGCCAGGAAACATAGGACTAACTTCTGTCCCGTTTAAAAGTTTAGGCAAGTAAATATCATATAAATAACTCGCATCACAGCTTGTTTCAGCATTACAATTAGAACATTGATCGCTATATTAAAAATACCTTAAATTATGTAATTTGTATAAATTCACACTTATTAATTTCTTTCTTTTTTTTTTTTTTTTTTTAAATAATACCTGTAATTAGTATTCTGATATTATTATGTATTTTGGTTATTTATTTTACGTGTTTTATTTTAATAAAGGGATGACATCAACTATGACCGGACTCATCCACCCTGTTCTTCTGCATTGCGGTATTCCCAAACTGCGCGGAACACCTTCATCCGGACTTTAGCATGCAGAACAAACTCCTGAAGGTCATATACACATCATATTCTCACCAGAAACCCCAAAGCTTTACATATCATCATATCAGCAGCAAACTTACCGGAAGAACGCGTGAAATCCTTCGTCAAACCCAGAGACCTGGATCAGAACCACCGCATCGTCCCGCAGCCCAGCGCGGCTCCAGCCTGCTATTGGAGGAGAGCGGAAGCTGCGCATGCCAGGATGCAGTAACACAGAGGGATGCTGTCTCAGTCCATGTGCTGCTGCAGTGGATCTCAAACTAGTCAAGGTGATTTTTAAGGCATTTATGAATTATGAATTGAAAATGTATTATGGTCCAGCACGTGATATATGGTGATTTAAAGTAATAAGAGGCTTATCCACACACATCTGTTCAAATCCACTGGATTACTTTCTTAAACTGGCAGGAAGAGGGAAAGAAAGATTATTTGTTGTTTATATGGAGAAACATCAATGCAGGGAGGAAAGTCATGGCACTCCAGATATGGCTGCAAAAAAATAAAATAAAATAAAAATGGATAGATAGATAGATAGATAGATAGATAGATAGATAGATAGATAGATGGTGTTTTTTTTATTTATTTTTTTAAGACTCTCCAAATTCTAATCCAAGTGAGTCGGTCCAATCGGATAAAGAGGCCAAATGATTGTGGGTAAAGGCTTAAGGGCGTTTTACTCTTCAAGGCAGCTGCACAGGGTATAATGCATAAAATTGTACTTGCATTATAACATTTATGGGACAGTGGGGTAAGATGAGTGCTGTTTGCTAGGCAAAGAGAATCCACAAAGTAAAACTAATATACCTAATTACATATTGCAGGATTGTCTGCTATATTGCAGAGCCATAGAAATATGACACAATTTTCTAATAAGTGAGTAAACAAATATAGAAAAAAATTAACTTGCACCAACATAGAGGAAGCTGTATCAGGTTGTCATTAGAGATGAATTTCCATTTTAAATCAAAATATGAACATGAATTAGTTGCATTATCCACATTTTGCTGAGCATTATAAACAGTAATAATAAATAAAATAATATATAAACAATAAATCAGCATTGAGAAGTTTTGGTATTATTTAAATGAAAAAAATATAGAATTGAGCTTGGACTTTAAAAGTCGCTTTGACATACAAAACATACAAAAAAGTTTTAGCAAAAAAAAAAAAAACGATTATTTTAACAGAATTAATATTCTTTGATTAAGATTATTGTGTATAAGGAACAAAATCAAAAACAGACAGATGGTAGTGAAATCCGGAAACCAACATTTATTTTAATCCTTTTATATACAAAATATTTTTTTGCGATTATATTATAGAGTAAACCATTTCACAGCCTTTCATGCTTTATTTTCATGTAGCTTTAACATTAACCAGAATATTATTTCACACACTACGTTTCATTCGTCTTTGCCCCCTCTGACAAAAACACATCAAAAGCTTCTGCACCCACAGCAGTGCAATCTGGCCTCCTTCTTTGGGGATGCGTCCATTTTCTTATTTTTCCTACAGAAAAAAAGTCATAAACTACCTGGCCAAATAGAAAAGAAAACAACAGTGCCATTAAAAGAGTAAGAGCTGATGTGTGTGTGAATTCAGGTGGAACACTGTGCGGTTTTCTGCAGCGCTACTTTACGCATACGGTCATCGGTTGATCTGTTTTTCAGACTCAGGAAATGGGGTTGTCATCACTGTTCAATTAGACTTTTTTTATCTGAAGTGACTTACAGTACACAAATTGCTGGGACAGTTCCCATAGAGCACCCTGGGATATACCGTCATGCTCAAGGGCTCAGTTCACTCAGCAGCTTTTTCATTCACGGGCCGCCCAAGGCATCCTTTCATGTGTCTAAAACAATTTTGGCTGGATATTTACAAAGCAAATGTCAGATCTATACATTAAAAAGCAGACAATTCCAAACTAAAAAAACTTGATGCAAGTTATGACAAGCTAAATCATGAAAATCAAGGGCCTTGCCAAAAAAAAAGGCTCGCCCCATATATACAGTGGACAGACATAAACACACATTCACACACATCCATTCCAAACGCACACAAATATTCATGCATGCCTGCATAAACCGCACACACTCAAGCCGTATTTGACGACAGCACCACTGTCGACCGTGTGTTTAGTGAAGCCCTGATTTCACTACACTCGACAGCTCGTAATACTTCATAACATGCAGTAACATGATTTAAAAAACGGTTACATGTGAGAATGTGTATATTTCTGCCTACTGGTATCGCATATGTTGAGACCTTCCCAAGGACAAGCTACTGCAAATACCACAGTCGCCGTTATGAGTTGCCATAAATTTGTCAAATCAGACCAATCAACAGCAGTTCACTCTTTACAGAGAAGTGGCAGTATTTCTAGCTGTCGATAAGGGGAATGAGATGCCCCTCACCCCAATTTGAGGTGACTTCTGTGGCGGCTGTGTAGGTGACATCATTTCCTTGAGTCTTGCGGCCTTCCAGTGCTTCGGTATCACTTGCAGTACTGGTATAAAAGAGGGCTGTGCTCAAAGCGATGAGAGGGAATCTTTTTTTGAGTATAGAATAATGTTTTCTACCAAGGCACTAAGGAACCGTGCTGAGGGGCCTTCGTTGCATCCCATACTGTACAACCAAACCAAGAGCAGCGTGAATTCTGGCACCCAACGTGGGGTCATGGGTGGCTACATGGCTGACTGGGGGGCTTTCCTTCACAATAACAGTCCTGGATGAAGTGAACCTTAACTAGTCTATCGATTACTTTTCTTCAGGGATAAAACATTTTGTCGTAAAATAAATAGAACAAACACAAAGCGCAAAATGAACCACAAGAGAACTGAGAAAAGGATAAAACCACGTCTGAAAAGAGTGCTTGTGTGTCAAAAACATGCTACCTCACATCCCTGATAACCAGTTTTTAAATTCTGTGATATTTTTTGTATATTCAAAACTTCTGATGCCTAAGAACAGCTTTTACATGTATTACATACTTCACAACAATGCCCACAAAGACATTGGTGCCTGAAATGTGCATAATACCGATTTGAACACTGACGACAGAACGCAACAGGCATTAGCTGTGAAGCAATAGTGAGTATCATATAGTCAGACGAGGTTCACGGTCTCCACAACGCTGGCTAAAGGTGCGGTCACATTTTGTGCGCAAAAAAGTCAAAAGTGTAGCGATGAATGAGGCACTGTTCACACAGAAGTCACTTTTTTTTATTGGTCGACGCACTGAATCCGTGAAAACTTGAACCTGTTTACTAACGCAAAATCGCACTGATTACTACTGAAACGATGGGATTTTGCTTGTGAAAATTTGCCGAACGACTGCAAACGTGACTGCACCTTAATGCTGATTTGCCGAGGGTGTGACGTCAATTACTGATTCCATGCGAGTCCAAGGGACGAGATGGTGTGATACAATGCAATCTGACGTAAACGGGGCCTTGTTAATAAAATATATGTCAATTTATATATTCCTATACACATATATCGTTATATATGTATGCTCGCTGTGAGATAATACACTTAATATGTCTCAATGTCATGTGACTTTCATTCCGACCAATCGCGGTGAAGCTTGGACTGGCTCTCTTCTCGCATTCTCACTGTCTTTCATTAGGGGCATTTGTTTTATTTCTTTTGATGTTATGTCAGGGGGTCACAGTGCAATAGAGACTGTTCTCCATATGATGGTGTGACAAGGAGGTGGGGTGTTGGATGGGTCAAAGGTCACGAGGCGATTCCAGGCAGTTACACAAAGGAGTTCATTGCATTGACCGGAGAAGGAGCTTCTGAACTCTCGTTGCCCTCCGCTGTGTCTTTTTCCTTCTTCCCACTGTACTGGCCGATGAACGAGCCGTCCTCGTTGAACTGGCCGTCTCCTCCCTCGCCATAATCCACTAGGCTGTCGTCACTGTCGTCCTTCTTGACCGTCCCGTTGGATGGGGTCCGGCTGCCTTTCAAGGGCTTGTGGTCTTCCGTGTCACTGATGTAAACAGTAGAGACAAGGGGAGGGGAGGATATTACAATAGCACAATTTAAACCATCTAAACTAGAAAGTGGAGATCGTCCATTTCCAACATGCTGTTTAGTGCAGGTATTTTCATATCAGTCCTTTTATGCATCTCTCCTATATCCGGAAGGCAGTAGATGTTCATAACGTGCATTCGGAAGGGTACGTTTGGCCACATTCATCATAATGCATAAACCATTTCTCTCAAAACTGGAAAAACCATAAAATAACCATTGAAGATTTCTAAACAAATGCAGTAAAATATAAATAAAAACAATAAAACAAAGTAGAATCACAATATGCAATCCAAAAAATACAAATAACTATGCAAATTTTTTTTTTTTTTTCGGATTTAAAAGTTTAGTCAAGGTTGGGTTTGGCTTGATTGTAATATTTACAGCCATCTGTTTGATTTTCTACTGTAACTAGAAGATGAATAATGGGGGATTTTATGCATGCAAGACTTGCAGAGCCCCTCTTACCTTTCTGAAGATCTGAACTCCCCCCAAAATTAAAACACACAGGAGGAACAAATGAGACAGACTGACATGTTTGACAATGAGGTTATCACTTTACAATGAAGAAAAATGTATGCAGTGACAACAAATGATGGACTTCATGAACAAGACATGTGAAATGTTAATACAAGACAAAAACAAACATGGGTGATGGCTGCTGTCAATTGTGATTCTGATTTGGCACTTTCAGAAGCTGAAATTAATGATTTCAAATATTCCAAGGTACATTAATTAATATTAATATAAAATAATATTTCATTTCTCAAATAATTTAATCTATGGCCTGAATTAGCTACCGTGAGTTGAGACCAATTCATTCAGTTCAAATCATATCTACTCTATTGCATCAGCAATAATGACAATATGACCAAACATATTACAAAAAATACACACAAATATAAAACAAGATTTATGATAATAAATATTACTGATGACAATAAATATTAATGATGACACAAAACAAAATAACACATCACAGCAATAAATCCATCATTAATGTAAATGAGGAAGGCAATTGATTTGACACTCGAAATGTGGTAAATGAATGAAAATGTAAAAAAATGTGTAAAATAGTTTTACAGTCATTTAATACACAGCTTTGGTTAAGAACTGTTATAACATATAAAAAGGTTTGCTCCTGCTTTCCTCAAGCTGTTTTGTGGTGAGGCCAAAGTTGTTTACATTCATCTCAGAGGAATGAAAAAATTACGGTCTGAATCCCTGAGCAAGAGGAGAAGTAAGTTTGCTTTCAATGAGTCGTGAAACGACAACAACATCACTTCTAAGTACCATTGGTGTAATTTAAACATTTATTTTTCATGATATCTGATCAAAGTGATATAAATAGGTGTAGATTAAGTCCTATATGTTGTTTTCCTCACCTGTACTCCCCAAATGTTCCATCATCCTCTTTCATGGGCTGGATTTCTGGGTCTTGATGGGCATCTTCTTTTTCTTTTACTATGAGATTGGAAAATCAACATTAAAGTTCGGCCTTTTGTAAAAAGGAGTTCGCATGGTTCACATTCGTGTGCAGAATCGTAAACATTTCTTATTTTATGTTACAAATTTTTAAGAGGTCTCAGAAAACGTTGCACTGTTTAAGAAGCTTCAGATTCAGCATGTACTTAACTACCTGTTTCAAACACCTCTCATCAATTTTGTACATTCACTTACCTGGATATTTGCCTCCTTTGTTTCTCTTTATAAAGCAAACGATGAGGAGCACCAGGATCAGCAAAGCAATGGCACACATCAGCCCGATAAACCAGCCCTGCGTGGCTATGTCAACCTGCTTGCTAGTCATGGCTGCAGAAAAAAAGAGGACAAAATGAACCAATCCTCACTTTTCTTTCATTTGAAATGTTATGGTTAATTTATCGTGCAGATGTCACTACAAACAACAACAACAACACACAATATTGGCATCTACAGTAAAGTAGAAATTAACATGAGCTGAACATCAAGGTAACAAAAACCTCAAGTCTTGTATTTATGACAGTAACAGGACAACATGGATTTGAGGAAGTGCATTTAAAATCCTTTGATGATGTATGATGACCACTGTAGGATGTCAAAGAAAAAAGGAAGGAAGAAAAGATGGACAAATGTAATTCTGGCATGCATCTATATTTCCATAAACCAGTCAGGACTCATATTCCAAACCAAAACTACAGGTAATGTCTGTAACTGAGGCTGGGCGGGGCTTCACAGGTGAGTGACAGGTGAGGTTGATGCTGGCGGTCTACAGACATGCTCTCCTCACCTGGAACTGTAATCAACAGCTCCTCTGTACTGTGGACTGTAGCGTCTGAGTGGTCTTTGGCTACCACCCGAACCCTATAGGACATCCCCGGCTTTAGTCCTTTAATCTGATATGTCCGAGTGCCATTTACAAACTCTGTTTTCCAGGGTTCTTTACCTGGAGAGAAGGGCCGACGGCAGGGGAGAGATTATGGCAAAACCAATTACGCAGCAAAAAAGTTGAGTAATTAATAACTGATTAATTATTACAGTATAATTTGTTTTTTAAGTCAACTGTAATTAAATACATATATGTATAATATATATATATATATATGTATTTTCTTTATTTGGTATTACACATTCTTTATATAATATTAAATAACTTGGTCTATGAGCTTTATGATATATAACTACGATATTAAATAAACGCATGGCAGTAGTGAAATTTTAAGGAGGATTATCTTACTGTTATCAACAACATATTCCACATAAACATTCCTATCCGGCCCCGAGTATTCCCAACTTATCACAGCATGGTCCTCCTCCACCGAGGAGTTCACGCTCCCAAACATCCGACCAGCAGGAGGTGCTGATCAAACAAGGAAAAATACAAGTGATGTAAGAATTTAGAGATTATGAAAAAGATGCTGCAAATCCTGTATATTTGGATGTCTAGTGGCTCCAAAAAGTATCACCTTTATATGTTTATATGTTATATGTTATTAAGTTGCGGTAACACTTTACTTAAAGCCTTTATGTATGATGCATTATAAAGGATTATTAAAGGGTATAATGCATTATAATTATTGATAATGTGCGTTGTAATACATTATCTTGTGGTAAATAACCGAATTTAAAATGCATATTGATAAGTGTAGGAAAAAAAGACTGAAAGCATTCACAAAGATCAACAGAGCCATTAATAGCTACGGATGATGGTTTAACAAGTGTTATAATGTATTAAATGTGGTTTCAGTTATTCATGAGATTGTGCAATGCATTACAAGGTGCACTACAAAGCATAATTAATGCATTAGAACTACTTTTATAATGCATTATACATAAAGGCTTTAAGTAAAGTGTTACCAAAGTTGCTTCCAATAAAAAGCTCTAGAATGCAAATGCAACTTTATTTGATATTTTATATCTAATCCAACGAAATGTGTCTTTGGGGTCACTAGAGCTATATTTTTTAATTACTTACAGTAGATTACAATTGAAAAGTTTGGGGTCAGTTTTGTAATGTTTTTGCATTACAAATGCAGGCTGCATTTATTTTTCACGATTCTTTGATGGTCATGAAGTTCAAAAGAACAGCTTTTTTAATAGAAATCTTTTGTAACAATATAAATGTCTTTAATTTCATTTTTGATCAATTTAATGCATCCTTGCTGAATAGAAGTTAATTTCTTAAAAAAAATATATATTACTGACACCAAACTTTTGAATGGTAGCGTATATGTAACTGTCATCACTCACTTTTTAATTATAAATCATGTGAAACTCAAATAATGATTGTGACACCTTGTGAGATTTTAAAAGGTATAACATCTACAGATTCCTGTTCAATACAGTATGACACAAGTATAACAATGAAGGAAAGAGAGAACAGGTGCCGGGACAGGAGAGTTTGTACCCTTGTGAAACGGGGGCTGCAAAGATTGAGTGACAGGAGGGGTTGGTGGTGGTAAAGGGGGGGCTGAGCCTGGAAGAATACAGAGAATAGTGAAACACACAACATGAAACACAAAACATTAGAAAGAGAGAAAACAAGCCAGTGAAAGACAGAAATGCAGATCAGAGTTAACAGCATGCAGGAACATGCAGTTCGACAGTGCAATGAGAGCTAGTTACTGTGTGTTTCTGAGAGGACGCTGGGATCAAGGCAGAGAGATTTAGGTTTGTCTTATCATACATTTAAACATCACTCTACACTCAAAAACATCTAACGTCCTTGTCTACACGAGTTAAAAGGATAGTTCACCCCAAAATTTAACTTCTGGCATTTACTCACCCTTGTGTTATTCCAAACCCATATGACTTGGATTTGACAATAATTTCATATTATGAACATTTTCACACAATAATCTCCAAAACTGTCAAAAAAGGACAATAAAGGAAGGCCATATGACTCATGTGCAACAGTTCAAGTCTCCTGAAGTGATACGATACCATTACTGTGATGAATGGACTAAAATTTAAAGGGTTACTCCACCCCGAAATGAAAATTTTGTCATGAATCACTTACCCCCATGTCGTTCCAAACCCATAAAAGCTTCGTTCGTCTTTGGAACACAATTTAAGATATTTTAGATGAAAACCGGGAGACTTGTGACTGTCCCATTGACTGCCAAGTAATTACCACTGTTAAGGCACAGAAAAGTATGAAAAGCATCGTCAGGATAGTCCATCTGCCATCAGTGGTTCAATCTGAATTTTTTGATGCGGCGAGAATATCTCTCCGCATCACAAGGATACGCTATTTTCATTCAAATCAAAGCGTAAATACACGTAGAATACGTATCCTTGTGCCGTGGCTGATACAGAAGAGCGTACGCAGTTTGCGTTCAGTGGATAATATCCAAAATGGTGCTACAGTGACGCGGAGAGACAGAGAGGAGATGAATTGTTGAAAAAAAGTCGTTATTTTTATTTTCTTTGCCTACAAAAATTCAGATTGAACCGTTGATGGCAGACGGACTATCCTGACGAAGCTTTTCATATTTTTTTGTGCCTTGACAGTGGTAATTACCTGGCAGTCAATGGGACAGTCACAAGCCTCCTGGTTTTCATCCAAAATATCTTAAATTGTGTTCCGAAGACGAACAAAGCTTTTACGGGTTTGGAACGACATGGGGGTAAGTGATTAATGACAAAATTTTCATTTTGGGGTGGAGTAACCCTTTAAGCCATTGTTCACTGATAATCTTCACCTGCAGTGAGTTGTTAACTGCGATTGAGTAAATGACATGATTCAGTTCAATTCATGAACCATTTCAATTCATAAACAAATCATTTAGTCCAATTTGTGAACTTAAACAGCATTTAAAAGAACAGATTCAGAGGAATGATTCACTCATTGATTCGGTTCTTGAATTCAACTCAATGACTCAGTAGCAGCAGTTCTTGAATTCACTGCAGTGGAAAGATTATGATTGAATAATTCAACAAGTTGCATGGCATTAAAGTTTGGACTTTTGGACAGAGAAGTACACATGGTAGTTCAATAGTCTCAAGTCTTCTGAAATCATACGGTAGCGTTACTGTGACCAAAAGAATCATTATTCCCTGATAATTCTCCCATGCAGTGAGTTGTTGATGCTGAGATTGAGTCAATGAGATGATTCAGTTCAACTCTTGAATCAATCAAGTCAGTTTAGTCCAATTTGCGAACTTAAGTCATCACTGAAAAGAACCAATTTAGAAGAACAATTCATTCACTGATCCAGTTCTCGAGATCACTATGTGAAAGAATTATGACTGAATAATGACTTCAAATTCATTCTGATCTTTATATGAAGTAGCATATGGCTACAAAAGACTTGAAATATAGTGCACAAGCAATGTGAATCACTGTAATGATGCTTAACAGCATACAGCCATTCAGGCAATCAACCAACAGCATTTATTTTTGGGTGAACTATTCCTTTAAACAGCAGATGTTCTAGCTAAGCCCTACTGAAAGCAGTGGAATGGAATTTGCATTTGTTGGTAACATGATTCTCCATGACATATGGAGCAGGCCGAGTCAGGTGTAAAGCTTTTTGGCCTGAGGAGGTTCATGCATATGTATTGATCTCTTTTCAGGGCTATAGTGCCTTTCTAGTCTCATAGCTGATGCTCAACCAGCATGCATTCTCATCAGCCTGATACTGGTGTTACCTTTACCCGCCTCTACTGCGGGATGCCGAATTAATGCTTCATAGAAAAGAGAGAGAGAGAGAGAGAGAGAGAGAGAGAGACAAAAGAAGACAAAGGTAGAGGGGATATAATGTAAGTAGCGGCCACCTGACAACCAAAATAGAACGTTTCTAAATATATCGTCACGAAATATGGTGCTATTGGAAGGTATATACAAAAAAAGGTTTAATCATGAAAATTAAAAGGCCAAAACATCCTTTTTACTTTCACAGACAGAAGGAAAAAGGTTTTAAAAAGTGCTGGTATATAAATCAATTAATCAATTCATAAATTAATACATTTTCTTTAACATTATTTTGTCTTGTTTTCCAAAAGGAATTTAATATCTCTAAAACAGCATACATTTAATCGAGAAGCAAAAGTGCATAAAATATTAGAATTAAAAAGAACTAATTTTATTTTTCTAACCACACAGTTTCCAAAAAAATGAATACAAAGTTTTGTGAATTTGTATGCATAATATAAGATAAAAATACTGATTAAGAATATTACATGGTGAATAGGACTATAAATAAATATAAATAATATAAATAAATATTATTTTAAAACAATATATAAAAAACAATACAAATGTATAAATATATATAATATAAAAAATATATAATAAAATATAAAAATAAGTCAAATACAAATAAACAATGTTAAATTTGTGTTAAATCTATTTTTTAAAAGAATAAAACAAAAGCATAAAAATAAGTCAAATATAAACAAACAAACTGCATTTTATGCGTGTGTGTGTGTGTGTGTTAAATCTATTCATAGAGTATGCAACTCTATATTGTAGACATACAACATGGACTACGAACAAGAACACTCTGATTCAGGAAACTGAGGACTGAAACACAAACCTTTGTACAAGTTTTATACTGCTTGCAATTTATGTGAAGCCACCGTTGAGGATAAAATACTGCACCTGGATCCTTGCATCAAATCCTGAAAATGTTATATTGTAAAATCAGTCACAAAGGCAGTCCTCACCTTCATCCACCATTGTGAAGCCCTCTTTTGTGGCAGTGGGGCCAGAGCCCTTGATAGTCATGGCGTTCAAATAGAACTTGTAGTGTGTGCTGTGCTTGAGGTTTTCCAGAGTGATGCTGGTCTCGTTTGCTGGTAGAAGCAGCTCTTTGAGCGGCCCAAGTTCATCTGTTGTATTGACTACAAGGAAAGAGGATGAAAAGTGATCGGCATCTTTTTATAAATCAGCAACAAAATGCCCCAATTTAGACTTACTAGGCTGGTATTTGAGCAAATATCCTGTCAAGTGCCCGTTATATTCCACAGGTGGCGCCCACACCACAATCAATGAGTCCAGGTTCAGACTTTGGACTTTTAAATCTGCAGGAGGCCCAGGAACTAAAAAAAATGTATATAGTTTATTCTCCTTTAAATAACATTTCATATTTTGACAAGTGAGCACATATAGTAAGTAATTACACACTCTACCTCCCTCTGGTGTTTCAAATATCTGATTGGAGCTGGTGGGTCCATCTCCTTTCCCGTTGAAGGCTCTTATGTTGAGGGTGTACTGGCTGTAGGGATGAAGGCCGATCAGAAGACCCTCCGTCTCACTCCCGTGAAAGATGAGCTCCTGTGGTTTCACAGGCTCAGGGTCTTGCTTGTGCAGGCTTCTCATCTTCCAGTAACTCACCTACAAAATAGTGACATCTTAGACTGTTTGCAGCTCAAATGTCAACATCTTTAGGTAGATCTTCATAATAGGAGAATAATATTAGAGATGTAAATGTATTTTCAGTGTTAAGTAAGTACCTTATATCCATTCAGTCGCCCTCGTACTGTTGAAAGAGGAACAGCGTCCCAGCGCACTTCAGCCATTGTCCCATTATGAACCGAAACTTTTACATCCTCTGGGGCCACAGTTGGTACTAAGATGACAAAGACATATAAAAGACATATTTTTTATTACAATTTGTAATGAAACTATATCCTTTATTTCTCAGAATCTGTCCACTATCTTGGATGAACATTTTCAGTGACTTTGTCACAGTGCATTCTGGGACTGTACACATTTAGAATTTAGTGTTTGATAACTTAATTCAATTTCTTTATATTTCCTACTGCTGAAGGGCACAGGTAGCTAAATATGACATTTACTATAATGGGCTTATGTGAAGATTGTTTTAAGTTCACTTAAATTAGAATTTATTTTTTAAAGTCTAATAAATGTTAAAATTGATAGCTCTCAATTATACTGTAATGTTAGTATAGTCAACATTACATATAGTCAGTGGTTAAATATTAAATATGAAAAAAGAATTTCCTAGATATATCGGTAGTATTGGTATCAGTGACATTCGACTTCAATCATAAAAAGATGCCATTAAACAAATATTAAAAATATACTGTCTTTATGTTGTTTCTACATTAATTGGAAGACTGAATGTGAAATTATTGCAATATAAAAGTATATTACAAAACGTTAATGTTAGGTGGGATTGATCACGATTAATCACGGTTAGTTTCAGAAAAAAATGTGCAATTAATAAGTTTGTTTTTCTTAATCGGCACTACATATAATATAATAATGCTATGTTAAATAATATGTTATATTAAAATAATACTGATATAAATATATTTGAGTGGCTTTTGCAGCTTACTCACAGTCCTCTCCTGAGTATCCCAAAACCATTTCTGGTCTGGGACCGGGGCCATAGTCATTGACCGCCTGAACGGTGACTTCATAGGGTGCAAAAGTGGGCGTTCCTGTCACCACATATTGGGAGACATTGGCCAGAGTGAGTGAAGTCCATTGCTGATCCAGATCAGTCTGTCTCCAGCTCACCTTGTACTGTAGGCCTGGACCATTCGACTCCAGCCCAGTCAGCTCCTGGTCACCAGACATTAAAAAGAAAACCATGTAAACTAGGAACTATAAACTAAGAACTCAGCTAAATTAGTAGGTATAGCATTAAAAATAAAGGTTTGTTATTGGCATCTATGGTTCCTTGAAAAACCTTTTAACATCCATGGAAACTTTCTGATGCACAAAGGGTTTTTATAGTGGAAAAAAAAATTCTTATTCACCCTAAAAACTGATCTGATTAAGAACTGATCACTGAAAGGTTCTCTGAAGAACTGAGGATTGTACTCTACTGAATAAAATCAAATCATAAGTGTTTACCCTCCAAGTTATTGTCATACTGTCAGGTGACGTTCCAATGACTTCAACGCCTGATGGATTCGTGTCAGGCTCTGTGAGAATCACAATCAAACTTCGATTCATAAAAACAAAGGAACGTTTAAAGATTTTTAAGCATTCTATTTCTTACTAGGATTACTCACGTGCAGGGTTGGTTCTGTACTGTCTGGATGGAGCACTGGGTTCACTCAGACCCACGTCATTGAGTGCCAGGACCCTGAAGGAGTAATACACATATGGAGAAAGCTCCAGGTGTGCTGTGGTGCTGGTTCCTGAGACTTCGGTCATATTGACCCATACTCCAGGCTCATGGAGCGAATCTTCATATTGGATCAGGAACACTAAGGTAACAAGGTATATAAATGGATTAGAAAAACAGAACTAAATGTTTCTGTTGATCTATTAAGTGGATTTCCAATTGAACTACCACAAGTTAACAAACAAAGAACTCACATTGAATAGGACTATTGTTTTCATCACCAGGAGTCCATGTAAGCCGAACACTGCGCTCTCGTTGGTCTGTCAGCTCCAGGTCTGTGGGTGGGTCCGGTTGCTCTGGAAAACCAGATCTTATGAGACACAAAACTCCATCCAGCTGAATTACACCAGACATTAGAAACATGCAACACAAGCCAAAATAAAAACAAAATGACCACCAACTAAAAAAAAATGTCACAGACTGAAATGTGACATTCTGTTAAAGGCACGATTTGAAAGTGTCTAAAAGGTCAAACCAGTCTCACGAGAAAATGTATTTAGTTTACATTTTGGCAAATTTGTAGGATTTGAGTCGTACAAAAACAGAAAATTTGTAGAAAAAATAAGCATGAAGGTGAACCCCTAAACCAAACTCAGTGGGCTGTAAGCAGATCATATGAAAACATAAAAAGGAGATTGTACGAATTCGCTACTAACTCATCAAAATGTTAAATAGTCATTGCCATGAGAGTCTGTTGGTAAAGCTGAAACCACACAGGTCAGGAAAAGTTCAGTGAGCTGCCTCATTTGCGAAAACTAAAAACCAAAATTGCCTTTAACAGTTTATGTATTAGTGGGAAACATCCACAAAGCACATTCATAAACACATATTAGGAAGGTGATGAGGGATAAACAAACAAAGCAAAACTACAAATGCATCAAATGGTTTTGGGACCTGTTTGGGAACTGAAAGAAGTGCAGTTTTTACCCATTATTATAGGTGGAGTTGGTGTGGCCTCTGACAAGGAAAGCAGGTTTGAGGAAGTCAAAAGTTAATTATACAAAAAGTACAAATTCAAGTCTACAACAGCACCCATATAATCTGTATTGACAAAAATCTAGGAAGCCATATTGTATAATGTAGTTTCTGACTGAAGCAGGTGAGAGTGTTGAGAGTGATGTATAAACTGAGCATACCGACTACTGTGAGCATGGCACTGGCTGAATCTTGGTCAAGGGTGGTGTTTCTGATGCAGGTATAGTTGCCCTCATCGTCCTCTTTCACATCATGTATAGTCAGACTGTCAGAGCCCACCTCAAATCTACACACACAAACACACCTGCTAATCAAAAACAAATAGCTACAGGCCAACTTTCAGAGCAAATAAACAGAGAAATTATTATCTCATAAGAGTTATGCTTTAGATCAAAAGTCAACAATCCTTTTGACATTAAGTGCCATTTTGTGAATGATTTTTACCATTCAAATATTTTTCTCAATGTTTTTTAAATTAGCCTTATGCTCACCAAGGCTACATTTATTTGTAAATACAGTAAAAACCATAATATTATTAAATATTCTTACAATTTGAAACAAACATTTTCTATTTTAATACATTTTGAAATGTAATTTAATCCCGTGATGCAAAACCAAACTTTCAGCATCATTACTCTTCAATGTCACATGACCCTTCAGAAATCATTCTAATATGCTGATTAGGTGGTCAGGAAGCATTTTTATTATTATTATCAATGTTGAAAACAATTGTGCTGCTTAATATTTTTGTGGAAGCTGATTCATTTGTTTTCAGGATTCTGCTTATATTTGAATGGCAATTGCAGCAGTTGCAGGTCATACCGAATGTCGTCGGGAAGCTCCATATTGTCTTTAAGCCATATCATGGAGGGAAAGAGAGAGGGGTCGTGTTTGACCTTACACTCAAACACAACCATGCTGTTTCTCTGGACCACTTTATAACCAGGCTGTTTGATGATCCGTGTAGCCTCTGCAGAAAGACAAGCACATAAATCTTGCTCTTTTCTGTTATGTTATATTTCCCATCATACTACTACTATTCATTCATTTAGCATATTACAAATACTCAGATTTAAGCTAAACAAATTCAATTTAGATTTCACTCACCCTTCACTTCCAGGTAAACGTGATTTTCTTTGTTGCCAAGACTGTTTGAGGCAATGCAGGTGTATTTGCCACTGTTTAGTGGCCGAGCCACATTGATCTCTAAGGTATTGTTCTTATGAATGATGTACGAGTCGCTATCCACTATGCTCTGACTGTCTTTAAACCTGCAGATCACAGAAACATAATCACCATGCAACATAAACTCACAGTAAACACTCTGATGGATATTAGAAGCAAGCTGAAAAAGAATGAAACAAATGAAAAATACAATAAAATCTCACCATGTGATTTTTGGAAGTGGTGAGCCAAACGTAGCACAGTCTAACAGAGCCCTACTGTTAGTGATGACTGAGTACACATGATTTGGAGGAGTCAGCACTCTTGGAGGTTCAGCTGAAATGTAATGTATTTCATTTGCCATACAAAACAACTGAAGAATAGAATAGAATAGAATAGAATAGAATAGAATAGAATAGAAATGCATATACAGTAACATACCCAGGACGCTGACAAAGGCATTGGCCAGCAGGTAACCATACTCATTGGAGGCATTGCACTGGTAAACAGAGCTTGAGCCGGTCTGAACATCACTGAGGATGATATTGCCATTTTCGATTTTCCGACTGGGGTCCTTATGTGAGTCTATCAAGGAATCACATCATAATTTTACTCATTATTAAACTATAATCAAGCCATTCTTCTGAATAAATAATTAGCTGTGCTAACAAGCTACTAACAAATATTAGCAAACTACATTATTCATTTTAAATATATCAGATGATATAATTTATAGTTTAATCAGAGCAATATTTCCCACTGGCACAGAAACAATGAAATGAATTAGGGTGAAAGCATAAACTTAAACAGAAATACTAAAACTAAAAAATTAGGCAAATAAATAAAAACACTCAGTTTATGCAAGTGATAAGCAACATTTAACGAAATATTGTGCTATAAAAACAAACACAGGTTCAGTGAATCATTTTATAGAATCGGTTTATTTACAAAAACTGATTAACTACAATAAATCAGAACGTCCTATATATCAATATAAAAATGTTTGTTGAAAATAGTAGCTAGATACTAGAAGAGCTCACAGAAAGTGGTTATAGATAAAAGTGAATGGGCTTTACATACTTTCAATGGCAATTCCGTTGACAGACCATGTGACCGTGGGTTTAGGGTTGCCTTCTGCCCGGCAGGTGAGCATTCCAGATTCTTTCGGGGCCAGGATGAGGTTCTGAGGGGCACTGATCCAAAAGGGAGCCGCTGTGGAGATGAAAGGAGAGAGTTTAAAATCAAACAGACAAGATTTGAATTCAGAATTTGAAATTTTGAATTTAGAATGTTATCTTCCTGTGCAACAGATTAGAATTATTCCATCATATACTGTATTTTAAGATATCTGGCAAACTAGTGGGTATTTTCAGAGTAACAGGAAACACAAAGTGTCTTTCAGATCAGCTCAAGTCCATGAACGGTTCAGGATGGCGTCCCGGGGTCAGTGAATGATGTGATTAAACAAGATTTTTGAGATGTGACAGATGAAAAGACGTCCTGTGACAGACCTCTGACCACTACAGTGATGATGTGATGGTTGCTCCCCAGGCGATTCTTGGCTAAACAGCGGTAATCTCCCCCATCCGCCTCTGTCACCTCTGTTATCTTCAGAGTTTTCTGGAAACTGTGAAATGAAAAACGGCCGCTTGGCAGGTCCCCGCTCACCTTGCTCCAGGAGATATCTGGCGTTGGACTGAAAAACACAATAAAGTCAAACACTTTTGAACTGTTTATGCAAATCTATTGACCCCAATCAGAAGAAGAAATGGACGTTACAAAAAAAAAAAAAAACCCAAACAGCACAGTAAGATGCACATTAGCCATACTTCGACCCAAGAGAGAGCCATTTTTCCACTTCCTCCTACTTACAGGCCATCAGCAATGCATTCCAGCTGCAGCGTGTCTCCTTTCAAGACCATGGTGGTACTGTGTGTTCCTGGTGGGTTCATGAAAGTGGGCGCTCTCTCCCCAGAAGGACTGTCTAGAACATAGATAGGCCACAATCAGACAGATAAATCTTATAACCAGCCAGCTAATTCCCAGGACTTATGAGAGGGGAAACAGATCGTGTTTTGGTGCGTAAAACCACACATGAACAAGGCAGAAAAACTAGAGGTTTTGCTGGTCAAATTTGACACTATAAATGGAAAATGCATTTATTTTTAAACTTAGGGAAGTCTAAAAAATTGCCCTGGTGTCTTTTATCAAGTGAACCTCATATTGAATGACAAGAATTTTATCCTTCCATTGCTTCTTTTGAATGGCCTTTAAAAGAGAATGGAAGGATCCAAATGAAAAATATAATAGAACTGAACAATGTTTTAGTTAGATATTTTACAGTACCTTATATAGTGCTGCATAGAGAATGTAGTATGCAACACTAATACATGTATTCAGTTTAAAACAGGGAAAGGAGAAAGTTTAGTGACCAGTAGATGTGTAGACACTGCCGAAATGTTAATTAGACAATTAAAACAAAGATAAAGGACTGATTTCCACTTATATATAGTAATCTTGGAAATGCTGTTGCCATTCACAACGCCAATGATAGACAACTAGTTCCAATGATAGTCAACTCCTGTAGTGTTGGCTTCAGTCCTTTTGTTAAATCTGACAAAATCAGTTTTCATTAAAAAGATGCAATTAAATGGATATTGATACCAAGTGCAGTTGAAGTTAGGGTTGGGATTCTACAGAAGTGGGTTATATTTCTGGTTGTAGGTGCTATATTAGATAATGAGCTATTTCTGGTTAGGCAGAAACACGTGATGAGAGGGATGAAGGCTGGGTTCACTTGGAGAAGTTCTGCTAGCACTCACCACCCCAAAAATCTGAGCCATTCAAAAAAGCTGCCAACACAGTGTCATTCATAGCTTCAACTGGAATACAACAGAAAATAATGAGCATGCAATGCTTTAAAATTTACGGGTCTAGACAGAGTGGGAAAAACTGAACATTTAAAAATAAAAGGGACACTGTAACTTTAACACTCACTAGGGCTGTGTTTATTCGGTACAATTATTTTTACAAATTATAGTACCAAATTTTAATTTTTATTTCTTTAAAACAGCATTTAAAAAAAATAAAAATGTATGAAATTTTATTTTAAAAATAATGCTTCACAATATTTAATGTCTTCTCAAGCAATTATATCATTGTGGGGCTTTTCTTGGGGTAAATATAGATACATACAATTATTTGTGTATTAATTCAATTAATTAACCATCTTATTATGTAGTTAATTCAAATAAACTTTTTTTCATAGATTGACAGTCCTAATAATAACAGATAAAAATGCATTGCAAGCTTAATTCAACATAAAAAGTCAGAATTTCTTCTGTTTAAAAAACTGATTTACACAGACGCTTGTTTGGAACAGAAATCGGTAACTCTATTTGTAGCAGCAGACTAAAAACACTTACTGTCCAGCACGTTGACGGTGATGGGCTGTTTCTGTTGGATAGTCTGAGTGTGTGGAAAGCGGGCATAGCAGATATAGTCATTTCTGGTGTCTTCCATGAGCACGTTGGAGAAATACAGGTCTCCGTTTAAAGCCTGGGATACACGACTGTTTTGGGGAAGTCTCTGGAAATCTGAAACAAAACAGAGTCCGAGTTTTTAAGTTGATTTTTGGCCTTTAATCAAGCAAATGGAAGCGTATAAGTTCATTCTAAACATTTGCCAATAAAAGAAGGGCCATAAAATAACAATGACCTAAACCTATAAAACAGAGCAGCGATTTTACATACTTGGGTTGCCATGTAAAGTGTATGAAAATGTAACCAAATGAGACATTCAGTGGCTGCTTAGACTAGAATGTGCAAGACTGCCATGTGTGGTGTGTTACTGTCACAAATCTATGTGAATATATGTGATATATCTTACTGTTATCCATCCAGAAGATGATTGGAGGAGGCAGGCCAGCCGGGGGTCTGCACTGCAGCACTAGAGACATTCCCCTCTGCACCGTGATTGGTTCAATTTTCTCTTTTGACCACAAGGGGGACCCTATGAAACAAATTTAGGTCCTCAATACAAAAACAACTGACAGGAGGTGACTGCAAAAACATTAACAAAACATTCCTGAGGCAGTGTATTCTGTTTAGATGTGTCTGTCTTACTTGACTGACGGATGACAATGTTATTGGAAATGGCAGAGCCGTGCTCGTTGCGGGCGATGCACTGGTAAACACCCTCATACGCCTCTGCCTTCTCTCCGCTGATGTCAATGACCAGAGTGCCTGAGTTGGGCTTCATGATAACTTTGGAATCCTTTTCCACATCGAAATGAGTGCCATTACGTGTCCATGAAAAGCTAGATTGAGAAAAGTGAAAATAGAAAATCAATTACGACAACATGCACGCACAGTGACATTACAATCGATTTTATTTATAACAACATTAATCGATCATCACTTGTCAATCAAGTTAATTCCTTAACCTTTTGAAAATCTACCCACCCTTATAAGTCATTCAGATCATGTTATTGTGAAATGTTAAAGGAGATATTTGGCAGATATTTAATGCTGTTATATCTTAAGTTAAATTTCAGTCTGTTCTTCATATATTGCTACTGTATGACTTCAAAAGACTTGCATCATTGTGCACAAGCCAATTTATGCTAATTTTATGATGCTTTTATGACCCAAAAATTAAAATGTGAAGAAATGTACTGATTCTCAGGGCATCCAAGATGTAGATGAGACTGTTTCTTCAGATTTGGAGAAAGCATTACAGAAATTTTGCATTACAGCTTATAAAAAAATCACAATAATTCACAAGTAATCCACACGACTTCAGCCATTCAATTAACGTCTTGTGGAGCAAAAAAGCAGCGTGTTTGTAAGAAATAAATACATTATTAAGATGTTTTAACTTTAAACCTTTGCTACTGGCCAAAATGTGACCCCATAATCCTTAATAACACTTCCTTTAGTGAAGAAGTCCATCCCCTATTGTCCTCTCACATCAAAATCCACCAACATATTTGTTTAAAACTGTTTTGGACTGTTTTCACTTGTAAACAATGCTTAATCTGTGCATCTCTCCTGATTCAGATCAGATGACTTTTTCACTGGAGAAAGCAATATTATGTATTTTAAGGTTTGAAGTTTGAAGTCATGAAGTTCTTCATGATGGACTTGTTTATTACAAACATGCAGATTTCATGTCACAAGATGTTAACTGATGGACTGAAGTTGTGTGAATTACTTCTGGATTATTGTGGTGTTTTTATCAGCTGTTTGGACTCTCATTCTGACGGCACCCATTCACTGCGTAGGATCCATTGCTGAGCAAGTGATATAATGATAAACTTCTCCAAATCTGTTTCAATGAAGAAACAAACTCACCTACATCATGGATCATGGATAGACAGAGGGTGAGTACATTTTCAGCAAATTTTCAGGAAGAGGTTTCAGGAAGTTTGGTAGGCGTTAAGCGTCAAGCATCCGTCCACAGCAGCGGAATCTGCAGCAGCGGTAACCATGGTGATTCAAAGTGACACCCACCTGGGATGAGGCTTTCCTTTCGCCTCGCAGTGGATAATGATGTTCTCCCGAGGGTCGATGATGTAATCCTTGGGGGACTGATGAGTTATTGTGGGAGGCTGAGGCACTGAAGCACAGAAACCAGCGTGAAGGCAAGCATCTCTATTTCCCACACACATACACACACACCTTGACACAAACCAGCACAGAAAGACCACCTTTGCAGAAACTGATTCTGCAAGAAAATATCTAAAAATATAAAAGTGCCCAGCTTTAGTTTATCAATGTAACCAAACCCAGAGAGACAAACAACCAAAGAGCATGCAGCGTGCAAACAAACTGTCATGAAGTTCTTGCTGGCATGACAGATCATAGCTATAATTTACATATAGCTTTATAGTTGGGAAATTTAATGTTTAATAAAAGATAAAATATGTTAATATTCAAATCAAACTCATAAACACTTCAGACGGAAGAAAGCAAAAGACATAAGTTAAAGTAGACCTAATTCACAACAAATTTCACAGCAAAGTGCCCAGACTTACATCCCTCCAGAACTTTAGCTTTTTTGTCCAAATGAATCAGGAAATACATAAGCAGAGAGTAAAAGAGTTCAAATTAGTGTAAGAGAAGAAGAGAGAAGAGAAGATCAAACAAAATCACGTTCCCTCAGTGAAACTTCCGGAGGTGTGTTGGGCATTTATTATCCATCATGCAATTCTCATGCCATTTCATTCCCCTAATGCAGTTCTATGATGCTGATTGTTTTTCAATGATACATTGGCTTTATCACCCTGACAAGGGTGCTTCATGCATTATAGACGCTGAAGATTTTAAAGTAATGAAATTTCTGGACTGTACAATAAGACGGAGTTGAATTTTGGGACGAATTTATCATTAAAAAGATGCTTCACTCTTACTTTCTGTGTTTAAACATGAATAACCTCTTTTGTTTGGAGTCAGTAAGATTTTTGATTGTTTTTGAAAGAGGTATATTGTGTTCCCCAAAGGGGTATTTATTTGATCAAAATATAGTGAAAATAGTAATAGTGTGAAATATTATTACATTATTTTTAACAATTATTATTATTTAAATTGTATATACATTTTAAAATGTATTAAATTCCTGTGATGGCAAAGCTGAATTTTCAGCATCATTACTCTTCAGTCTTCAGTGTCACATGATCCTTCAGAAATCATTCTAATATGCTGATTTGGTGCTCAAGAAACATTTCATATTATCAGTGTTGATACTTCTGCTACTTAATATATTTGTGGAAACCGTGATCATTTTTTAAGGATTATTTAAATGAATTATATATTTTGAATATAATATATATTGATGCATTTATTTGAACACAAAATCCGTAATCTTTTGAACAATTTAATGTGTCATTGCTAAAATAAGAGTACTCATTTCTTTCAAAAAGAAAAATTGTACTGATCCCAAATTTTTAAACAGTAGTATATCTCATATATTCATAGACTTGATTATCACAGCTAGAGAGCGAGTGATAGAAATAGAAAGATGGAAGGAGAAAGCGAAAGAGTGACCAATGCTCTTTAAAAGTCCATGTATATTCTGCTTACACAGTAGTAATGCTGACTTAACACACTGTCAGTATGTAAATGTGAAACACTTCTCTAGAGAGCAGCAGCAGCTGAGAAAATAGAAACACACTGCGAGGACTCACAGTGACATACTCTACTTCATTTCCATTTTAATAATGAGGGGTATTTTGGTAGTATTTTTTTAGTGTGCTTGAATGAATCTGATCTGAGAATCTTTCTAAGAAGATTCCACGCGTGAATCACTTTCTCATTTTAAAATAGGTTAGGTAGAAAACTGTAGCTTTTTTGTGCACTTCTGTCAAATTATATCTACATTAGTAGGATTTATAACATTTTATTACATCACATCAGATTTAATTTTGTTTCACTGTGCAGCACTCACGGTCTAGAGGCACTTCTAATGCAGTGGTCATGTGACCCAGCAGCAGCAGCATCATCACAGCTCCTCCACAGAGCGTGCAACTCCTCTTCCTGTCCATGGCAGGGTGCGTTACATGAAAATCCTTCCCCTCCAGGTCAAAGCAACTGGGCCCTGTGATTCGCACTCAATGTGACCATTCAAACATACAGGGGCATCCACGATTAGCCAGCAAGACTGAAAAAGAAAACAGAAAAACAATGACCTTTTATGCTAGTAAAAGCACAAACAGATGGCAAGATCTTTATTAGGGAATCCGTGCTGGAGACGGACAGTTCATCCTGACATACACAGAGACGTGAGGGCGCTCAGCTGGAAGAGACGGGAACGCTGTGATGGCAGCACCCTCAGCACTGACATATGGATGTCAATACACATGGCTGAAGCACAAAATTACACAGCCTGCTGTCTGGTTCCTCAGAGGTGGGTTAAAAAACACATGCCTTTCTTGCTCCAGAAACTCTTTTGTTTTATTGTTCAGCTTTATGCACACACTGAATGGAAAGTTTTGAAGCACATCTTTTTAGATGGGTTAAAACGTGGTTTTAAAAATGCAATGCTCTTCAAAACAAAATAAAATAAAATAAGCATTGGAGAATGTAACGTTGCAATATGCATTACTTCCACTGATTCCACTTGAGACTCCTTTTATAAGCTATAACATGAAAGATGTGCTTCCCAACCTTGGAATGTGGCATAAATGTGTTTACACAGGAATCACAATCGCTGTAAAACACATCGTGATTATGATGGATGAGTGACTGCAATGTTTTTATAATATATACCCAAGTAAAGTAAGAATATGAGCAGAATCAGGCCGTGTAACGTTTTCAGTGAGGAAGGAGGAGTATAATGTGTCAGAGAAGTGAACTAGCATCGGTTGTTCCTGCCGGTAGGTAAAGAGTGCTATCTGAGTGATTCTGCTGTGTAGCAGGCTGTGTCAGGGAAATGGGCTCTGCTTTGCATAATTCATGAGCTCAGAAACCTTGACGGGATCATACAGCTAAAGTACCTGAAAGCCATACTCAAGTAAAAGTACAGATATCTTACAAAAAATGACTTTGGTAGAAGTTGAAGTCACCGTTTAGAATATTACTTGAGTAAAAGTCTTAAAGTATGTGATATTTATTGTACTTAAGTACGAAAAGTATTTTTTAAATCTTAAACGTACTTAAGTATTGAAAGTAAAAGTACAAGTAAATGCAAAATGGAAAAGAAGCAAATAAATATATATATAAAAAAATATTCATACAGCTTGAGTAGCAAGATTGTGTTGTTTTAACTCTTTCTTCCATTTTGTATTTTTGGGTAAGAATAAGAACTTCATCCCAGTACTTAGTGTCTTTTATTCCAACATAAGAAAACATTTCAGGAATCTGTACCTGAAATAGCATTTTAGATATATTTAAACAGTTTATGTATCTCAGAGGGGACATGGATGCATTTAAACTGCAGTTACAGATGCATAAATAGGCCTAATGTTTTGTTTTTAACATAAAACGTTGAATACTGATATTTGAAATAATTTAAAACATGAAATGTGAAATGTTGAAATGTGAAATTAAAACTGCCAGTAGGTGACAGCAAGTGACTGTTAATGAGTGAGTCACTGAGATTCAACCGATTCATTCAAACGACTGATTCATTCAGAAACAAAGCATTTGACTGTGTTAATGAGTGAATCACTGAATCATTTATTCAACCGATTCGTTCAAAAAGCTGATTTATTCAATAAGTAATCACCGTCCATTGCTCAGAGATGCAAAACAGTGCTGTGATCTTTGTTTGGAACTATTTTCGTTGGCAAAATTGAGCAAAAACAAGCAATATTATGTCTAAAATGTAAGTCACATTGCATTACTGAACTTGTATAAAATGATTATTAAATCTGTTCATGCTGATATCTGCAGAAAAACTACTCTTTGTGTGATATAGATAGATATAGAAGTTAACTATATTAAATTATATAACTATAAAAAGCATACAGAAGCATTTTTGCCATCTACAATTTAGAATGCTTGGAATTTTGAGTTTTAATAGACTTATAAATCAACGCGCGTGCACTCTGTGTGTGATTTGGTGATATAGCCTACTTGATAATGTCAGATCGCACATCATTACAACAAAACTTACCATATTATCGCAGACGATGCTGTATCGCACACCCCAGACTCGACTTGAGTGGAAACTGAAATCATCTGCGGTTGTGCGCGCACTTGTTTGCTCATGAGCAAAGGTGTTTTTAGGAGTCTAACTTGCAAACGCCAGACCACTAATTCGTCAAATCTGCTTTCTTGCTGTCTGTGTTCTTCTGACTATTTTGTTGTAAGTAACGAATATGCTTCGGGGAAATGTATCAGAGTAAAAGTATACATTTTAATTAGGAAATGTAGTGGTAAAAGTAAAAGTTGGCTGAAATATATAAACTCAAGCAAAGTACAGATACTCCCAAAAAATACTTAAGTACTGTAATGAATACACCACTGAGCTAAAGAGAGAGAGAGAGAGAGAGAGAGAGAGAGAGAGAAAGCATGTGTCTGTAAGGCCACAGATTTATCTCAAGGTGAAGGATTCAGACATTCAGGATGGAGACTGGTTCTTCTGGATATCACATGTACCCAGAATATCACTTATACCACGATCTGGATCTACACGATGTTTCTCTATGATGCACAGGACTGGTTTCCTAGATACAGTTTAGGCAGAGATAAATCTACAGTAGTGGTCAGTTGCTTGGACACGGATTAAAAGCAGAATACGGTTTCAAAAATTAAAGCTCACATTAGACAAAATTTATGGATAAGAAAATAAAAACATTAACTTAATAAGATAAGATCAAGTGTGGTGAGTCATGACCCGAAACAAAACAAAGCAAAACAAAAAACAAAGCAAAGCAAAACAAACAAACAAAAAAAACAAAGCAAAGCAAAACAAAACACAAAACAAAGCAAAAGCAAAGCAAAGCAAAAAAAAAAAAAAAAGCCGAAACCAAAACAACACACACACAAAAAAAAAACTAAAAACAATAAAAAATAAAAATAAAAACACAAAATAATTACATTTAAAAAAGTGTGGATAGAAAAGTATTAAAAATGGAACCAGTGTCCATTGACTACAGTCAAAATAATGACAGAAGTGAGTAAAGAATTTCAAGGGCCTGTTAACACATTTTCTGGCTGAAGAAAAGGCAAGACTCCCTCAGTCGAAGACAAGTAGATTTACCACATTTCAGTATTTCAGACAATGTGCACAGCATGTCTGATGGCTGCTATGGTGACATTATGTGCTCAAGCGCCCTTTGGAAAAACCTGAACCGCTCAATTGCAGTATAGAGAGAATGACAGTGACACTGTCTTAAATGGAAACTGTCAATCACATTTCCTGTTGCCATGCAATCAGCTTGACCTTTAGCTATTCTCGAACATAAGAATCTGTGAAAAAACATAGTAGACATTGGCATCTGTGCCTTTTTAAATGAGAGTATGAGATGTATCAAAGACAAAGTCTAGATTCATGTCTGCGCTGTCATATGGTGGAGATGTGCAGTCATGTATAGTCTGTCTGAATTACAAATTTGCATAACACAAATATCGATTCTAATCATTGCATGTTCAACACATTTTCTCTGGCAATAATGCATGATTTATGACTGAATGAATTAACCAACAGATGTTGTCCCCAAATTCAGGCTATTAACATTCTGGTCAAATTAGCTGAATCTAGACAAACTAATGAAAAATTCAATTGCGTCTCTTCATTTTTACATAAATTTTCATAATAGGTCTCAGATTTGTTATTTTTATTCCTTTGGCCTCAAGCCACTTTTGTTGATTAGGAAAGTGTGTGAGGACAGGAAGGCGGGGGAAGAGATTTGAAAATGTTATGTGTTTAATATAAATAAATAAATAAATAATACATACTAATAATTATTTTTGATAAAATAATATTTTTATATATAATAATAAGTATTATTAATATAAATATTTACTTATTTATTTTTTATAAACCATAAAAGTATATTTGCTTTATATGCTGGCTTGTAGCCCTGGCTCTTTGGCATAATTAGACTTTACAATAGCTAAGAGGGATGCTTTGGGTAACATCCTGGTCTCGCAGAACAGAAGAAAACTGTGATTTGGTTACTTCTGGGTCATTTGTATCATGACAGAATCAACAAAGATGGAGGAAAAATGCTGGTCAGCATAGGTAATCCGATACAGGATGCTATTCACTCTCTGAATGGCTAGATGAAGGACTAAAGACACTGGCATCTGCCTAAAAGATGGATCTCAATCTAGGACAGCCGGGCTGCTGAGGCCCCTTTTCTGGATCAACTTGGCTAATGGCCTCTTTATTGGATGAAGGCCACCCTGGATGGGAAAAAAGATAAACACGCAAAAGGGAATATGTGTCACATGCTCTAAAATGCTGAAGTCAACCCTTTAATTAACAATTTACCATAAAATGTCTAAATATATATGCAAATATTTTAGATTTAGAGACTTTATTCACATAACTTGAATTATTATCCTTAAGTCATTATGTAGATTCACTTTCAGCAAGAGAAATGTTGCCACAGGCTTATCCAAAACCAGTCTATTTTAGTATCTCAGCATAATCCCTGCAAAAACTGAGAAGAATGTATGCAAATGAACGACACCATTTACATATGAATGGTCTTCTACTGTAAAAAGTGAACAGAGACCATACCGTACAGTCAAAGGACTTCATTCATATGGGTTTGTTTTGACCACATCCTACTGCTTACTTTTTGTGGGCTTGGCTAACTTCTTGTTTGTGTTGACAAGTGGTTATTCTCTTTCACAAAAAGAGAGATCAGAAGTCCTTGTTGCCAAACTAACCTTTTCGTATTTGAGTTTATTTCTAGCTATTTAAACTACCTATTAAAAAAGCCTTTTGTCCGTTACCATACCATAGCCAAGAATGTGTGCTTTAAACTTCTAGTAGTTCTAAGTCAGAATACTGTAAGTATGTGAATCCCTTTAATGAAACTTTCATCTATCACATGTGTACAAGGCCACAGAAGTGTGAGAACCATCAACAGAATATCCATCAGGTCAGGGAGGGTCTTTCTGAGTGTTTGTTCTGAATAGGGCTGAATATTACCATGATAATGAGACACAAAATAAACGTTGAATGTATTAAACATTGCAGACATATTGCACATTTTATACACTAATCCACAAAATACTGTAAACCCCCTCAAATTGTTATTTTTTACATTAATATGATTTAAAAATATAACAACTAGACGCACTGATGTAAACGCTCTAAAGACTGTAATACACAATATTACTGTACTATACTACACTTCTGCCCAGATTTTTGCCCCATTTACAGTCTGGAGAAGTTGATGCTAGTTAAGTCAGAAACCAGTCTGCAGATTTGAGTTGACAGATTTTGTAGAAAGTCGGACTTCAATTTTTTTTGCTTCAGACTACGAGTCCATCCAGTTGGAGGATATCAAACATGTCTCAGATGATTTTAGAACACATTGTTTTCATTTGTCCCACATTTCCAAGCAACAAGGCATATGTGTCTGCATGAGTTTTTTTGTATTCAAAATGACTTGAATGTCTGGAAGCATGTGATGCCTAGTGTTTTAAAATCTGCTCCGATTTTAAAAGTTGTGTAGTGTATTCCACCCTTAAGCTAGTGGTTGTAAAACAAAAAAACAAAGCAAAACAACAAAGCAAAGCAAAGCAAAACAAAACAAAGTAAAACAACAAAACAAAACACAAAATGCAAACAAACAAAAACAATGTTATCTTTTTTATAATAGTCATTTCAGTCTATTCAGCTTATATCAAATAAATAATTCTTGTTTACTTATATACAATAAACTATATAAGTAAACAAGAATTATTTACAATAAACTATTTTGTTACATATGCACTGTAAACGTATGTAATATATAATGTAAGTCATATGTAATGTAATATGTAATGTAAACACTCTGAACCCATTGGTTCTCAAAACACACACACAAACAAAATGCAAAAAAAAAAAAAGCAATTTCAGCCAATTCAGTTTATATCAAATGAAGAATTCTTGTTTACTTGTATACAAAAAACTATTTCGGTAATAGTTTGATTTGCAACATAACTTTTCATAATAAGTTGACCTCAGGAAAAACATGAAAGCTAAAAAGATTGATAAAAAAAAAAAACATTGCCCTTTTAAAAGCAATTTAATTGGCAAGATTAAGTACTGTATTTGTAAACTCTCTCTTTTGTAGTTCACAGCCATCTGAAGAATGTACTCTCAGAGAGAGTACATGGGAAACTTATTTTCTCTGATAGTACAAGTTCTTCTCAACAGCTCCTTCACTCTGAAGAAGACCTGAGTCAAGAGAGCGAGCCGGGCTGCTAATTTAACGATCACTTCGTGTCCACGGCAACACACTTATTACACACACATGCCTATTATAAGAAACACAAAATGCAGCCAAACCCATCCATCTTTTTAATGTAAATCCAAGGAGACGACACTACTGAGAGAAGCCTCTCAACAGCTCTCCACTGTCATTGAAGACTGAAAAGAACAAACCGCTCTTTACTTTAGCAGAGGATGCCTTCAGGCCAAACGAGAGGGGACGTGATTAAATGTCTCTTTTCACACCAAAGTCTGAAGCCCTTGAAGAGGGAATTAGATAAAACTGTGGAAAAACAGATGATACAGCAGCTTTATGCTAAACGCTCTTGCAGTTTTAGGGTTAATGTGTGTTTACAAGCTCATATCTGTTCTCTAGACAATATGTTGTTTTGTTTTGCATTTCAATTCATAAAGTACCTCTGGCCCAATCAAATCCCTGTTTACTTAATGTTTATGAAAACATTGCATGACTCATTTGTGAGAGCACAAATGAAGTTGAATCAATGAGTCAAGGAAATTGATTCAATTATCTGTCTGAACGAACTTAGCTGGCTTCACAGCATGGATTTCATTATAGATGTTAACACAACAAACACAAATCTGTCTTCTGAAAGTCGCTGGTTGCACAGTCTGAGCTCACAAACGTTTATCTAGCCATTACCCTGTCGTTGCGCTCGAAAACCAACAACTGACGTTTTTCGGAAGCAAGATAATGCTATTGTTTCCGAAGGTCGCTGGCGGGAGTTAGCACAGCGTTACTATCTAAATAAATGAGCTAACTTCATTTAACAAGGCGCTGGTGTGAGGTTATCTACAGCTAAAAGGTCACTCGTTCTTACAGTGTCAGCAGAATGAGAGAGCTCTCTTTCCATCCTGAGCTTTGGGAAGTTGCTGATTGTCAGCACACTCCTGTCTGGCAACTCACAAACTGTATTGTTGCTTTATGCTGTTTATAGTTCAGTTAAGCTGAAAATACAGTGTGACCTGACCCACTCAGAGCAGAACTATTCACTTTAGACATAAATAACACACTCTAAAATCGCAATGTGGAAACTTGGGAAAATTTGAGCAGATCTCAGATTTAGAAGCGGTTTTCATAATGTATCTAACTCGTACTTGCAATGTTTTTAATAGTTAAATATAGTTATCAGGGCATAAAATAAAATAAAATAAAATAAAATATAAAATAAAATAAAATAAAATAAAATAAAATAAAATAAAATAAAATAAACTTTAAATCAGGATTTTGCAATTCAGTTAACTCATACGTGTAATCTGTTCCACAGTATAAAATAAAATAAAATAAAATAAAATAAAATAAAATAAAATAAAAATTAAGTTAGCTTTAAATCAGGATTTTGCAATTCAGTTAACTCATATGTATGGGATCCCGTTTCCGCCACTGAATAAAAAATAAAAAAAGGTTATTGCACTTTTACTCAAGTTATAAAGTCAGAATTAAGTCAGAATTTCTCAGAATTGCGAGATATAAAGTCAGAATTGCGAGATATAAACTCACAATTCTCGCAATTGCGTGTTATAAAGTCAGAATTGTGAGATATAAACTCACAATTCTGAGAAAAAAAGTCAGAATTGTGAGTTTATATCTCGCAGTTCTGACTTTATTTCTCAGAATTGCGACTGTCTCGCAATTGCGAGTTTATATCGTGCAATTCTGACTTTATAACTCGCAATTGCGAGTTTATATCACACAATTCTGAGAAAAAAAGTCAGAATTGCTAAACTAAACTAAACTAAACTAAAATAAAATAAAATAAAAGTTAGTTAGCTTTAAATCAGGATTTTGCAATTTAGTTAACTCATACTTGTGATGTGTTCCACAGTATAATAAAATAAAATAATTTTTTTATTGAGTCATAATAAAAATTTTTGCAATTCAGTTAACTCATATGTGATGTGTTCCACTGTATAAATAAAATAAAATAAAATAAAAGTTTATTTAGTCATAATAAAAATTTTGCAAAAAAAATTCTAGATAAAATTCCAGATTTTGATCCATGATCCGCAATGCATTTACGAAATACAGTAACAAAACAACATCTATCAATCTATCAGACCCTTAGCTGTTTCAGTTAAAATACTTTTTTATATACTTAGAGGCTCATGGGAAATATAGTCGTATAATTGTAATGTTTTTAAGAGTTTAATATTTCACGGAATAAAATAAAAAATAAAATATAAAATAAGATCAAATAAAAAATACAATAATATAAAAGTAAGCTTTAAATCAGAATTTTGCGATTCAGTTAACTCATACTTGTGCTGTGTTCCACAGCATAAAATAATAAAATAAAATAAAAAGTTTTTTTAGTAAGTCATAATAAAAATGTTGCATAAAATTCCAGATAAAATTGCAGATTTTGCATGATTGGCAATGCATTTACAAAATGCAGTAACAAAACAACATCTGCACTCTAAAAAATGCTGGGTTAAATACAACCCAACGCTGGGTAAAATATGGACAAACCCAGCGATTGGGTTGTTTTGACCCAGTGGTTGGGTTACTACCCAGAAGGTTGAGTTAAACATTTAACCCAACCATTGGTTGAAAACAACCCAATCGCTGGGTTTGTCCATATTTTACCCAGCACTGGGTTGTATTTAACCCAGCATTTTTTAGAGTGTATCAATCTATCAGACCCTTAGCTGTTTCAATGAAAATACTTTTTCATATAAATAGAGGCTCATGGGAAATATAGTCTAGAGCAATCAAAGCCTCCTGTGAGGGCTTGTTTTTCAAGTTTCTCATTCCGGTAATTACCAATCATTGTTATGGACACAGAGCTCATGAGAATATGGAGCACCCAAAGGCTGAAATTACTGCTTAAGAAGTATAAAAGGTTATTGTACAATATTACACTGTATAGTTGCAAAAAATCTGTATATAATCAAACCAAAAGTCAGACTAAAAATTACTGAAGAGAGAGACTGAGCTCTCAGAAACTACTTCAAAGCATTAATTATTTAAAAAGCAGCCAGGAATGTCCAGAAATGACTCAGTGGTTTCTGAAGGCTGCGATTCATAAGTCTGACTTCATTTCTGCAGCTTTTTTCCTTACCACATTTGTGACTGTAACAGGGGACGTTATGTTTTATTCAACACTGGTTGTAAAGAGCTCTCAAATGTCCTACAATCTGTTGATCAGACTATATAATCTACCTCAGTGCTGAGTATAAAATCTATACTCTCTTCTCATCAGCAATGAGAGACTGAGGGGGTGGGCCATGAGTTTCATAAAAGATCTCCTCTAAGAGAAGCCACAACATGGTCAACCAGGCTTATTTGTATTCTGGAGAAACACAGTGAGGGTGAGAGGTATCTCAATGACCAGACATGATGAGTCTAGAAAAATGACAGAGGTCAACGCAGTGAGATAAGTATTTCTAGTGTTCCAGCATGGTTTGAATTTCAATTATTGTTGCTATGATTGTTCGAGTTTTTTACATTAAGATGCTTTAACAATATGTTACCAAAATAGTATTCTATTTTTGTTTATATCAAACTTTATAATTAAATAAAATAAATTGTGCAAATAACAAATACATGTCCCTGTGCATAACCTTGTTATTCAGTGGCATGCATAACTAGGACAGATTTTTTTTAATATTTATATTTTGTTTATAATATACCATACTTTATTTTTAATAATGTATTTATTATTAAATTTAAAAAAATATATATGTTACCAAAGTAACACCAATTTTGTTTCTGTTTATAATTTATAACATAATTTATTACATGTATTATTTAAATAAATACATTAAATTAAAATTAATTTCTAAATAAATTTACTATTATGAATTTACTATTTTGTATTTTTATTTTTATGCATTTTTCTGTGAAATCTCTTTTCACAATTTATTTTAGATAATACAGGAGGAAAGGATCAAGAACCAGTTATTATTTATTTATTTGTTTATTTAAGATTTTAAAAAACATGTTACCAAAATAGTACTGATTTTGTTGTTGTTTATAATATATCACACTTTATTTTTAAATATTACATGTATTGTTTAAATAAATAAATATAAAATTTTTAAAATACATTTGCTATTTTTTTTCTATAAAATCTCTTTTCACAATTTATTTTAGAAAATACAGGAGGAAAGGATCAAGAACTGGTTCTTATTTATGCATTTTTTACCAAAATAGTACCAGTTCAGTTTTTGTTTATAATATACCGTACTTTATTTTTAAATATTACATGCATTTTTTAAATGAATGAATGAATGAATGTTATTATATGCATTTTTTTAAATGAATGAATGAATGAATGTTATTACATGCATTTTTTAAATGAATGAATGAATGTCATGTCCAAACACCTTTACTATTCTATTTCTATGCTTTGTTCTATAAAATCTCGTTTCACAGTTTATTTGAGCTAATAGGAGGAAAGGATAGGCTGGCACACTGCTCTCTCTGTTCCATCTGTTCGGCGCTCAGATAAACTGTGGTCATCTGTCCACATGCTGTATGTGGGTGAACAGGAGCTTTTACAGTATGTGCTGATATCACTGCCATTACACGGTTCAAAATGTGCTATGATGTAACACTTGTCATGCCATCTAATCCTTTTGTGGAAGCAAAAACAGAATTTCCAGGAAATACATTTAGCTGTAGTCATAAAGCCAGAGTTCAAATCAAAAGATTAAAAGGATAGTTCACCAAAATATAAAAATAAAAGAGACTTGGAATATAACACAAAAGACATATTGACTGCTTTTATGATGCTTAAGGTAGTCATTCACTGAAAATCTGGTGGTCACCATTCACTTTAATGGAAAAAAGCAGCAAGCACATTCTGCTTAAAGAAAGTCATTCAGATAAATCACATAAGGGTGAGTAAATGAGCCAAAAATGAAAAATCTGCCATTAATTACTCTTTTAAGTCAAACCAAAAGGCTTATAAAGAAGAATCATCATGGAAATATGTCACAAAATGTGTCTCAGTCCACACAAACCAAAAAAAAAATGTTGACAGCATTATACGTCACAAAAACAGCTTCCCAGCAGCAGCAGCATCATGCTCACGAGATCACTATTTCTATCTGCTCTTTCCTCCAAAACACAGCTGAGCTCTGAAGCACCCTGTCTGTATATCTGCTTTAACAGGGCCAGATGCTCTCAGTAACGTCTAAGCACAGCAGGGATCAGCATTAGGGAAGAATCACATTCAGTCCATTCATTTCAAGTTAAATCTTTAGAACACACAGTTTTCATCATAATATCAGCGTGTAAAACATGTATTCAACACGTTACATGCCACTTCACTGATTCTGAACCACTATCATTGCATTCCTAGAACAAGAACGATTCATCATTTTTCCAGATATTTAATCAGATTAGGTTATATAAGGCTGTATTGATCCATTGGATTTTTTGTAGGAAGTGTCTCACTTGTTGCCTAACACTGCTGACAACCAGTTTGTGCCCTCAGAGGCTAAATCGAACAGCATATGCTGCTTCAACTGCAGATTCAACACATTTACTGATCAGCACTTTTCAGCAAGTTTTTTTTTTTTGTTTTTTTACTTACAATGTGTACATTTGTTTGTACTATAGTGTACTTTACACTTTTAGCTACTATGCTACATCTGAATAATCCTCTTTCGTTATATCTATTATATCTAAAATTACAGTTAAAAGGATAGTTTACACAAAAATGTTTTCCAAACCAAATCCATATGACTTATTAAATGGAACACAGAATGAGAAATTTTGAGGAATCCTGACACTAATTTCCATGCAATTACAACAAATTGGGACTGAAGCATTTAAGCTTTAGAATGACAAACTAAATAGTTTTTAAATAGTTCTTTTCAACTAACCTATCCAGTTTAAAATCTCTGAACGATTCATTCACCAATGATCCAGTTCTTAAGTTCAACTAACTTCAGTTGCAGCGGTTCTTGAATAAACAGTCACTGTTTCTCAAACGAAGCTATCATCAAGAATGACTTCAGAAGACCACTTTTATGATACTTAGGACTATTTTGAGTCTTTCAGAAGCTTTTAAAGCAGCAGCTCTTGCACCCCAATCTTGTTATTGAAGGATAACGGCAGCCAGCATATTCTTTGAAATCTCTCATTTTGTGTTCCACAAAAGAAAAAAGGTTTGGATCAACATGATAACCGAATTATGATTTTTGGATGAACTATCCCTTTAAATCAGAGATGTCCAAACCAGGGTCCTAGGGACCAAAGTTGGCCTGTGATGACCTTTGATTTGGTCTGCCATGCCATATCACAAGAGGAGGGAAAAAAAGAAGAAACATGCCATTAAGCGTGTTTCCATTACCCTTCAAATTGCGCAAACTGAAATTGCGAATTGAAAATACGTCTAATGGAAACACATCAATTTTGCAAAAATTACCCATGTATCACAAAAAAGTTTTTATGCATAAGGTGGTTTTTCAGGCAATTCGAAAAAGGAATATTTCGCAAAACTGCAATGGAAACAGTTTACAGCTCACTTGGCGTACGTAAAAGTCACATGATCATTCTTTAATGCAATAACCTCCAAGAAACATACGTGGCCGCTCACAAGTATAAGGGGCTTTCCTTGCCATTAATGCTTGAATAACCTCTTATTTACACTACATTACGGCTCTGACACAGCCTCTGGAGCTGATCACGGCCATTCGATTTAGTCAATGGCTTGCGTTTCAGAAGCGTCCCAGAAGCGACTCTCTGCTCTGCTTTGCTGAAGATACACGTCAACGTCTCCTTCCATTAAAAATAATGGCTAGTGGGGTGGCTGCGATATACATTAACCTACCAATATCAGATGTCATGACTTATCGCGAGAGGAAAAAATTGTGTTTTGGTCGCATAACATCGGTTAATGCAAACGGCATCATTTCGCAATAGTTTTGTATTGGCATTTTTAAAATATTGCAAAAGTTTTGCACAAATCTTAATCTTGTTACACGTTACATGTACTTACTATAGTATAAGCACAAAATTATGCATAATTACATGCAATTACCCTAAAACAAACCCTAATCCTAAACTTAACCCTATAGTAAGTACATGTTGTTAATTAATATTATTCAGTACTTAAACGTATAATTACACTGTAACAAGGACACCTTAAAATAAAGTTTAACCCAATATAATACAGTTGGATATAATGCAACATTTACATTTGGCCAACAGTCCTCAATCAGATTAGATTTTTTTTGGCCCTTCATATTAACAAGTTTGGCCACATCTGCTTTAAATAATTTCTTTACAAAATTCATTTTAGCATAGAATAAAGGCTTGTTCACACCAAGGACGATAACTATGAAGACAACGATAAAGATATAGTTGTAAAAATCGTTCTCCATATTAAAGAATAGCAGAGTCCACACCACAGCTATAACGATAAAGGCACAGAGAAACAATATCGTTGGAATCACTTTCAGAGCTATTTTTTCCAGCTGATGAACGATAAAAATCATTGATACCCAATCAGAATCAATCCTGCTATCACAATATTGTCTGTTGGTGTGGATGCTAATATAGTTACCTTTATAGTTATTGTTCTTGGTGTGAACGGGCCTTTAAAGGCATAGTAAATAAACGATCAAAGATCAAGAATACAACTGCACTAGTAAAACCTCAAACCAGACACATTTCCCAGCTTTCGACATGATAATAATCTGTCAGCACACATCAGTGTGTGCAAGCAGCCAAAATATGCTAATTTCTTTCGATTTCAGTAACAGCTTTTTAGTTCATCTTGGTGAAGTGAAGAAGGATATGCAAGTCATAAATCATAAAAACAGATCACTCATTCTTTTTCATCTTTTTTTCTTTTTATGCCTCTGCTCTGTTCCTCACTCTGTCTGAGACGAAACTGCCACTGAATCACAATGAATACATCAAAAAGTCGGTGAAAATACAACAAAAGCATCCAGTGAGCCACAACTTACCTGTTAAGACTATATGAAAGAGTGGATCCTCCAATTCCAACCTGACGTCAGCACCTCAGAATAGTGTGAACGCTAAAAAAACAACAACAAAAAAAAAAACAATGCTTTCGTTAAAAGAGGAACTCTTATATGACAAAGCGAGTGACTGAAGTTTGTGCCAATCAGAGGAACACTGAAGGACATTATAACTAAAGGACAAAAGGCTTGCCGGTTCACAGATGCACCAAAAAGTGGGTACCATCCAATAAAAAAAAGGCAAAAAAACACAAAATTTGTTATTCCAAAGCCCACTGGGATTTCTAAACATTATTGGCTCTGTGCAAACACAAAGCCATGCAGTAGATCAGCAGAAAGAGTGACAGGGGGACCTGCTTTCAACAGCACCTCTACATCACACGTGCTGGTTCATGGTCGTGCATATATTAGCGTTTTCCCTCGAGACGTACGCATTCATTTCACATTAACAGAAACACGGCCGCTGACACAGACTCCCCCCTGCATCTTTTGATGGGAGACAGGCCACAAAGACGCTGTGAGGCAGAGCCGCGTCGCTTTACTGCATTGTTTTCTCGAATTTGAGGCAAACTGAGGAAACCTCCAGCCTCTAGTAAAGCTGTCACACACAGCTGCTGTCTCACAGAGACCAGAAAGAGGGAGACTGAGAGAGAGAGAGAGAAAGAGGCAATAAAACAACAACAAAAAAATTCACACTAGCTACCTCCCACCTCTCAGAGCTGACCTGAGGTGTTGTCATGGAGACGGGCCGCATGCCGGCACGATGGGGTGAGAGAGAGAAAGAGAGAGAGAGATGAAGGGGGTTCTGAGAGAATAAAATATGTGATGTTGAGAGACAGATCTTACAATGTTTACAGCATTATCTGCATTGTCAAAAATCTATCCATTCAATTCTTTTTTTCATCCATTCATCCATGTTTCTTATTCAACCACTATTCCATTTATCCATCCAGCCAGCCAGCCATTTCTATTTTTATCTCTCCGTCTATTTCTATGTTCATCCATCCATAAATCCATTTCTTTTTTATTCTTCCATCTATCCTTTTTCATCCATTTATCCATCTGTCCATTTCTTTTTCATTACTCCATCCATTTATCCCTCCATCAATCCATTTATTGTTCATCTATCCATCCATCCATTTATCCATCCATTTCTTTTTCAACTATCCATCCATCCATCCATTTCTATTTTCAACCATCAGTCTATTTCTCTTTTCTTCCATCCATCCATCAATCCATTTCTTTTTTCACCCATCCATCCATTTTATTTTTCATCCATTTATCTATTCATCCAGTCCATCCATCCATTTCTTTTTCATCCATCCATCATTCATCCATCCATTTCTTTTTAATTTATCCATCCATTCATCCTTCCATCCATTCTTTTTTCATCCATTCATCAATCCATCCATCCATTCATCCATTTCATTTTTATTCATCCATCTATTCATTCATTTATCCATCTATCCATTTCTTTTTCATTAACATTACTGTACCACAGATAAAACTTAAAAAGGTTTCTCCCATCACAAAAATACATGCTGCCACAAAACCTTTGGTTTTAGTTGTACACCTACAGACATCCCATCAGCAGACACTATGACTTCAGAATAAACAAATCAGCGCACACAAAGACAAATCTGACTGGTTTTAACAGGTAAGGTGATACCAGGTGTGTACCACGCAATGGACAAAATGTCGTTTGTTCTAAGGAACTATAGTCACAAAACCTGAGTCAAAGAGGGTGAAAGGAAATAGTTCACCCTGGAGGTGTAACTTTGACCCACAGGGTGTGAGAAACGCAAATGTTACCCTAATAAATACCATAAAAGACCCTCAAGATCAAATCACTGAGAACAAATCAACCAACACACCAAACATCATTCTGGGTAAAAAAAAAAAAAAGTGTTATTTTTAACAGCCAGAATACTATTACCTTAATACTGCAGTGAGTCAACAGCAGTCCTTTCCTGGTCACAGTGTGTATCAAGTGTGTATCTCGCTAACCATTCTCTGTGGCTCGTGCAGCATGTGTGTGGCCAGTGAATGCTCTGACAGGCATCTGCCTCACACACACACATACGCGGCCGCTCGACTCTCCCTGCCATCCACCCCCGTGTGCCTGCCTCCTAACTCACTGAGATTAACACACCCCTTTGTCACCGTACAAAGGGGGTTAACACATTTCCTGGAGCAAACCGAAAGCATCCGTAGGGACTGAGGGATGGAGAGGGGGAAAAAGAAACAAAGATACGGAGAAAAAGATATATAGTGATATTTGTAGATTTAAAGAGCTATAGATACACATCAGGCTCATTTAGCAGGTCTGTTTGTTCTGTCAAGTGTTTGCTTGAACGTTTCCTTTAATGGAACAGAATCGCAGATGTGCTGAAGATCCCAATTAACCCCTAAGAGTGTGAAATAACTGTCAAATACAAAAGCTACGCAGAGCTTTAACATTTAACTGACAAAAGCCTGAATCACTGACTGAGGATCCTGTGGAGAAAGATTGAGCACTGTGATTTCAGAAGCAACAGAAACCTCAAGACGGTCCTAAATCAGAATAGGCATCCGTCTCAATACTGGTTTCGGATAAACACATTTAGACTTTATTGTTCTTCAATAAAAGTCATATTATAAAAGCAGAGCTCTATGGCAACCAATACATTTATCCTAATGTAGCTAGATGTGATTTTACAGCCCTCTGGGCTCATGAAACAGCCTTCAATGTTGACATAATGACTCATATAATGTCATATAATGGTCATTTTAAAGGTTCAGGGCATCTGTTTACGTGGTCAACATGTATTCTCGTTTGCAGCCCATATTGCTTCCGTAATATGACTTATTTTTGAGCAACACACATATTCAAAGAGCAAAACTGTAGGACAGGACTTAATTTTACCCATCAGGATGACAATGATTAAATAGCTATTAGACTGTTGACTAAAATGACATCAGTGAAAATCATTTCAGAGGAAGTTTTGATGAAATAACATTTTGATGAAGTATTTTGAAGACTTTTTACATTTAGAATGAATCATGACTAAATCATGCACAATATATATTGTTGTGCACAATATCTCAAGGAACATGTACTAAGAAAGTAAAAGGAGTCCATTTTTAAATAATTTTGATATTAAAGTATAATTTAATATAATTTACCTTGCTGCAATGCTCAAATACAGGTATTTCTTTTTACCTTATTCGTCCTGCTGGTTTTAGAACAATAAAATAAAATGCAAATGAAGGCATAACATTAAACAACTAAACAATGCCATTAATAACCTCTCAATAAGAGGATATCTTAAGCATGATGAAAAGCATTTTATAAAATTTTGACAACAGTAATATAATTGAAAAAAATAATTAATCAGAATAAACAATTCTGCCGCCAAGTAATATAGGTGATTGGTGAATAATAGGCTGACAGTGGTTTGCCAAGCAACATGGCAACTTGGCTCATTATTGTAGACATCAAGTGATATGTGGTTGCAAATGTGTGTGTGTGTGTGTGAGAGAAAGCACGGTTCATACAATCAGAACATACCATATAGTAAAAAGTGATCTTTAAACTGGATATTGAAATATTGTATGTGACATATACCAGTTTGTACATTCCTGTGCCTCCCTGTATTGTATATTTTTGCGACCATGTACAGATATATCTCAGCAACCTAAAAGTAAGCTATCTTAATACCCGTATCCAATAACGAAGGGCCCATTTTACCATACTGTGGCTTTTCTAGTATCATATGAGTGAGGACATGTATCTATAGTATATATGAACAGAGAGAAAAGCAACAATTACTTTCCCCAGCTCTCAGCTTCAATTTACCCTGTCTGAGTGTTAACATCCGTCAGACTGGGGTCCCTGACACACACACACACAAATGCCCGAATAGACTGAACGCTGGAGAGCTGCACAAAAGGGCACGGAGAGCCCTTTTCACACAGCAGATTTAGCACACACCAGCTGGGCTTTCAGCATAGAGACAAGTCGCCACTGAACTCTCTGTCATTTCCACTTCAGCTCTGAGTTACACAGTTATCCACACTAGCAGACAATACACCAACACCATTCCCACCAGACTTCCAACAGCACTAGAAAAGAAACAAAAGACCTGCTTTTCTTCTGAACTTTTTAAGTTCATCATCCAACTGATCTTGTGTAGGATCACATATTTGATTTTGTTTTTAAATAAAAATATATATACTTTACATAAACAAAAAACATATTTATATAGATGAATGGGTGGATAGATAATAGACAATGATTAAAAAAAGAAATGTTTTATTTTGGAATAAATTACTAATATATATATATATATATATATACATATACATATATATATATATATATATATATATATATATATATATATATATATATATATATATATATATACATATACATATACATATACATATATATATATATTACAGTGTATAAAAATATTTTCATAGTAATATATTTTATATTTAAGTATTGAGTTGTATTGGCATTATGAAGAACAAGACAGGAACAAAAGAGAAAGTAAAAGGAAGTGAACTAGAACTGTTGGCATGATGCCCCCTGGGGAGGCCACACATCGCAATAAGACACTGTTATTTGATTTTTATGTTAATGATGTGGTTTGAGCAAAGGCCACATGCCAAGAGGGAGATGGAATGGCTGTAGGGTTCCACACACGAGTGTACGGTTCTTAAAAATTGGAATCATCTAGATACAAAAAAAGATGTGGTGTAAAATTACATTTTAAAGGTATAATAATTTCTGATGCACTAGATTTATTATTATGTACATTTAAAAAAATCCAATAAAACTCAAATCAACCATTATATCAGGTACAGTACAATTCTCACAATTTCTCAAAGAAAAAAAATCTCTCAACTAATGCTGTAAAATATTAATGAGAGTCAGCTGGTACTACATTATAATAATTTACATTATTAATGTAAATTAATTATAATATTACATTATAATATATAACATTAAATATAAAAGTTAAAATTAACTGATTTGTGTGTTTCACAATCACATAATTATATTTCTACTCCAATTCATTTTTTGAAATATAAACATTTAAATGGTGGCTGTCATAAAAACTTGAAAGACTTATTCAAGTGTAAATTAAATATTGAAGAACAGTAAAAAGGATAATGAATATGTTATATGGTGCATATACTCAGCAAAATTCTCCTCTCGAGTTCATTTTTCTAGCTGACAAGTTTATGGTCTCTGAATATGTTTTTTTCTGAGCTAAATGTAACGTTATGTGGCATATTGTTTACAAGTTGTTATATTGCCGTCTTTCAGTGGTTGAAACACTAATTGAGCGATTACATGAAAAAGGAAACGGATTACGGTAAGTTGTACTCTTTTTTTAACATACCTTCAAATGGTCATTCATGTTTATTTTGTGCTGTAACTGGTATTTAAAGCGGAGGAGGAACGCCAAAGCGCTATTAATTGTTTGAATAAAATGGACAGAATTTTATAATCTGAGACTTTGTTTCATATCAAAAGTAACAAAGCACAAAAGCTTATTGCGATTTATTGGATGAGAGACATGCTACAATGTTACGTACAATTATATTTTAATAATTTTTTAGAATTTGAATTAAATTTCGTTTTTTACTTTAATATCTTTAAATGAAATAGTATAGAACTTCAAAAATTTCAGCCATCAATTTTGAAAAGGTTTTCTTTTTCAAGCCAGATTTCTTCTGTTTTAACCGCTTATTCAGGCGCACTGTGTATGAAAGCTCTCACGACTCATTTTACCCGCTGATGACTTACGTGCCTTCCATTTTATTGATCCGCCTGTTTATATAAAAGCCACAGTTCTCGAAAACAGTCAATAAAACAGCATTCAGCCCTCTCCGATAAGGTCAGCATATATTGCCCATATTTTCCACACAAAGCGCTCATTACCTCGCTGATTCTTACTCGTTCTGTAATCAACATTACTCTAGGGTTTATAAAACATGCAATGAACAACGATGGCAGAAATCAGCTCTTATCTCAGAACGGCCAAATAACTCAGTCTCTCTTTCAAGCTCCCGATCACACGACATCATCACCATAGAGACTCAACCAGGCAACGAGGCCCGGCGATGGTGGGGCCACCTCGACGACCCCAACCCACCAGACATTAAGCCGGCACTCCGGAGAGAAACTAATCTTGTGTAACATACAATGAGCGAGCACGGAAAGAACAAACCAAAGCAAAGAAGCAGACACAGAGGGAGAGTCGGCTGAGAGAAAGCTAATGAGAAACGTATTCTTCAAAAGAAAACACAACAAGCTGGTGGTAATAAAAAAAGAGAGCGGGGAGAACTGGGGAACTACGGGGCTGTATTTCACTCTGAGGGGAGCTATACGTCTGATGAATGAGAGAGGAGAGGGTCAGGAAAGGCTTCTGTGATGGCTATTATTAGCTTCACTATAGACGGAACAGATTTCTCCTTAAGCCAGTAACTCAGCTGATTGAGAAATCTCCTCAGAGCAACTCCCTGAGGCTCGTGAATCACACCGGACACACTCGCCCTGCGGACAGCCGACTGAACAGTGGCAAAGTCAAGAAAAGATGTCAGCTGAGAGAGAAATTTGAACATATCTCTATGAGCATCCAATGTGACCAATGTCATCCAATGTGTTTTTATTACTTTTTGTTATTACAGTAGATATTTTTACATGGCTCTCTGGAAAAGTTTATATTTGATTGCTGCCCCTTTCAGAATACATAATATAATAAATTAATTTAAATAAATTATTTTATTTTATTAAAAAAAGAAATAAAATAACAACTAAAGTTTATATTTGAATGCTGTCCCATTTAAGATACTTAAAATAACATAAAATAACAAAAGATTTCTATTTTTTAATAAAATATCCACTAAAGTTTATATTTGTTCACTGCTTCTTTCAGAATACAAAATTAATATAACATAATATAATATAATATAATATAATATAATATAATATAATATAATATAATATAATATAATATAATATAATATAATATAAATTGTTTTTATTTTGTTAAAAATATAAAATAAAATAGCCACTAAAGTTTATACTTGAATGTTGTCCCTTACAAAACACAAAAATTATAATAAAATAACATACAAAAGCAATTATTTTATTAATAAAATTAAATTAACCAGTAAAGTTTATATTTCACTGCTGTCCCTTTGAGAATACATTAGAACAAAATATAATAAAATAACATAAATTAATTATTATATTTTATTAATTTAAAAAACAAATTACATAAATAAAACACTAGTTTATATTTGACCACTGTCCCTTTCCAAACACAGGCCTACATAATAACATAATAAAATAATATAAATAAATTGTTTTATTTCATATACAATATAAAATAAAATAAAGCACAAAATTGTGTATTTAACCGCTGTCCCTTTCCGAATACATAATAAAATAATATAATAAAACAACATATGTTTTTTATTCTATAAAAAAACTAAATTAAATTAAAATAAAATAAAATAAAATAAAATAAAATAAAATAAAATAAAATAAAATAAAATAATGGAATGGAATGGAATGGAATGGAATGAACAAGACCTGATCACCCTGTTTATTGACTGATTGCACATTAGGCCTTATTTACACACCATATAAGAGTTTGGTGCAATTATTACACAGCCTTTTTAAAACAAGGACTAAGTTTGTGTACCAATTAATAAAACAGCAATGATCATCTTGACAGCCAAACATTTCAAAACTGAACTCCGTAACACAAAGTTCCAAGAGCTCTATTAAAGAGCACAACATCCAAAAGGCAAAAAGAGGATTTACATACATCTAAATGTTGCAAAAACAATGTCATTTTAATATTCAACAAGAAACATCCCAGAGATGTATTGCAGACAATCAAACACTTTCAAAATTTGCCTACATTTGTCTGATGAAATCGCACACACAGTTTTGCTTTCAGAAATACCACATTCCCACCTGATTTCAAATTGACGCAGCACAAAATGGATCTTACACATTCCTATCATCATGAAATGCTCTGTCAGAATTAACTCTAGCGTGTAAGCACCCTAATTCTGAAAACATTACTGCATTTGTAATGTTTCACCTCAGTGTCCTGCAGTGACAGTCCCAAGAACTGACAATAAATAACAGGAATACCTTAACTCCATATGGTGACTATAATATTATTATTATAATATCATAATAATATTATTCCCCAAGCAGCAGAACCCCATTAATGCAGGATCACACTGCTACCTGCCAGATAATTGAATAAAATGACAATATTCCAGAAAAAAATGAGTTAAAACAGCAAGTGCTGAGTAGACAAACACATTCTATCATCTTAGAAGGTCACAGCATAGGCGCTATTAAAATAAACACCTCCATATCCAGGAGATTTACTTACAATATGAAAGCATCAACTATATCTGGCCTCTACCTGACAAAATGAGAAAAGCGATTGTCCACAACAGAGCAGCATATTAGAGCCCCATTTGGCCTTATTTGTAAGCAGTCAGGCTTGAGCAGGCAGCAATGTCATTTCCATGTGCACGTCCAGAGCGCCCGTCTGTGTCTCTGACGCCTCTGGCAGCAACAGACACTCAGAGCGCACACGCAAAATGAATCTGAGTCTTGATTTCCATTATACAAAGTGGTATTACTAAACCACGAGTGACCTGCATTCAAATTCACGTTTGTCATGAGGACAGTATCATAAATCATGAGCAGTGCAGTGCATTGTGCAGCAGCCCTGACATGCCTTCACATCAGTTTCATGGACACAGATGCATGAACCAGATAAACAGATGCAAGATAAACAGATGTAACATGCTAACTGTTTTTAATATTGATTTATCTCTTAATTATCTAAAAGGTTAAAAAATGTTGTAACTTTTGAAATTTAAGTTTTTAACTTCACATGCATCCTGAAAACATCAATTTGGTGTAAGAAGCATAAATAAAAAGGCATTACGAAAAATACAATTATGATAGATACTAGGGATGGGAAGATTCACTGATTCGCTCGGTGCATTGGCATAAAAAGTTTACGATGCGATGCATCGATTTAAAAAAGTGTGTATCGGATACAAGTTGCCATTTGAATTGCGATGCATCATTTCTAACATATTTGCATCGGTAAACCGATTTATTTATATATAATTACTAGTGGATGCGCTATACTTTGTTTAGAAAAGTGTTTAGAAAGTGACCTGTGACCAATATTTCATATGTAGATTGATTTCTCCTCTCTAAACTGTTTCTCAAGCGCATTCTGTCATCACTGCTGCTGCATGAATATGTTATGAGATGCATATCCCTAATAGATACCTAACTTTTCACCTCTTCATACTCAAGGAAATATATAAAAACCTGTAATTGCTACTTTATTTACCACAACTCCAATGTTATTTCACAATTATTTCTCCTAACTGTATATAATTATCAAAATGTCAATTTCCTATTTCAATTTTTAAGGCCCGTTCACAAGGACGATAACTATAATGAATGAGGCATTTATATAGCACTTTATTGTGTAATGCTGTACACAATATAAAGATAACGATAAAGATATAGTTCTAAAAGTCGTTCTCAGTATTAAAGAAAAGCAGAGTCCACACCACAGCTATAACGATAAAGGCACAGAGAAACGATATCGTTGGAATCACTTTCAGAAAGATTTTTTTCCAGCTGATGAATGATAAAAACATTGACACCCAATCAGAATCTATCCTGCTATAATGAGCTCGAAAATTTAAAGCAGCAGACGAGCGTGTGCTTAGAATAAACAGACGATATCGTTCGCTGGTGTGGACGCTAATATCGTTATCTTTATAGTTATTGTTCTTGGTGTGAACAGGGCTTTATAGTCTTAATCTCTCACAACTGTGATTTCATATCTCACAAAAAAGTATTTTTTATTTTCTTCATAAATAAAATTATATATTACTTTTTTTACTCAGAGGCTGAAACTTTCATAAAAATGAACTGATAATTAGATGTTACAAAAATCGAAAAGTGAATGCAAAGGTAATAACAGAAATACTTTAACACTTACCCTCTTTAGGGACAAAAATGACATCAAACCACTGCTTCACCATATTCCAACGAAAGACAGAAACTTGTGTTTCTTTATTTAAAAAAAAAAGCACAAAAGCTAAATAAACAAACAGTGGAGTGTTGACTTTTGCTCTGATGGTCTAGAGCCCTTGAAGGTCGTATGCATAACAGATTACAGGCTTGGCATGTGAAGTACTATTCAAACTGAGACCAAACCAAGTCAAAGACTCAATTCAGCAACTTCTGGGCTTTAGGATGTAAACAAGCCTGTTTTAGCACATACTGTACCTGACTAATGAATTAAAAAGAATATGTAGCTGCTAGACTAAATTAGTAGTCTAAACTGTATTAAATTATTCAGTGTTTATGCCACTGGCACGGAACTGCCATATTATCATGAAGAGAAAAATGCCAGAGGTCTACATGGCCAGAGGTCTCATTCTACCTCTTTTTTATCACTCTTTCTCTATTTAACATAATTTAATAATCTCAGTGGAAAATATACCCCCAATGATGAATCAGCCCCTGGCAAACCATAAAACTGGCTTTATATATGAACAGACAAACTATTTGAATGTTAACATGAAGCAGGATTCACAATCTATTATGACGCATGTAAATCCAAGTGAAAAAAAAATATTTAATGAGGAAAAAAATAGGACGGACTTGATATAATCTATTGAGATGTAATAGTGTAAATTCTGTTTTGCTGATATAGGCCTAGCTGTTTAACTTGATGTTAAAATGATAACCAATATTAAATTACTGTATTAAATACATGCAAAATCTTTAGAAAGACTGCATTAACAATGACTAAAGAGCTGTTTGGTTGACATTAACATTTTTTTAAACATGGTAAGGATGTGAATCCTTTGCTGTAGGGGTGTTACAAAGCCCTGCACTTTCCTATATTGATTCGTGATGCTCAAATCTGAGCACTGAGGTCAAATCTAATCCTGAGGTCAATCTGTATACTGCCGATCTACCGCCTATGACACAATCACACACTGTTACTAAATCAATCCCTAAATCCCAACTGTAGCCTGTATAAAAGGTCTTGTATATAAGCACAATGCATCAAATAAAGATTTAAAACAACATTTTTTTTATAAGGATTCAAAAAGATTTGCATGCTTCACAAGATGCTCATGAACATATTTTAAACCTATTACCAATATTGTCATGACAGAAACAAGCCAAAGAGTTTTGTTACAGTCTGGAGTCAAGTGAAAAAGTTAGTCATACTGTACGTAGGAGGGCCCACATGCCTGAATGTTTTCAATATTTATACCTCATAAATCATATGTCAGGAGTGACACTGTTATTCAATCTAACTGTACTGCATTGATCGCCCGCACAGCGGTGAGTTTGGTCAATTCAAGTCTCTCTTTCTCTCAGCAAGTCTCCAGTCTTTCACCGCTCTATACAATCGTCCATTCTGTTCATCACAGTCAGACTGAACACCCGCCAGACCCTGTCAATTTGGATTCAGAGGGAGCTCATAAAACACAATGTGTGCAAGGAACTGTCATTTTTTATAGACCATAAAGTCCATTTAATTCAGGGATATAAAAGAAAAAGCCGTTCACTTTAGTTTATAGAAATTTTTAAAGCAGTGTTTATCAACATTTTTGAATTCACATTGCCATCAATAAGACTTTATTAACCATTTATAATGAGATTACTGTCATTTATTTAATCTTACTAAACTTGAACAATGTAACTGTCAAAATGTACATGTGTTTCATCTTTAAAAGTAAAGATAAAGAGGCACATGACTCTAGTAGCATATTTTTAGAAATCAGTGCTAAAAAAATGGGTTTTCCCTAAACTGATATCATTTTAAGAGTTAAAGAGGAAGAGAGAGACAGAGAGGGAAAAAAGATCAGTTTAGGGTGTCTGTATCAGTTTCAGAGGTTTTGAATGTGAATGAGGACAGACTGATGAAAATCAGTCTTAGAGTGATTTAAGAAAGAAAAAAATAATTTTCATGCCATAAAGATCTGCATTATTACAGACAATCTGCATAATGGCTCACATGAGCAGAAATAATTCAGAATCTATTAATATCTGATACTAAATCCTCAAAAAAAAAAAAAAGAGACTGTATCTGACAATCTGACACATGATGCCAGTAATTTAAACTACTTGTATTTTCTTAGTGATTGTTGGTGGTTTGGTATTCTGCAAAGAAAGTGGGGCAAAACTGGTAGATACAAAAGAAAATGTTTTTAAAGTTACAAATCATTATTTCACTCGTTCAGATTTCAAACGTGGTATTGCACCACTGAAGAAGCCCAGTTTAATCTAACCATCACCAGAGCTGTTAATATCAGTGCACTAACATAACTGGCAGGAAATAATCTACTCTTTCATTTGATATAACTCATGTGAATGACTTTTCACAGTTGACAAGGGACTCTGATATGAAGCTCAAAACATCATTAAAGTCTACAGAAGTCTGTCTGGAGTGAGTCTCAGGCGTACAAGGGACTTTGAGGTCTTTAAAACAGGAAGTTGGATTATTTTAGGCCTCCATTGTAATTCACAGACATGCTACAGACAGAAACCAGCTGCCAAGGCTTTTTGAAAAACTTTTAAAGGCAAAAAAACATGCTTGTGACTCACATTAGATCAACATTAAACTCTCATCAAAGCTTACAGGAGTGTTTGGAACAAGGGATGATACAGGGTTCACAAAAGAGGCCAAGAGGACAAGAACAAAAACCTATCCCGCAGAAGCGAAATTTCACAGGGCTTGTGGGCGCCATGACCTCCAAGTTATTTACACCGAGTCATAAAGTCAACAGACATCTCTCTAAAGCAGCAAGCAGGCCACAGACCACAGCTCTCAAATACCCATAAATCAGCAGGGTTAAACCACAATGATTCTACGCCAATTTAAATATTTCACATTTCTCTGTGGTTAGGTTGGTCGGACGTTAGACGTTTTGCAACTAAACGCACGTTCTTGAGATGACACTGATATGTTGATGCAAAACACAAAGAAGCAGTGTCTGAAAAGGTATGTTACTTCCTACTGAAGTTGATAATACGACAACTACAACTTCAAAATATTTACACTGTATAGTTACATTTATATTAATAGTTAGGCTACATTATATATGTAAAACCTTTGGAATAATTAATTTCTCTTAAATATATTTTTGAAAGAAGTCTCTTATGCTCACCAAGGCTGCATTTATTTTAATAGAAATACAGTAAAAATAGTAATATTGTGAAATATGATTACAATTTCAAATAATGGATTTGTATTTTAATATTAAAGTGTAATTTATTCCTGTTATAGCGAAACTGAATTTTCAGCAGCCATTAATTCAGTTTTCAGTGTCACATGATCTTTTAGAAATCATGATAATACGCTGAAATTATTATTTTTTTAAATAAAATAATATTCTGAAATTGTTTTTATTAAACAGTTAAAAAATAAATATATGAAAAATAAATCTATAAACATAAACTGAAATTGATAATACGACAACTGTGGGATGGAAAAACATATATTTTTTATTTATATATATATATATATATATATATATATATATATATATATATATATATATGGGAAAATATATGGGAAAATAAAAAGAGGTGATCATAAAAGATAATTTTCTTCTTTAGAATGAGTTAGAGTGAGTGCACATTGACTGAAACCCCAGTATATAAAATACACTTCATCATACATGGACCTGAAAACCATCCCAGGGCTAAAATGATCCACAATTCAATAGTTTTTTCCAATAACCATGTTATGTAAGGAGACACTCTCTTGGTGCAGAAGAGGACAGGGCACTAACCTCATCCAGAAAAAATGGCCAGCTTCTGCTTTCAATCACTAAATTAGCAAATGACAGTATCAGGGCTTCCGTCCATAACCAGGCACAGAGAATAGTGCCTCATCCAGTCACTGAACTGAAAGAGCAATGCATTTTGGGGCAGGGAGCACATTAGTTCTCATGATATTAGTGGGGCAATTGTTACTCAACTTGTCGGGGGTACTGTTGTCCAATTCATCTGGTAGCAATTTTCTAGCAATTCATAAAGCATAGTTTCTAAGCAGATATGGCTTTTTACCCCATAATGCACTTGGGCTGAACTCAGTGTGTGCTTCATATTGGTTTCCATAATGATTAAACATAAAAGATAAAATTCCTTTCACATAAACAGTCCTAGACTTGAACTCTATACCTCAAAAGCAGCACATTTCCTCCTCTGCAAGGGCTTTTATTTGTGGTTAGAGCTGAAGACCGATGATTGAAAGAGGACAAACAAACTAAAATAAAGTTCATGAGATGGGACGACAGTTGAAACTGAACAAAAGGTGTATTATCTTAACCTTATTAGAGAAATAAAAGATAGTATAGCCTACATATACAGAAATACAGGCCAAATGTAAACATTCATCCAATGCATTTTGCACTCCTGCATTTTTCTCAGCTCGTACGTCATAAATCAAGCCAGACAGATGGAGCTGAAAAAGCTTATATTTTAATCAGCACAACATACAGTACTCCATATAGGAGGCAAACACATGCCACTTATTTCTTGAAGTTTTCTTCACCCAAATTACCGTGCTTTATAATGTAATTCAATTAGAAGCATGCAGCTTGTGCATCGACTAAAATGGCATACATTTATCATACAGCACATGAAATAAATCACTTCTACTAACAGAATCGAGTCACTATATAAGCAGTCCTTCATGTAATATTGCTGATCACAGCTTGTTTAGCCAAAACAACAACTCCGAAGGAGCAAAAAAATAATTATGCCTTCTAGAGAATGTTTTTAATAAATATTATTCATGCTTGGATATGGTCCCATCAATTAGTGAATTTACACTGCCAAATCCAGTACTTTCAATACTGTAATATATATATATATATATATATTTTTTTTTTTTTTTTTGAAGTAATAAATAAGACAAAGATTATTGAAGTATGTTCTACAAAAAAATACTATTTCAGTCTCTCGACATTGTAGAAAAAAAAGAATACTGTTTACTTTTTCTACTTCAAAAAAATCAGGTTTAATTCTGTTACTTGTAATTTCTTTGAATCGTTTGTGAAATTTACTAGTAATTTCTGAGTGAAAATGGTTTCTACACCAATTTTTTTCGGTGTTATTAAACAATTGCACATTTAAATCAGTGTACTTGTCATTTCTTTGTAATTACAGTATCTGTCAAATCTACAAGCAATTTATGATTGAAAATTTGTTTCAAAGTCAATCTCAGCAATATTTGTCCACATAATTTGGCCAAATTTCACTAATCTGACCACACCTTAACAACACAATCCACCAGCTGATTGGTTGAAAGAGAGGCACAATCACATGATGCCGTGAACATCTATGGCCCATCTTCAGACATGTTTGACCTTAATCTCCACTAATCATTTATCAACCACGACAAGCGAAAATAGCTCAGAGTCAGCTTATTCTTTTTGATGAATAACAAGCATGTTAGGACAGAGCAACAGAGATGTTACATGTGGCCATACTGAATAAATCTGTAATCCCAAAGATATGCTATATCATGTAGGATTGATATGAAAGGAAACAGAGGCAAAAAATATAATGCCAACACCAAAACACCTGTTACATTTACCCTGGCAATTCCTGTCAAAAAAACTATTGTTATACTAAGTTCATGCCCCCTAAATCAAGCTCAGAATCTATGATGCATTAAAATCAGGACACAAGGCATATTTGCAGAGCAATTACATGCATGCAAATGTCTAGCCTGCCATGCCGATGGCAGCTGGTGCAATGTGACTATGTAAATATCCAGCATCTGAACTTAGTGAGTCACAAACAAACACTCCAAAACCTCAGCAAAAGCTATTTATTTATTTCCCTGTGATCGTCTCTGTGCATTATTGTCCGGTCACTCCATACCAGATGGTGAAAAGTGCATGGCTCAAGGCAAAGGTTCATGATGAAGCACAGCTGGCTTGGTGGCACGTACCTGGTGCCTGTTGTGCTTCATCAGCGTTGCAATAAATTCCCATCCAAGAACCCCTAAAAAAAGCGTTTGATGTGGTTCCACCTGGACTCTGTTCAGAATACAATTTCATGGAGCATAATTTTGATATAAACAGGTTTAAAATGCACAGGCGAACAAAGTAAAAGGCAAAATTATGGATATTAATAATTCATTAGAATTATTATTCTTATTCAAAATACAAAATCTGTAAAAATCCAACAAATTCAGATTTCTGATCTACTTCCAAAGCAGATGCATTTGATGGAGCAGTGACAAAGTTATAGCATAAAAAGTATATATTTTTTTTTTACAAATAATAATAAATTGTATCAAAGCAGTTTCAGAGTTAGTAAAGAATTATAATCAAATTAAATAGAAAATGTAAATAAATTAAATCAATCAATCAATAAAACAAGTGTAAAAAAAAATACAATAAAATAAAATAAAAAATTTTACACCCTTAAATATAAAGAACCTGTTCAGTGCTCCACAAATGGTTGTCTCTCAACTGCATTACACTAGCATTCACTCTCACACAGACTAATTTTTGTCATTACTGCCCTGTGCAAATGCTAATTAAAAATTGCTATGAAAAGCTAAATGAGAAACTATTCTCATCTCACTAAGGGACTTGTGGCTTTGCAGCACACAAAGTAACAGCTGTTATGCACACGTGCATAATAATATCCCATTGCCTGGGATATGAAAGCAAATGTCTCATATTTTCCCATTCATTAATCATCATTCAGTTGTGTCGATGTTAGACCGCCTGCAGGTCACCTATGAAGCCATCAGAGTATTTAAAATCCATGAAAAATTACAATGAATTAGTGCAAAGCACAAACCATCCATACAATAAATTCTAAACTTACTATACTGCAGTGTGTGAATCTCAAAATTTCGACCTTCAGTAACAGCAAAAGCAAAGAGTCCACCAAAAAATGCAATAAAATTTGGCAATTAGACAACGTCCTGAAGAGTTATTTTAAAATCACTCTCTAAATAGCATCACCGATTCTAATTAAATCATGTTTGACATACAACAGCCTGTAACCTCATAAAAAGACCACATCCTGGCATTTTTGGCATGATGCTACATGTATTACAGTAATTTACACCTGAGGCCCATTAAAAATATGGACCAATGCAGTTGGCCTGTGGTTTCATCACTTGACAGAAAAGATCAATTGTGGTTTTACAATATTTCAGCCTTTCTTCATGCCTGATATTTTACGCACAACTACTAACAGGAATTTTACAGGAGTTTATTTTTAACTATTTTCTCAAAATCATTGTTGACTGCATGTGTCAAGCTCAACAATTCAATTCAACCCTGTTACCCTTGATATTGTAAGAAAAATATATATATATATTACATATCGTCGCTGTCGGGCGGAAACCTCCTATGTCCAAATTTTGTCAATTTCATATTTTTTCACAAATCGATGCTATTGGTCAGTCCCCACGTGGGTCTGTTATTTTTACAAATTATTAACCAATCTAAAGTGTTGAAAATAGTTTGTTTGTTTATGTATTATTAAAGCATTATAACCTATTTTAGATGTTTATTTAATGTAAAACTGCAAAACTGCAAAAAAAAAAAAAAAAAAAACTGGGTATAAACATTTAGACAGTTCCCAAATTTTGGTAACAGGATTGCAAAATTTATGAACACCAAAGAAAAAGAACAGAAAATAGAAATGCTTAAATAACATTGAGACAATTGTCCTTTCACAATTTGTTAAAATAAAAACATGTACATTTTAAGAGTTTAGGCCCTATGCACCCTAATAATGGAAAGTGCCATTAAACATATAAAAGACTTCATAACATTATTTTCAAAAAGAAACAAAGACCATAAAGAAAGATGCAGTAATGAAAGAGCCTCGTTCCCGTTGTCTTCTGTGAGGTAGCCTACCCTATGACTGCAAACGGTTGTTTTTTCTCTTCATGCCATGACAGCAGGTCCATCTAGTTCTCAAATGAAAATGAATAAACACTCCAATCAAATATTTACATTTCGGAAATGCGCCATAATGAACAAATATTGAGGATGAAGCCTGAGAATGACGGGAACACCTGCTGGTGACCGAGCAAGATTTCAATTAAACATAGACTTTCATAAAGGGCCGCTTATCGACACAACACACAACGAACGATGAATGATAAACGACGTTCAGATTAAACGCACATGTTGTGCGATATTTCAAAGAAACGCATCCTTTGTGATCCCTGTGAAAATCCGCATCATCATTGGTTGCCATGGGAGAAGCACGACTGGATGCTCCTCATCGACTCAAACACTGCACCTACTGCGCATTCTCCTCGGCAAAAGCGTCTCGCCATAAACATACAGAGAATAACGCTGCGTTCAAGATAATGAAAGGTAAAACTCACCGATTCGTGTGATGAATCCTCGACCCGTCCGGTTTCATGGGACTGATGTACGCTTGGTGTGTGGTGCTGTCTTTCTCTTTCTCCTGCTGCTGTCAAACGCGCAGCGCCGTCCCGCGCACGCTCAGTGCAGGCGCAGCTGCAGCGGCTGCACACTAACCAGCGGCTGATTACTAAACACGTAAAAAGAATTATGGTTCAAAAGTTGTATTTGTTCGAATATGCTTGTTTTTGAAAGAAAGTAATATTCTTATAAATGATGGAGGATGAGGCTCCTCAAACTTAAAGGGATAGCCTAGTTTACCCCAAAATGAAAATAACCTGTATGAGTTTCTTTCTTCTATACAACATAAATGTGTTTTTACTAATTACTTATCAACGTTTTTTAACAGTGCTTAAAATAAAATATATAATAATAATTAAATATAAAAAGCAACATAGTTTCCAGATTATTCAATAATATAGTTTAAAACATATCAAATAAAATATATTTAATTTTAAATATGTGACCCTGGACCACAAAACCAGTCATAAGGGTAATTTTTAAAAAAATTTTTGGTTTATAAGGATAGGACAATATTTGTCCGAGATACAACTATTTGAAAATCTGGAATCTGAGGGTGCAAAAAATCTAAATATTGAGAAAATCGCTTTTAAAGTTGTCCAAATGCATATTACTAATCAAAAATTAAGTTTTGATATATTTACTGTAGGAAATTTACAAAAGATCTTCATGGAACATTATCTTTATTTAATGTACTAATGAATTTTGGCATAAAAGAAAAATCATTAATTTTGACCCATACAATGTATTTTTGGCTATTGCTACAAATATGCCTGTGCTAGTTAAGACTGGTTTTGTGGTCCAGGGTCACATATATGTAATAAAAATTCTATACTATAATAAAAATATAAAACAATACATTTTGTGTGGATACATAATGTGAATAAATATGATTACATACACACACATTACAATGGCAAATGAGCACATCAGAATGATTAAAGGATTTTGCAACAGTGTTTTCTGTGAAGACTGGAGAAATATTGCACAAATTGGGGTTTTGACACCACAAATAAAAAAATAAAAATAAAAAAACTTTAAAATACATAAAAGTATCAAACAGAAATGTACTTTATCTTTTGATCAATTAAATGTTACATTGGTGAAGAGAAGCATCATTTAAAAAAAAAAACCAATGTCTTAGTAAACCTTTAAAAGGATACAATATCAGTAACACGCGCACAAGAAAATGAGTTATTGTTGTTAAAAATGTCATAAAAGTAGTCATGGAGGAAAACCAATCCAACTCAAATCTACAATTTCCAGTCTACATTTTGATCTAAATTACTTTGTCAAAGCCATATTTAGGCATGTGTTTGTGCAGATGGGTAGAGCTGCTTTGTGATTTTTTCCCCCCTCAGTGTAAGACATCTGATTTATGCTGGTGGTTTGGCAGTGCAAGTGAAAATGAGCATGTTAGTCCTTCTACTGTACAGCGTCATGTCTGATACCCAGCCACGTCTTCCCAACATGTGAACAGATGTTTCCACTTTGCATGAAACCTTGATTGTTCTCAAGAGTCCTGAATGTCATGGGACATCTGTACTATCAGGGAAATACAAGGACTACAGGGCACAACAGATGGAGAAAAAAAGCATAAAACAGAGTAGCATATAGTGAGAGTAAAAATAAAAGACGTGGAAACTAAAGTAAAACTTTCAAGAGTATTTTTAAACAAGAAAGTCTGTACTGATAGGCTACTTCAAGTGTACTCTCAATACAATTGTAGCTCACGTCTCTCTGAGCTAATGCAGGCTGGCTTTGTTTATACATCCCACTTCCTAAATTGGTTTGCAAGCGGCTTTGAAGACATATATCATCCAGAAATAATCCATACAGTACATACCAGAGCCAACCGGTAGGCTGGTTGTTTGCTTATATGTTCTTTTTCCAGCAGGGGAATTTTTCTGGGGTGTGGGTAAATGTAGATAAATATTAACCGAACAAATAAGAAATGCAGCAGATTTCATATTTAAATATTTACTGACAATTATGCTCACAAATGATTACCAACCCCTTTGGATAAAAAAAGTAATTTTATAATTATAAATGACTAGTGCTGGGTAGATTACTTACAAAATATAATCCGTTAGTGATTAAACTAAAATTATAATAAAAATTAAAGTCAGTAACATAATCTAGGTAACTCATTTTAGGTAGTGTATTCTGACTGCTTTTTATATTACTTTTAGATTATGTAGCTTTTTTAATATATTGTGAATTGTGAATATATGACAGAGTAGGATCTATGGAAAGGAAATATTAAAAGAGAGAGAGAGAAAAGCAGAATTAGGGAGAATCAATAAATTGTGAATAATTTCCTGCCATTTTATGAATATGTAATCATGTAATCCATAAGAAGTAACTGTAATCTAATTATGAGCATTTTAAAATTATGATTACTCAATTTTTGAGTAACTAATTATGTAATCAGTTACTACCCAGCACTGTAAATGATGCATTATAATCATAAATCAGACTATTGACAATTAATTATAAAGGAATGGTTAGCATCATTCTATTTACTTACCTATTTCCATAACACAGGTGTGAAAGTGAATGAGTGTAACTCTTTGTGCAGGAAAGCTATATGTGCTGCTTATTAGTCTCTGCAACCTTACAGTAGAGAAGGGAAACAAGAGCTTGAAGCCCAACATTTTCAAACCAGGATCTTCTGAGGTAAAGAAATGGTTGCTAGGAAACAGGTCTAGATTACATAGGGGACTGACATATCACACTTTATATATGAATTTACAGTAGAAGAGTGTGACAACAATTCAGATGCACAAATAAGACGTGAAATATTAATTTCTGCTACAGAAAAGAATAATATGGAAGTCATTTTAGTTACATTTGATGCCGAATGTGTCAGAAGGCTCTAGTCGGGTCTTCCATTGCCTTCCTGAGGGGATTCTGGGAGGTGGATGATGCAAGAGTCGAGTCAGACATGGTTCTATCTGCTGTTACTCGATCAATGGATCTAACAGCCAGTGACCTTCTCAGCTGAAAACACACACACTTTACACATCCAGCATCTGTGTGATCATAGATGATGACAAAAACTCCAGTGACTGCATGATAGTAACAAAACTGGAGAAGATGCAATCCAGATTAAAAATAAAATTATTCAGTTAAAAAGAATGAAGAAGGCATTTCCACTGCAGTTTTGTCAGAGGAATAGTCCGCCGTCTCACATGTACATGGCATCCCCCAGTAACACTGAAATGCAGATTTGAGCATATTTCTATCAAATACAGTCTCTTCTCACACTCAACTGTGGGATTTGACACATCACTGAACGTTTCCATGGAAAAGACACATTCTTGGCTTCAGGTTAGGCTGCAGAGCTGAGAAAATAACCAACTCACTGACCTTTTTCTTATAACGGTGGTCTACTCTGTGGCTGATTTTCTGTCTAGACTGTAAAAATAGATTTTTGAAACTTGTAATTAAAACAAAATGACCATGTTTTACAAGAAAATACTATTTCAGTCTTTGCACTTCAAAATTTCATATTTAATTCAATGTGTTACTTGCTGTTTTTTTGTAACTGTGAAATTTATACCAACCTTGTTTCTACACCATAATTTTTCCATGCTGCGTGCCTTTTATATTTTTCATTCGGCTACAAATTTAAATATATTTGAGAACATTTGTGTTTTTTACCACCAGTGTTGGGGAGTAACTAGTAATGGAATTACGTAATTTAATTACAAAATAAATGTAACTGTAATCTGTTACAGTTACTGAGAAAAATTTGTAATTAAATTACAGTTACTTATGAAAATGTTAACGATTACAAAAAAGGGAGTTATATCTGAATATTGATTTTTGCTATTGGAAAAAACTATTAAACACTCCCAGATTAATTACAAATAATAAAATAAAGTATAGATATACATACCTTTCAGACAAAGTAAACTTATAAATAATATCTAAATTTTGGATTCCCAATGATAGGTGCTCTTTATCAATATTAGAAGGAAAGAAAATAGTTTATTATGTGAAAAGACAATCTAACACTTCAACATATCTTATATGACACCTTTTTAGAGACAAATCTATGAAACTAAAAACCTTGAGACAAACTGAGGTTTAAAATTATTTATTTCTCTTCATAATCATCAGGGAATACAGTTTTAAGGTGTTAGGAAAATGCCATTTTGAATCAAGCTGTTAAAACGGAATCTACAACACTATTATAATTTTACTCAACGCATTCAAGGATTAATTCATATTTTACAATATTATACACTCGATCTGAACAGAACCAATAAATTATGTAAAATATTTTCCAGCTAAGTGCACACAGAAGCAATTAAAAATGTATACTGAGGCATTCAAACATAATACACGAAATCAATGATTATTTCATTAGTATTTTCACAATAATCAATGCAAACCATCTTCAGCAATAATACAACTGCAATTGAGTGCTTTCGAAACATTGTGTGCAAAATTTTTAAAACATCAGTGCCGTTGGATTCCTTTGCGGTGCGACATAAAATTACAAGGTTGGTAATTTGAATTTGAATAAAAAAAATTAAAGTTTGGTTGAATATTATTTACACGCTTTAGTCTGTGCATTTAGCAACTCTCCGCATGCTGACTACAGTACTGCAGTTCAGTTGACTATTACTAACTTTTTTTTAAGAAGAGACACTACACAGCAGCAACTTTATCCTATTTCAAATTAATAGATCAAAATAACATTAGTACATCCCAACAAATAAAAAGCAGCAAATACAAGTGGTATCTAGTCAGTGTTGCCGCTAACATTTCATGCTTTCAAGGCTCTTCATTTCAAACAAGATGTTCTTACAATAGAAATAAAGCCTTAATCAGACTTATCAGATTTTTTCAATCTTCTTATCTGGTCGTCAATATGAGGCAACAGACTTGATTCCCTGTTTTAAACTGTCATATGGCAACATATGTAACATGTAACTGTAGTATACAGTTTACCTTGTTATATGTTAAACAGACAATGGAGAAGGTCAGTAAGTGCTAGTTTGGTTTTAGAGTTTGGAGCGAAAAGGAAGGCCATCGTACATGTCAGCTTTAAGTTGGGCCCATTCGGCTAGTTTCTGAACGATGCCCTTTTCTTGAGTGAGAACACTTGCCACTTTCTGTAACTTATTCTCGTTACGCTCCAGGTAGCGCCGACCCTCAGCCTGCAGGAAGTCCAGCCTCTCCTGTCTGTTCTCGTCCAATGAGATGTCCTCACTCATGTAAGGGTTAAAGCGAAAATAAGTGTTCGGAGGGAGGAGGGCATCCAGCATTGTGTGGACCTCTACAGTATAAGAAAAAGAGATTAATTAATAAGGGTTTGTATAGTGAGTGACAAACAACAGAATAACAGCAATGCTTTATGATTAGAATTTTTTCGTGATTTCATATTACAGTCATAATTATATATATATATATATATATATATATATATACTTAATTATTTTAATTAAATGAATGTTTTTTTTGTTTGTTTTTTTTACATTTATTGTGTCAAAAGATTCAAGTTTTCAAGATGATGAATTACAGTTCAAATGCATTATATAAACTGTTAACATCAGACTGAAATATTCAGGGACCTTGTCAAAAAATAAACTTAAGCTGTTCGTTTTTAACTTTGAGATCCTAGCGAGGGATAGGCAGAGCTGTAGGTGCTACATCTTCTCATTATTCAGATTCAACCAGGTATCATAACACAAGGAGATATCATTAGTGTTATATGCAATATTTTATTATTTATTATATAATTTTTTAATTTTATATAAATGTTATATAATTTATTTAAATTTTTAAATGGTAACAATTTAATTAATGTATATTTTTATGCATATAATATGTGTGTGTGTGTGTGTGTGTGTGTATATATATATATATATATATATATTATACATAATTCTTTTATTTTTTTGCACAAATAATGATTATTCTTATGTAATTAATTTTCTAAATGCCTGTTCAGGTTCAAATGCGTAGTATAAACTGTTAAAATCTAAGATGATCAGAGAATTTGTTAAAAATAAACCTCAGCTGCTCATTTTTTCACTTTCATTATGAGTCACTGCAGTCAGTGAGAGACAAAAATCAGAAAATGTTTCATGATTTAAAACAGAAATATCAGTTTTAGAAATGAAAATAAATTATCATTTATATTTTCTAAACAATTGATTAATTTTGTATACATTTTATATAATTTATTAGAATTTCTAAATTATTCCAATCTAATTAAATTTGATTAAATACTGATTATTATTATCGTGGATTAATTTTCTAAATGTTCCAATTCACATTCAGTCGAAATCAGATTGAAAATCAAATTTTCAGGGAACTTGTTCAAAATAAACCTCAGCTGCTCAACTTTGGGATCCTTCAAAGGCATATGCAGAGCTGTAGGTGCTACACAGCAGCACAGTACAACACAGGCACAGTGGACAGGTGTGATCATGTGACCCTATCATCTCACCTTCAGTGTCAGTGGCACTGCTGATGACATTGGTGAGTTTGGTCTTCAAGCTGGTATAAGTGCTCGAGCTGGTTTTGCCTACGGTTTCGTATCGGCCTGTGCCCAGAGACACCACACACTGCACAGGTGTGTTGGGCCACAAACACTTGCTCTCGTGGATGGCCAGAGCGGTAGGGTTGTTGATCAAGAGACCACCGTCCTGGATAAAATCAAAAATCAATCAAATTTTAACAACATCACAGCCAGCAAGAAAGTAAATCACAAGGTTCAAGTGTGCTCTTTCACAACTGGAGAAACTAAAATATAGTATTTAAAAGAAATTTTCAGTTTCTGACAAAATAACAGCTTCTATTCTTGTCCAAAAGCAAGGCTTCTTTGTGGAAATCTGGGTTATTCTTTGAAATACTAGAGGTACGACATAAAAGAGGTGAATTTGCATTTCTAGCTGATATGATTATGGGAATCATCACTGTAGAGTATAATGGACGCAGGATCTCTCCTCTGCAGGAAACGTGGGTAGATGTGTTAATTTCAAATGAGGCATCTGAAATCCATTTATTTGGCATCATTCTTCTCTGTTTCCATGTCTCCCTTAAGGAGCACATCAGAGAAAACAAGATGAAATCATCCACTAGACAGCATCCCTCATTTCTCTAGTATGCACTACATTTTAGTGACACGGATACTGATGCATATCAGCTGCTTTCCGAGTTCAAAGATAACGAAGGATAGCTCATCAAAGCAATCAAAAGCTAATTAAAAGGATATTTCACCCAGAAATTAATATTTTGTCATTATTTACTCATTCTAATGACTTTCAAATCCTGTCTTCTGTGGAACACAAAAGGAGATGTTTAGCAGAATGTCTAAGCTACTCTTTTCCAAATAATGAAAGTGAATGGTGACCATCCTTTCAAGCTTATGTTTCACTCTTTTACTCTCAAAAATTGCATTAGAAGACTTGCAACATGATGCATGAATCATTTAGACTACTTTTATGATGTTTTCATGCTGTTTTTTTGCAGCATGGATAAAAAAACAGCAGAAAAAAAATCCAGTTTATTAACTAAAACTTAAACTAAAAACATTTTTTTTCAGCTAGAAACAAATCTCATTTTGATTTAGTTTAACTAATGTACTAAAATACCAAACTAAAACTGAAATATAAATAAAAATTACACAGATATTATTAAAAAATTCAACATAATTACCAAAACTGAACTTATTTTTTCAGCTAGTTGCCATTTTTTCAGCTAGAAACAATTCTCATTTTCATTTAGTTTAACTAATGTACTAAAATAAGAAACTAAAACTGAAATATAAATTAAAAAAAAAAAACTACACCAACATTATAAAAAAAAAAAAACATAATTACCTAAACTTTAACAAAAATTAAAATGAAAATGTAAAATATAAAAAATAATTCAAAATATTAATAAAAACCACAATGGAATCTCAAAGATACTAAATTAACACTGCTTTGACTCATTTTGAGGTCCAGAGGAGAAAGAAAATCATATTTCCTTAATGAGGATGAGTAAATGATGACATATTTTCATTTTTGGGTGAACTATTCTTTTAATGAAAAAAAAAAATCAATGAAGAAGAAAAACAAACAAACAGTAGAGGACTGACTTCTTGTTTGATGGCCGAGAGTCCTTGTGGAGAGTATGCATAACAGATTACAGCCCTGGCATGTGGAGAAGAAACTGAAGAGCTATTCAGAGCAAGAAAGAGAGAGAGAGCGAGCAAGAGATAGAGAGAGGTTTTGCCATTGGTGGCATTCGGAGTCCGGGCATCGAGTGCTCTGTTGGCAACAGGTTTTAGAGCCAAGAGCCTCCAATACATTTGCATTTTAATGAGGACACATTCATCCCACACAGTAAAAACATACATCAAAACATCGCAAGGCAGCTTTGAATGCAGAATTATGGGAAGATTAACCTATTGAATGTGCATTAAGTGGGTTTGCTTGGCCCTTAGGCCAAAAAAAAATTGAATCAGCTACACAGACTATTAGATGAAAAATGAATACCATCTAAAAATGGTTCATTCTCATCTTGTTCGCCAATAAACTAGGCCTTCCCTGAGGACAATGTCACTCCAAATTTACCATCTAGTGTTCTCCAAAGAACCTTTGACCGCAAAATGAGGATTATTTCTGATGGACGCATGAAAGCATCATGTGGGTCAATGGTACACAAGAGTGTCAATTATATAAAGAAAGGGAAGAATCTTTTTAAAGGAAGGAAAATTTCTGGTTGCACCCTATAACTTTGATTTGGTGGACAAAGGTTTTTCAACTATTAATAAAAAGTAAACAACATTTTGTTGAAATATTATTTTTATCTACAAATAATAATAATTTAAAAAAAAACTTGTGGCAAGCGACTTGATAAGCTTTTCAAGAATTTCTTTTTTTTTTTTTTTTTTAATATAGCTTTCTTCTCCATTATGATATTAGGACATTTTTAACTTTAAGCCCACCAAAAAATATCAAAATAAATTTTATTTCAGAAATTAATGTATTTTGAATAAATTAATAGATTAAAACATATTAATTTATAAATGAACAGAATTTCTTTTAGGCAGACAATTTTTTATTTTATTCTATGCCACCAAAAATATCAAAATGAATTTTAATTCAGAATTTAACTGTATCTTAACGAGTTTTGAATAAATTAAAAGACTAAAAAATATAAATTTATAAATGAACAGAAATCACATCATTTACTTGTGATATATATATTTTTTAGTTCATGCCACCAAAAAATATCTAAATGAATTTTAATTCAGGAATTAAATTTAAATTAAATTATTTAAATTTTAATTATTTTTAATGTATTTTGCATAAATTAATATAGAAAAATGTATTTTGCATAAATTAATATAGAAAATCCTTATTTATAAATTAATAGAAAAATCATGTCATTTACCCATGTGATATATCAGGACATTTTTTTTTATTTTTGATCTCTTCGGACTCTGAATGAATCTGGGCATTCATTTAGCTCGGTGACCAACAGCTTTATTGGCCTTTTCGGGACAACAGGGACATTGTGAAAAGCTGTATGCGAACTTGGTGGGTGTCAATAGGCAGACGGACAGAATGACGCCTTCCTGATGGCTCAACAGGCACCGCTGAGGGCTACGATTCAACATTAACGTCTGCCGCTTGGCTGATGAAATATCAGGCTGTGAGGGTGCGTTCAGTGTGGCAGCGGTGGGACTGTTCCAGTTTGAGCTGGATGAAGACAGACAGAGAGGCAAAAAGACCTGACAGCTACTCCAGGGTAATGCAGACAGACATTCAAACCATGACCTACGCAAAATAATACTTTCCCTTACAAATCTGCTTTGTATATCCCTTTCTGTATTACAAAAATGATGCATACTGCAAATACGCAGCCACACTTTAAAGCTATGATGAGATTCAGAGAGAAGTGAGAGGAGTCTAAATAATCTCTCTGACAGGAATCTCTTCAAACAGCAATCTGAGAGCCGAACTGAAGTGCCCTGAGTGACGGCACTCAAGAACAACATTAATGAGTCTGAATGTGCGGCCCTGATGAGACAGCACAGGAAGTAGCCCGAGTGCATGTATGTGCAGAGCTTGCTATTCCTCCCTCTTCTTCTGACAAGAACCTAAAAGGGTTTGTAATGATTTTCAATACTGCAAGATGTCTGAGCAAGGATGACGTCACAAACAGTCAGAGCATTTGGATCTTAACATGTTAAAAAAAGTCATACCATAATAATTAGCCTTAAAAACATAAGGATAAGTTAAGAGCAAAAAGAAATGTAATGAAGATAATGCACACCAGACTTTGTGTGCTTTACCTGGTGGAGGTCATTTCCTAGAACAAATTCTTGGAAGTATCCTGGAGCAGCGGAGGATGCTCGAATGGCCTGCCACATTTTATGCTGGCAGCCGCCCAAGTAGTGTGAACTAACCCCTGGCAGGAAGTTATAATTCCTGAAGACATAAGCCTTCAGCGGCAGGCCTCTGTTCACTATGGTGCTCACTGCTGACACCTAGAGGAAGCATTGAGTGATTTATCTTAACAGTTAAAAGATGAGAATAGCATTTTTTAACAAATACAGTATATATTGAAACCCACCTTGGGGCATTTAGTGTCCTTGGAAGTCTCAATCATTAGTCCAGGCCCCATTCTTTCTCTGTTGAGAATAAACAATATGTTAAAATAAAACAAAATGTAAATAGTAAATGAGCAATATATTGTACTATAATCACTTTACTGCATAATATCTCTATTTATTACTATTAATTGTTGCTGTTATTTCAGTGTTGTTTTATATGTGACTCTTTAACTCTCTTCTTAATATTTTACTCTTTTATTTATTTATTAATTATTATCTTTATTACTTTTTATAATTTTGCTATTTCTATTTTCAGCTCCAAAATATTGTTTCACTTTACAATGATATAAATAAATAATAAAATTCAGTTTCATATGGGCTTGTTTACTTCATCACTTTTAAAATAACTTTTAAAAAATAATAAAATAAAATAAAATAAAATAAAGTAAAACAAAAAGCATAAAATAAAATAAAATAAAATAAAATAAAATAAAATAAAATAAAATAAAATAAAATTACATTACATTACATTACATTAAATTAAATTAAAAAGTCTTTTTCACATCATTGTCTTACTTGAGGATCTCTTCCCAGATCTGGCTGTCATAGTACGCGTGACTCCAGCCCATTTTCACTGTGCCCACAATCAAGTTCTGTTTAAAGACGTCAGATCCCAACTTCCGATAGAGTTCCTCACACTCATCCAAAGGGATCTGGAACACACCCAGCATAAAGGCCAGGATGGCCCCTAAGGAGAAAAAAAATCATAGATTTAGAAGAAGTTATTTCATTCCTATATGTAATAGGCATTTTCCAAGTAGTTATAATAATATACCTGTACTAACTCCACATATGTAGTCAAACAGCTGGTAGATGGGCTTCCCTGTCAAACTCTCCAGCCTGTGCAAAGCCTGTAATGCAACCAAACCCCTACAAAACAATTACATCAAATTACAGGCCTGCACACATTACATTTCACTGCACATATAGTATACATCTTATAACATGAAATGTAAGAATAAATTCGCTGTAACAATATAAGAAAAAAAGTGTAGTTGACACTTTTTTTTTTACATTTTAGGATACAAAAATGTAGGAATAATTATGCAAATGTGTGTACAAGGTATATTTCACAATATAAATAACTGGTCACAGTTAATTTTATGTTTTTTCACTATTAATTACATGTTAGCTTTTTGTTGCTCACTTAAATTCAAACTGAATGTATATATATATATAAATAAAGCTCAACTCAACTCAACTCATATATATATATATATATATATATATATATATATATATATAGACAATTATACATTATTTATTACAATTTTTTATTTTCTTTTATTTAATTTTTAATATTTATTTATTTTATATTTTATTCTTGGTGACAAATTTTAAGTATGAAAATTAGCCTACAATGATGGACAGCACCTAAAGGGATTACAAAATTGTGTCAGTTCTATTTTTGGATGACCCACTTTTAGGTAAATTTGAGTTGACCTACTTTTATCTTAAAAGTACTTTCACAATCTGCTAACTTTAGGTTAATCATTTTCCCCCAGCTGTCATGTGTCTATCACCTGGTCCCTCCTCCATCGATGGAGAGGACACGTATCCCTCTGCCTTTGACTGGGTCAGTGTAGCCCACCAGGGCCAAAGCCTGTCTCACTGCAGCCTGCAGATTGACGTCTCTTGCCTGCCTCAAACGCAGCAGACAGGGGATGACCTTCTCCTACAGCCAGCAAGAGAAAGGAAGAAATGAAACAGAGAAAGTTATTTACGGAGATTACAAAGTACTAAAATAAATCCAGACATGGCAGATGGTTGGACACAAACTTACAGTGACTGCCACTCCTCTGGTCTCAGGAAACTCCAGCAGGTGGAAGCTGAGTTCCTCCACTCTGCTGATGGTGATCTTCACATCAGTGGCTCGCTGAAGACTCTTGACCAGTGCTCTGGTTCGGTTATCCACACTAACACGTGCTATAATCTATATACAACACACAGAACAGTTACATTTAATCCTTAAACATTATAATCAATGTTTTCATTATAGTCAAAGTTTGAGCTTCTAACAAAAGAAAGTTGTGAGTGATAACTGACTCCAAAATCAAAAGGAAATAATTATATTTGCCACAAAGGCAATGGGCCTCACTCATAAAACATAAGCAGAAGGAACTACATACAATGATTTACAAACAAATGTGTTCTGTTTCTGTTGAATAGGTGTAATTAAGTCTATCATTTGGGCCAAGACTTTTTTGTATTGTAACAATACAAAAAAAAAGAGAGAGAGAGAGAGAGAAAAATACAATATACACTGCCATTCAAAGTTTGGGATCAGTATGTTTTTTCATGTTTTTTAATGGAGTCTCTTATGCTCATCAAGGCTGTATTTATTTGATCAAAAATACAGAAAAAACAGTAATATTGTGAAAAATTATTGCAATTTCTAATATTAGTTTCCTATTTTAATATACTTAAAATATTTTTTTCACTGTGACGCAGCGCTTAATTTTTGTCAGCCATTACTACAGTCTTCAATGTCATATGATCCTTCAGAAATCATTTTAATATGCTGATTTATTATCAGTGTTGAAACTGTTGTGCTGCTTAATATATATATATATATATATTTTTTTTTTTTTGGAACCTGTGATACTTTTTTCTTTGATTCTTTGATGAATAAAAAGTTTAAAAGAACAGCATTTAATCAAAATAGAAAACTTATTTTAAATTGTAATAATATTTCACAAAGTACAGTTTTTCTGTATTTTTGATCAAATAGATACAGCCTTGTTAAGCACACAAAACTTATTTTATAAAACATTAAAAATCTTACTGATCCCAAATTTTGAACAGCAGTATATGTGTGTGTGTATATATATATATATATATATATATATATATATATATATATATATATATATATATATATATACATACATACATACATATATATATATATATATATATATATATATATATATATATATATATATATATATATATATATATATATATATATATATTACAAACAATATTTATTTTTATAAAATACATAATATATATAATTATAATTCATTTTTTTCATAAAATATTTTATTTCTTCTTCTTCTTCTTCTTCTTCTTCTTCTTCTTCTTATTATTATTATTTATTGCTTTAATTTTTTTGCATAAAGAAAATTTCACCAACATGTAGGATTATTATTTAATTTAGTCAATTTTCATTAGATCAACCCCAAAAAATATACTGCAGACCATACTAAAATACCAAAGTTGTTTGAAACTTTCAATCAAAAATGATCTCAATTAAACATTCTATTGAAATTACAATGATATTATTCTACCTTCTCCCTCTGAGACAGCAGTCTCTGTGCTTTCTCTTCTGCCTCTTTTTGCTCCTTGCTCTCTGCACTCTTTGCATCCTGGGATGCGGCTAGTTCAGATCCACAGGTTTTGTCCTTCTCTGCTGTGCCACTCTTCGAATCCGCTCTGAACTTTGGGACGAGGGGAGCGATGTAGTTTCCTACAAAAGCCTGGACGCTGGGCCTGGGGTAGGACAGGTAATGACTGATGCCTTTCCTTGGTGAAATGGGGATGGTTGAAACACCCTCATCCTGAGCTGGAGCAGAAGGGGCTTGTGGACTTGGGACGGAGCCGTCCTTGTCAATAGCAGGGGGCGTTTCTGGTGTGGATCTATGGGACACAGGCACCGCCATTAGGATATGATCCTCGCTACTTTTTGGAGGAATGCTAGGCTGGATCTGAGATGTCGAGGATGCTGTTTCTCGTGACCTTTTGTCATTTTGTGTGTCGCTTCCAAAGTAGGTATTGACATGTTCAGCCAAGTGATTGTACGTTTCATCCATGTTGGTTGTGAACGCTGCAGGTTGAAAACGTTGCAGGGTTTGCTTTGCAACCGCACTGGTTGTGTTTCCTGCACTGCTAGACAGACTGCTGACAGATTTTGGGGCTTCTTTATGAGGTTCTATGTCTTTTTTCACCTCTTTCTCTCTGGGCGGCTCAGGTGCCGCCATGGTCATGACAGCTCCGGCCTGTGCCTCGGGACATTCTACTTTAACCTCAATAGTTTTGCCTTGGGCGGCACCGAATTTGAAGCGTGTGATCTTGGCGAGGAGGTCGGTGTTCACCGTTCCGCTCACGGCTTTGGTAACGGTGTCCAGTGTGCTCCTAATGCGCGACATGCGGTGAGGTGACTCGAGGGAATTCTGGGATATTCCTTGAGGAAACGCACATGTGTGGATTGGGCATCAGAGTTGCTGAGCCCTGCAGAGCTCAGTCAAAGCTTTAGCTATTTCACATCCACTAGATAAGGACTCCATGATAATACATGAGGTAGGAGATTTTCTAATTTTAAAGGCAACCTGTAAGGAGAAAGATTGTTATTTGTTATTATTACATTAATAATGAAATCATAAGCAAGAAACCTTCCAGAAAATCCTAGGAGAACGAGAGCTTAATTTTCATGATGCTTTTCCAACTTTTTTTTCAAACAAATTCTCATTACTGTAATAAAGTGTTAAAAATTGTCCTGATTTTATTTTATAATATTTTATTATAAAATTTGCATAAATTAAAATTATTAGTATTAGTTTACAGGTGAACTGTAAACAGAAAGACTGGTATTTGTTATTAGTAAATGAATGGTATATAATATTATTAAGAATAATAAATCATCCTAAAACAATATTTAATATGTAATATTAAAAGTGAATGAGTATAATGAAAGTAAAAGGAAAGTATATTTTGCATAAAGACAATGGGCAAAGTGCAGAATGAGTGCTTAATTGTCATTATAATAATTTTTCAACATTTTTTAAAACAAAATTTCTTTACTGTAACACAGTAACAAACATTATCCTGTCTAAAAAAGAAAATATAATATTTTAAAATAAATCACGTCTCGGTGTACGAGCTCGTCTCCGGTCAGTCATCACCATGGAAACCGGTGTCAACATTTCAGAAACGCTGACAGCTATGGAGACGGACAGCGCAAATATCGCACAACGTGAGCATAAAATCAATAACATCGACTGGATCTCATGCAAAGACTTCACAATCGAGATCGGAGAGCAACAGATCAGACATTACATGGACACATGGGAGATAGAGCAGCCCGGCTGGCTCTACAGTCTGAGGTTTCTCCAGGAGACAGAGCTGGAGTTCAAAACGCAGTACCAGTACGAAGCCAAATGGAGCATCCCGACCCCAAGCGCCCCGATCCCCAGAGCCACAGCCAGCGTGTATTTCATCCTAGAAACCTCCAAAATCAAACCTAACACACTGCCTGTGGACGTTCACTTCCTCGTCGAAACCAACAGATCCAAACATGTTCCTGGACAAACGAGCTTCAGGGAGAAGTGGCTGATGGATGTCATCGAGAGCAAGACTTTGCTGATGGACACTGTTGACTTTTAATACTTCAAAACACGTAAATTTATATCGCTGTTTACAAACGATCACTTTCAAATGGAAACAAAGTAACATGATTTAACTGATGCTTCATGATACTGTAGTATCACTAACAAATGTCTCATATTTACCATAACTTGCTGTTTTTGCCAGTGTGGCTCGAATTAAATGACTCTTACCAAAATAATAAATTGTTATCTGTACATAAACTGGATATGTTTATAGAGAGAACAATTTGTTGTTCATATATGCTTATTATTATTTTCAAGAGGCTGCTATTTGGACCATTGGTGTTGTTTTGACTGCATAAAATAAGTAATTTTGCTCTTTTAAGCCTGCGTTTGAAATATTAAGCATAAAAATTAAAATGACATACCCGCCGATTCCTTATTAGCTGTCATTTCTTTAGAAGTGTTTTGAAAGCAGAGAGGTGTATGAATCCCAAATGGACAATTTGACAGGAAACGTTTAGAAACAGAAAAGATGACGTGATGTGCTCACAGCCAATCAGAGCGCTTCGAATTTCCTCTTCTCTTCTGTTGACTGGAGACATACAAACAAACGGGGAAGAGCGCACTGCCAACTACTGGGAGTAAGTGAAACAACATAATTCACAAAAAGCTAAATAAAACAAAACAACGAGAGAGAGAGAAGGAGAAAGGGTAATATATCATATTTAGAAACGTCTTATATCCTGTCAAAATTTTATAAACAAAGAATGAATAGTTATTTAAAAAGTAATTGTTGCAAATTAAATAGCACAGTACAGTAATACTGTTGTGAAGGGGAACTTAAGCACAAAATATCTGTTACTATTCTAACATGTTGCAAGACAGCATATTTCCTGTCTAATATATGTAAAATACTAACAGATTTTCCAGTTAATAATAAAACAATTATTATGTAAATTAATGGAAAATTTGTCATTTCTACACTACATATAACTTTATATGTATGTACAGCGTAGCAGGGTTATTATACTTAACTAAAATTAAAGCCACTAAAAACATTTATTTAAAATAAGATAAACATTTAGTGATATAAATACAATGTAAAAAAAAGTGATCTTGTTTTATTTTAGCTAATTTAAAAGAAATGACAAAAACACACAACAAAATTGCTAAAACTTTAAAATGAAAATTAAAACATAAAATATAAAACATAAAAACATTAAAAATATTAATAAAAACTAAGAATATCTCAATGATTCTAAAATAACACTGGTGTATAACCCAACATGTATTTAATATGCAATTATTTGTGCATTTTTTTAGCATGCAATTTGTGTAATATAGACACTGTAAAACAAAACGCTAATTTTCACACAAAATTGCTGTATAATTTTTTCCCCCCACATTTCATAGTCTCATTTCTGATTTTAATTCTAAGCTGCCAAAAAAGGATACAGAAATATGAAATATATCATTTAAAAAAAATGGTAAAATCTTATGCCCACTCCTTTTCAAACTCAGAAAGTTGTTCAGCAGCTAGCAAGAATATACCAAACTAGTAATCAAAATTAAACAGGCCTATAAAAACCGACACATCTTGCTTTATTTGCTAGTATTTGAACGACACTGGTATATTTTTTAGAGTTCACAGTGTTGCAATGATTGGCCATTTCTCTCACAGTGTGACAGAGGTTGTTCCTGGAGGGTTTGATGGTTGCCTAAGTGAAGCTCCTGGCTTTGACTCAGAGGAGGAAGCCTTATGGGCAGAGCCATCCGTCCATCTACAAACATCTCCAGTGACTGGATGCGCCTCTCCTGCTGCAGCCAGTACAGCATCTCAGTACGGTCCCAGCGCATCTTCTCTCTGTACGGCCGACCCTGTCACAACCAAAACAGCAGCGAAAATGATAAACAGCTGAGTTTCTGGTGCAAATAGCCAATGGTGCAAGCTTTGATGCACTCACCTTATAGCTGATGTTGTCATTGAAACGGGTTGTGATGTGCCCCATAGTCTTGGACAGTTCTTGGTCTACAACTGAAATCTGAGAGTTGAGCTTCTCTCTTTGACTTGCCTCTTCCATTCTAGCTATGGATGAACCATGATAACCTGTGTATTCATAATGAATCTGTATTAGAGTCATTATTTTATTTGATTCAAAATAATCTAAATCTGTAAATGCAGTGTCAGAATTCATTATTCTGTGCATCTGATGTACTGTACCTCGCTGGAAAAATCTGTTGGGGTCAGATGCCTCCCTCTCAAAGTCCTCCAACCTGGAGAGCAAGAGCTCCCTCTTCTGGATCAACCGAGCAGCCTGCTCCCATGCAGAAATTGCCTGAGGGCACAAATACATCCACATGACAACATAAATCCTAGATGATCATGATGGAAAGCCAGGAGAGTTCATTATCATTATCTGTACCTCCTGCAGATGGTCCCTGTACTCATGAGAGCTGTATTTGATGGCCATGTCTAGTCGCTGTCCTTCTGGCAGAAGCAGGGCGTTCCAGACCCTCTCCAGCCTGACCTGCATCTGTTCTTCATCCAGCAGTCCAGCACATTCACCTTCCTTTCCCTCAGACTGAAGAACATCAATCAATCAGTCAGTCAGTCAGTCAGTCTATCTACACTACCAGTCAAAAGTTTTTGAACAGTAAGATTTTTAATGCTTTTTAAAGAAGTCTCTTCTGCTCACCAAGACTGCATTTATTTGATCCAAATTACAGCAAAAACAGTAAAATTTTGAAATATTTTTACTATTTAAAATAACTGTTTTCTATTTGAATATATTTTAAAATGTAATTTATTCCTGTGATTTCAAAGCTGAATTTTAGCATCATTACTCCAGTCACATGATCCTTCAGAAATCATTCTAATATTCAGATTTGCTGCTCAAAAACATTCATTATTATTATTTTGTTGAAAACAGCCGAGTAGAATTTTTTTCAGGTTTCTTTGCTGAATAGAATGTTTAGAAGAACAGCATTTATCTAAAATAGAAATCTTTTGTAACATTATAAATGTCTTTATCATCACTTTTGATCAATTTAAAGCATCCTTGGTACATAAAAGGATTAATTTCTATAATTTCTTTCCCAAAAAAAAAATAAAAATAATAATAATAATAATTATACTGACTCCAAGCTTTTGAATGGTAGTATATAATGTTACAAATCTTACTTTCTCTATCTTACAAAAAAGTGACTAAATAGTGACTACGTGAGCTAGACTGTGCTTCAAACTTATTTCTGCTAAACAGATATAAACTGTGCTAAACAGAAGTGCTGAGTCAGATTATGAGGAAAGGAACATGAACTCACTGAATCTTGTATTTCCTCTTCTTGATTTTTCTCTGAAACACAGATATTTCTGCATTCATTCATGTAATTTTGGACACTAAATAACATGTTCAAAAATGTACCAGTATTTTTTTTAAAGATAACTATAACATGCCATCCAATTCTGGTTCCCTTCCCAATCCTCCCATCTCTATGGTGTTGATGTTCCAGAATCCAGGAACAAATTCCTGTTTCTGTCTCCTAAGTGAATGGATCCTTTCCTGTTGCCTTCTGGAAGAGATGACGATCAGATAAAAATTAACTTTATATGAATAAAATAACAATATAATAATATACAATAATTAATATGTTAGTGTTTAGCCATGTGTTGACTGTCACAGTATAAGAAGCTGAAGGGATGTATCATGGATGTTCAACATATGACATCAGTTACAGAGAATAACTAGTGCAAGTCATGCATTATTCTCAGAGTTAATGGGGGAGGATAAACTAAAATAAATAAAGACCTTCTCCTCTCATCTCTCTGCAGCTGAGCCAGCTTGTGTCTCTCTGCCTCTTCGTCATCACTGTCATACAGGTGAAACAGCACTGACAGATAATCAGAGTCCTTCAAAACCAGGGCACAAATAACACAAGCGCAACTGTTCAAGTCCACAAATCCTGAATAGATTTAACATTTATTACCCATAAACACACACTCCTATTATAAACTTACCTGATCTGAAATGTAGTCAAGATAATCATCCATTGATAGTTGACACCTCCACCACTGAAACCAGGCTCTGTACGCTCGAGCGGTTGCATTCACAGGCCTCTTCCTGTTTGCAGCCCTCTCTGTTCTCTCTCTGCATTTATGCAAATTAGCGAAAGATTTTAGATCATTTTATGGTGTGAAAGAACCACAAATACACATATAATAAGAAGAGAGCACCTGTGGGATATGCTGTATGGATTGGGCCTTCTGAGTGATGGGTTGATTAGTTGGTCATTAAGCACTCTTTTTGGGCAGAATGTGGCATTTTTCAGGGCAGGTTCAATCCTGGGGTCCTTCAAAAGATCGAAAGCAGCTTTTAATATTCTCAGCTTCATGATATGGGGATGTTGTGATATCACCTATAAAACATCTACATTTGAAAATACTACAGCTGGGCCCAAGCCCTAAATCAACTTACCTCATCAAAGTTGAAATACTTTGTTGAAATACTTTTGGATAACTCTTCAAAGACTTTGCTTATATCCTTATTTTCTTCAACCAATTTCTGATCCATCAGAGCAACCGATGCTGAATCAATCTAGAGTTTTAGAATGATTATATAGGTAAATCCAATATAAGCCAAATTATATTTCAGTGATTAGTTTATAAATGAGGTCTGGATAAAATATATAAATATATAATAATGCAATATTAACAATATTAATAGTACTAAAGTATAAATAACTGTATATATATTTTTAATATTCATATTTAGATAATATGTTGGAAAAATAAATTTAAATAAAATATAAATATTAAATGCAAAACTTAAAAATGTAAAGATTAGAAATGTTGCCTTGGCAATTAATTGAAATAAAATAAGTTGAAGAACTACAATTATTAAAATTAAAATGGAAATAAAATGAAAAAAGCCAAACAGAAATATAAAAAAACTGAAAAAAATAAAGACAAAACAAAACACAACAAAATTACTAAAACTTAAACTAAAAAAAAAAGAAAATATAAAAATAAAAGCTAACTCAAAGTATTTAAAAATACTTTAACAGTAAATAAAAAATACTAAAATAACACTGTTGATATCAAAGTACCACCTCTTTGGTGAGGTCATTGTAAACTGGTGGGTACATGCTGAGTTTGATGGTCTCTGGGAGAACCCTATCGGACACTTGGGCTGCTGCTGCTGCTGTGCGCATGATGTTTTGAGGAGAAAATGCCACATTGACCACGTCTCCTTGTTGGTGCAGACGTTTCTCCACAAGAACTTTGTGCCTCTTCGTTTCCTCCTCTTCCTCCATTTTCTAGAAAGAAATGCCCTTCTTTAAAGTCTGATTTGAAGGTGGCATAGGTCTTGCTCATAATTGTGTATGCAGTGAGTTTATTCCTGTAAGTACCTGTAGTTTTTGTTTGAGCCGTTTGAGTCTGCTGGAACTATAGCAGGTCAGGGATTCTATAAGTGAGCACAGATCTGTCTCACAGTTACCATCATCCTTGTAATAATTCTGCTGTAATAACCTAAAAACACACAACTGAGTTTCAGTTCTCTTTTCTCTTACACATAGACACTGTGATTAGTATGTTGTATGAGTACTTTGTAATAGCTCAACCTCTTCAGATCCTCCCCAGGACTGATGTGTTTCTCCAGGCTGGAGGTAGGATCTGTGGAAAGTAGGACTAGTGGGGATGGAGGTGGATCGAGAAGCCTTATCTCCAGCTCCTCCAGCAGTGTTTCCCTCTGTAGGTCAGGCATGGAATTACATCCCTAAGAGAGCAGAAGCAGAAATAACTAAGGATGATATGCAAGTGTTTGAAAACTTGCAATATGAAATTAGTGCAATAGAATTGATTAAAAAGTCCCTGGTCACCTTTATTCTGACTAACTGGTTTTGACAACGACTCCGATCCTGTTCTTGTTTCAGTATACTGGACTTATTGGCTGTAGAACCTGAACACATGGACAAGTTACAGTATTCTGATGCCACAACCAGAATTTCATCACTTTTAAAGGAAACTATCACTTGACCCAAGAATGAATATTCTGTTTCATTTACTGATCTTCATGTCTTTACTAACCCTGTACGACTTTCTTTCTTCTGTGGAAATAAGATATTTAAAAAATCTTGCTACTGTTTACAACAGTGCTGTATAGTAACTGATTATAAGTAATCTAGATTACATAATCAGATTCTGAAAATTAAATACTTGTAATTAGATTCTATTAGATTTTAAAACACTCATATCAGACTAGTTATTTTTTGAAGGGATTTACAAAATTACCTAACACAACATTCCACAAAGCATAAATGAAATATTTCACCTTTTTTGTGTTTTATTTTGGTTGTTTTTAATTTTAAAATGCAGTTCCTGTAATGTTTAGGAACAGGAATATAGTAAATAACAATGAATGGAATACATTTTTGCTATTCTTTGTATTTTTGATTTGTATATTTTTTCTCTATTTCTTTGTACATTTATATCAATATTGTACAAGAAGTTTCTATTCAAACAATGTGATAAATGAGTTAAATCAAAAGTAATCTAAAAGTAATCAAAAAGTACTCTGATTATATTACCTAAAATGTGCAGTGTAACAGATTATGTTACTAACTACAATTTTTATCATGTACATTTTATTCAGTCATGGACTACAATTTCTAAGTAATCTACTCAGCACTATACTTTCTGTATAATAAATGTCAATGGAGTCCAAAACAACATTGTAACCCACCGACTGATTGTAAGGTCAGAAGTGACAGAATTTTCATTTTTGGGTAAACTATCCCTTTTTGTATCTGTGTATCTTGCTGTACATTGTGTGTCTGTCTTATAGAAGATTGGTTCCATGTTACAGGGCAGGAGGTCGTACACACATTGCAGATCCAGCTCTCCGATTTTCTCCTGAATCTGTAGACACAGAAATTATTTAATATGACTTTAACGTCACTCTTTACAACTTGCACACACACAAACGCACCTCCCTGAGGTCATCCTCCACAGCTTTTTCTTGTGATGTGGCCGTCATGGACCTCTCATTGTAATGTGCAACAGCACTTTGTTTGCGCCTCCGTGCATCCTTAATTCCTGTGACAATCCTGCATCTTATGACGCGAACATTCAGGCTGTAAATAGAAACAGTCACAATCTGCTGTGAATAAGTAATGTCACGCTATATGCCACCATACTGTGTGATCAAACCTGTTTAGGTCAATGCAATCTAGGTAAAAAGAGTCACACTCACAGACTGGTGCAATCAATAGCGAGCTGAGCTGCCACCCTGCTGCGGTTGATATGATCGCTGAAGACGCCTCGCCTCCGTAGAGTCTCCATCAGGTGCAAAGATTGCAGAAATAGCTGCTCACAGATGTGCAGCACCTCAGTGAATGTCTGGGAGTGCAGATGCGCTTTCTCTTCCTGAGTCAGCGTGGTGTCCACAGATGGGGTTTTCAAGTTTTGCCAGATCAGACCCAGCTCAGAGGTCAACACTGCAGTCTAATTGTCAAAAGCAAACAGAAAAGGGATATATCAAGTTAACTCATTTAAAAGTCAATTCATAATTCTGAGAGTATTTTCAGTTTGCTACTGACTGCATACACATTATAACTGTACAACTTAACATGTCTGATTAGATTTTTTTTTCTTTGATGTTAATGAATTGAAATTTCAAATAAATTTCTGTTCTTTTGAAATTTTTCTTTAAAGAATCCTAAAAATGTATCATGGTTTCCACAAAAATATTAAGCAGCACAACTGTTTTCAACACTGATAATAATAAGAAATATTTCTTGAGCATCAAATTAGCATATTAGAATAAATTCTAAAGGATCATGTGACACTCAAGACTGGAGTAATGGCTGCTGAAAGTAAACTACATTTTGAAATAGAATGTAACAGTTTTTTAATTACAATAATATTTCACAATATTAAAGTTTTTACTGTATTTTTATTGATAAGTAAATGAAGCTGTAGTAAACATTTGAGACTTCTTCAAAAGACATTAAAAACCGTACAGACCCCAAAGTGTTTGAGACTGACCAGACACTGTCGGTCTTCATGGCTGATGGAGTATCGCTGTGATTTCTGGGTTATTCTCTCCTCCAGCTGTTTGCACAACTGTGTCAAAGAGGTCGGAGTGCTTTTATCCTTCTTATAAGCTGAAGACTCTGATCTCTCCTCCTTAAACCTGTCTGAAGATGAATTTATAAATCAGCAATAATGTAATACTGATCTCAAAACTTCAAGAGTTAACTAACTAGCTTATGATGAAAGTACTAACCTGTCATCCTATCAGAATTGATGTCCATGTGGCAGAGATGTGAAAGAGGTCTCAGAAAGCTCTGAACCTCTTGACTGTGGACCATCATTTGGAGGTCTTCACATTTGATGTGCTAACAAACATGTGTGCTTGTTATTTCGCCACTCATTCTCAAAACAATGATGTTTAAGACACTGCGTTACATAAACGCCTTGCAGTCTTACGTACTAAGCTGCGAACTTTGACATTATATATATTTAAAAGCTTACTCAAGCCAAATAACAATTAAAAATAACTTTTAAGCTACATTTAAGGTGCAGAAAAAGAAATAAAATCCTTATAAGTTTCAACAGTCTTTTCAAGTTTAAACCTGGTGCAAATCAACATCACAACATTTTAGTGAACGCGACCTGATTTGTGTCACAACAATACGAGTAAACTTTAAAATTACACAGGGTTTAAAAACACGGCTATTGTATACGATCATTTGAAGATTAAAAGCAGGATCGTTACAAAATAAAAATACTTATCGAATGAAATAAAACGACTGAATAGTTCCGTCTGCGCGCAGTTGTCCTAAAACAATTCAAGTTGCCCTGGAAACCCCGGCAGGTCACGCACGACGTCATTGCGCAACTTCGGAATTGACGCCGTATTATGTAATTACATTATTAATATCTTTTTCACTTTTTTGTTAATTTTAAACACTCTATAAATAAACTGTAAATGAATTTTTTTTTAACTAACACGAAGTCATAAAACAGCACGCACAATAATAATCACTTAAAAATGATTAATAACAAATCAAATCAAAATCAAAACAAAAGGCTAGGCTCATACGGTAATCTACAAGGTGTTCATCTACAAATACCAAAAGTGACAGAACTCACCTAGTGAATAAATAAACGTACTATAGTTTAAATAACTATGAATACTAAATATAACTCATGAACAATCTTATTAAATGAGCAGTTTTTTCCAGTATTTATGTCAAATAGGATATTGATGAATGTTTACGCTTCTTCACAAATGTGATACATCAAAATTCTGACCAATAAAAACAGGCTGTCTTATTTTGTCTAATAAAATGCATGACATTTTCTTATTGCATTAAGCCACGTATTAAAATACAGACAGAGCGTAGATGGGTCACAGTGCATGTGTGAAAAATGAAACCCACACCACTTCCGTTTACATTAGCCCCTGTCATCCGGAAGGGTGGTACCTGTTCAGCTTCTGCAAATACGTCTTCTGTCGTCTCATGCCTGTAAAAAACAACAACATGGATATGAGAGAGTCCTGCTGGAGAGCTGAGATCAGTCAGTCCTCGGACATCTGATCTCCTGGAGCTGAACAGACGTACAGACGCGGATCTAAACTCACCTGAGCTGCATGTGTGCGTCAGGTAAACGCTGAACCGAGCCCGAATCACCGTTTGGACACTTTTCAGTGCAGGTAAGTGATTTTAAGTTCGTTAAACCATTTGCAAAAGTTACAGAGCATGAAATCTTGAGGGTTTTGGCGTGTTAACTTGGCTTCGGAAGCTTTGTGCGCGTGTTATTTACGGACAGGTGGGAATTAAATGGGCGTTTTGGCTACATTGTGGCTTCTTGAGTAATAGGCAATGTTTATGTGTAGCTTTTGTGTGTATTTGCATGTTACTAATTTTAAAAACAAAACGTTTTTCAATATCTAACGATACAACCCTCTTTTGCTTATATTTTGAAGCCAATGTTTTTTAAAAGTTCATTTTTTGCATATATTTGACCTCATTACTAAAATCTAAAAACAACTAAATGTAGAAGTAAAGAGAATTAAAATGTTTTTTTTTTTTGTATTTTTAGGACGTGACAGTGGAAAGAAAAAATGAAATGTATTATTTTTTGTGATTAAACATTGTGAATGTCAGAATTCTAAAAAAATAAACTGCCAACATTATATATAGAATTATCTCTATTTGCTTTTAACTTTTTACCTTTATTTAAAGTAAAATAAATGTTTCCCAGAAGTTTCTCAAAACATAATTTATATGACTCTACATAAAGTTTCTTATGGGTAAAGAAAAATAAAAGCAGCTTTTCTGGGGACCTTCACACATGCAGTGCGATCCCTTCATTATTAACAATATCATATGCATGTGCTTAGAAAGCCAAGAACTATGTCTTTTAGTTACCTAAAGGTAACGCAGTGCAACAGAGGGTTAAAGTAACTAAATTAGGGAACACCAAACATAATCTTTATTTAGGTACCCCATCTACTTCTCCATCCTGAACCAAATCAAAATAACTTTTAGCTTTTGGTTAATATTGTTCCTCTTGTCAACTCATAATGAATTTAGTAGTATTTAGAACTTCCTTTATGGGAGAGCAATATCAAAACACCATTTAAAACTCATTGAAAATATTCACATGAAGTCTCTCAACTCATGTTTGAATCAGAAGAAGTGGCCTCGAAAGTTTCACAGCCTCTTTTTCATTTCTGCAGAAGTCACAGCCGTCATGAAAACAACTTAAAATGTCTTTTCAGTGCAGACGGCGGTAATGGTGGTGTTCGCACTTGGCTGTCATTGTGCTCAGTCATGTTGTCGTTTATTTACAGAGGTAACATGACCTCCCTGCTACTGAGCTTTTTAAACTGAATACTCACATGCTTTCTATTTTCCCACGAGCACCTGCTTTGAAAGCAGCGATTTGAGGACTTGGCAGAGGCCTGAAGGCTCACATCTTGTCACATTTGTCATTGTGCTGCTTTTGTGTTTTCAAGATTTATACAACCTTTTGCCCTAAAATTTGATACTTTTATTGATTTTTCTTTTTCTTCCAGCTTATCCATCTCAACACCTCTCTTTGGGTAGACTTTGCAGATTCATCTTGTAATTAAGTTCCTCTCTGATAGTTGCCAACCTCCAGACTAAATCATCTTTCAACAATGTAACGATTCCTCTCTTTTTTTTTTTTTTGTTGCCCCATTACGATAATAGCTGACTAAAAGAACAGTGTTCACCATTACCACTTCCTCCGAACCCCTCGTTTTCCAGCACCATGAGTGGCCAACCACGGAGGATCCGTCTGAAGCCATGGCTGCTGGCACAGGTGAATTGTGATTTACTATGCACATTGTAATTTTCAAGAACATTTCTGAAGATATGCCAGAAAACAATGACATTAGGTCATTCACCCAAAAATCACCCTCATGATGTTCCAAGTGAAAGATGACAGTGTGCCGTCAAGCTCTATTTATACCATAAAAGTAGGTTTATGACATTATGACATGCCTCGATTCTGATATCAGGTGATGAATCATGACACAGCATTTTTAAAATATGTGCATATGCCAATGATACTGAGTGCTACAGCAGATGGAACGTTTTTCAGCGAATAACAACTTGAATTTCAGTCTTTTTCTCAGATGACCATCAGAAAACTTGGAATATATCACAAGGGTTGGAATGATAATTTTAAGTTATTTTAAAGTTGTACATTTAGCATTGTTTGCTGCATTTTTGTGGGCGAAATCCAGTGATTTCAATAGGGAATTGCACAGTTGGGAATTTTGAATGAGGTCTAAAGATTTTCTTAAACAGATTTCGCGACAGGTTCAAGTCGGTCACCTGAAGTTGCTTTGTTGACCAACAGAAAGCTGCTTGGTTTGAAAGTGACTTCTGTGTGAGTTGTGATTCATACATCGCTACACTTTTGACAATAGAAAATTGACCTTTTTTGAAAATTGGCTTTTTTTTTCGCTATTTTTTGTCATTATTGTAGCTTGAATAGCCATTGGTCACTGTTTACTTTCAATGTAAAAGAAGAAAGCTTGTAGAAAGATGAGTACCCTAAACAATGACAAAACTGACTATAGAATAGTTTTAATCTTATTTTTCTGACTTCAGTAGTATAACCTTGTCAAATTAATTTCCAAACCTACCAAGAAATGCATTAAAGCACACAGGAGATGTGCCAAACCCTGTTTTAAACACTTCATCAGTGCTTCAATCTTCAAAGAGAAAAATATCAGTGTCCAGCTGCCATCTTGCGTTCATCCATACAGCACTTCCAGATATCAGCATCTAAAATGGAAGCAAAACTAGAAGAGGAATATTATTTGAAATCTTGCCATCCTTAAGGTTCTTATACATTAGTAAAGTAAACATTTCTCACCCTGCCAGATTAACAGTGGGAAATACCCAGGACTGCACTGGCTCAATCAAGAGCGCAGACTGTTCCGGATCCCATGGAGACATGCCACCCGCCATATGCCTACCCTGGAGGAGGAGAACACTATATTTAAGGTGAATAATATGGTTTTTCCATTACCCATGCTGCTTTTGTAACCTTTTTTGTAGATATTGAAGTAGTATATCCCTATATAAGATCTTAGATTCAACACCAACCCAAACCTCCTAAATCTATTTTTTCCACTCCTGTTCTCATTCTGTTCTAAAGTTAGCACTAGGGGGATTATTTTTTTTTTATTATTTATTTATTTATTTTTTTTTGGGTGTTTTAGAGTTTCAAGGTGCTGAAATACCTAGTAGTTTCACTCTTCATTATTTAATTATTCAAATAACAGAAAATGACTGGAAAGCGAAGCACTGTCCTCACATTTTCTTTTAAAAATGGTGTTTTTGCAAAACACTGAGCCATTAAATGTCTGCATTTACAAGATGTGTTTAAAGATCATCTTTTTAGTACTTTTGCAACTACGCTTTGGAGAACTAAAAATGGGAGTTTCAATTCCACTTGACTTCACTGCGGTAAGATTTTAAGAGGAAGTCATGAAAAGTGTAGAACCATGAGGTTAAATTCAAAATTAGTTTTATGACTGTTAGAACTCCTTGGAGTTCACATTTAGCAGATGTATGCTTTAAAATTCAGTTTTTCTCTTTCAGGAAAACACTTTTCAGGAAAATCTTGCACTACGTAGATATTTGTCAAATCAAATACTGAAATAGGAATGTCCCGCCCCCTAATTATTCTTGAAATGGACTGTGACATAATTAAAGCTCATTGTCTGTTTAAAAAAGAAAGGGATAAGTAATGTGTCGAGATATTTCCCACAAGCATTCATTTTTCTTCACAGGCTTGGGCTCTGGAAACAGGCAAGTACCAGGAAGGAGTAGATGAGCCAGATCCAGCCAAATGGAAGGCCAACCTCCGCTGTGCCCTAAACAAAAGTCGAGAGTTCGGACTCCACTATGATGGTACTAAGGACACCCCAGTCCAGCCTTATAAGATCTATGAGGTGTGCGACCAGTCAGTCAATGGAGGTAAGGAATGGGAACGCATGCCTACAAGCCAGTAACATGGGATTCATGCTGAAACAACCGTGTTTACTCTTAAGCTCTAAATTGGTTAGCTCAGATCATTCAATATATCCCACCACAACTTGGATAGTAAGTAGGAAATATCAATACAGGAATGAAGTGATAGAAGTCTTTAAGGAATAAAAGATGGACAAGCCAATAAATCATCTCTTCTTTTGTTGATTTTAGATGCCGGAGACGATGAGGAAGAGGAGGTAAGTGCATAATTGCAAGTTGAAAGAAATAAATAGTAAAATCAACACAATTTTTGCCACTGTCTTCATACAGTAATTGGAATTTTTTTTTTTTTTTGCATTTCAGCTGCAAAACTTTGTCAAACTCTCCATTGGTAAGATTTCGAATTAGATGTTGTTTGGAATAAATTACTATTGATAATCTATACATACTGTAATTATTATTTTTTTTTGCATGGTGCTTGACAGACCCTTCCAGCTACCCAGCATATTCTCCTAGAGTTGACGTTCCGTTCACCTCTTCCATTGCCGACGGCTATAATCCCACCCACCATAACCCTCCAATGAACCTCTTAGGAGAAGTTGTCCATAATAACCCCAGTCCTATGACCTCTCACCTCACCCAGCCCAGCACTGGACCATCGGCTGGTTCTTTGACTGAATTTCCCAGTCACAGTGCTATCAAAGTTGAGCAGGTGCCATATCCCGTTCATGGCGGGGGACTTCCGAACGGTCTGGGAATGGGGACTGGAGTCATACCGCCTCCTGTTCTTCAAGATGTAGTCACTCATTCTGTAGGCCCTCCAGCCATAGTGGACAGCCCAATGCAAGAAGTGCCAGCTCAAGCGGAGAACCAGGTTCACCCCTGCATCTCAGAGTTGCTGAGCAGTCCGCATATGTTACCCTGTAAGCCTCTAATGCCTTGTTCTTCTGGATTAATGTTGCAGTTTGTGATGAAGACATACCTAAATTGCAGAAAAAAACCTAGTCCCACCCGTTCATTTTGAGTAATGCTGATGTTAAATGACTTTGCAAGAGGTGTGTATAGAGCCACCACAAACAAATATAGTGCACACCTTAACTGTATTATGAAATTATGAAAATTTCAGTTGTTAGACTGGTAATCTGTGATTAAACAAAAAGTTAATCTAAAAATGAAAGGTTTGTCATCATTCACTCTCATGTAATTCAATAGACCACAAAAGGAGAACATTAGGCTGGATGTTCATGCTGCTCTTTTCCACACAATGAAAGTAAATGGTGACCAAAATTCCCCCCAAAAAACTTCAAATTTATAAAAAAGCACCATAAAATTATCACAAGAGTTGAGTCCAAATGACTTGTGCACCAAATTTCAAGTAAGAGAAATCAAATGATAGAATTGTAAGTAGAATAGACAAGTTTAAATTGATATTTGCCGTAGTCCTCAAATGTCAGTTATGCTATTTGAATATGCGCTTTTGCAAATTTGACACCTCATTCTCTGTTACAAGAACCATTGACATTTGACATAATTGATATTTACCATGATTGATGTCAAACCTAGGCTAACATGTCTTGACACCAGTATCACCAAAAGTTGAGTGAAATTTGAAACCTTTTCAATGATCATTTTAGATTTGTTTCTCACTCAGATTTATTGTGTAGCTACAGAAGTCTTGTATGGACCACTTTTATAATACCGTTGGTAATTTTCTATCACTTTATCACCATTCACTTTCATTGTATGAAAAATTGCAGCATCAACATTCTACTAAACATCTCTTTTTGTTTTCCACAAAAGAAAGAATGAAAACCAAGAAACAATGGTGAGTAAATAGCATGTTCCTTTTTGTTTTCTCTTCTCTAGTGACTGATCTGGATATCAAGTTCCAGTACAGGGGTCGAACAGCTGGTTCGTTGACCGTCAGTAACCCTCAGGGTTGTAGACTTTACTACGGTAACCTGGCGCCCACACCAGAGCAAGTAGAGCTGTTCGGTCCGGTAACGCTGCAGCAGGTGCTGTTTCCAGGAACCGCTGAGATCCAGAACGAGAAGCAGAGGTTCTATACCGATCATCTGTTGGATGTGATGGACCGAGGGCTGATTTTGGAGATCAGGGGACAAGATATCTATGCCATCAGGCTTTGCCAGTGTAAAGTGTTCTGGTCTGGGCCAGGTGTGCCTGAGCAGGGTCCGCCCAATCCAATGGAAAGAGAAATGAAGATCAAGGTCTTCAGTCTGAACAACTTCCTTCAGGGTAAGAAGAATCAGTCTTGAATGTCAGTAATCAATCTAATTTATTGTGACTGCATTACAGCACTGACAAACAATTGAGCACATGTGAGACTGGGTTGGGATTCAAAACTGGCAACCTCTGGATTTTGTTTGAGCCTCAATGATTTTATTTACATGTTTTTGCGTTTTACTGTTAATGAAGAACAGCTTTAAAACTTGACAGAAATGTTTTATGAGGGGACAAAAAGTTCACGTTTGGCAGCACAACATACATAAACCTCCAATTAAACACCCTTTGCTCTTCATTTTGTTGCACTGGTATTAAGAAGTTTCCAGTCTTTGCTGGGAAGTGAAAATACAAAATTACTCAACACTTCCATTTTCTTCTGTATATATAAAAAAAACACTTCCAAACTCATATGCAGGAATTTCCCAGGAGACACCAAATGTGCATATGATCGGCTGGGATCATTTTATAGATTTGCTGTCATAGATTCAGTCGAACAAAAATGTTTTTTTTTGTTTTTTTTCAGGTCTCATTTTGTATCAGAAAGGAGAGACGCCCACTCCACCACCCTTTGAGATCTACTTCTGCTTCGGTGAGGACTGGCCAGACAGAAAGCCTAAGGAGAAAAAGCTCATCATTGTCCAGGTTTGGAGAGGAAATCTATGTTTATTGGTTTAATATAGAGTGCAAAGAGTCTAGTTGTTTATGGTGTATAAGGCTGTGCTACGTCGCTAAATTGAGTTGTTAGCAATGACTCATGGTGTTATATTCACAACATAGCACAGCTACAACTAGGTGAACTGGTGTTACATGTCAGACGTTGTACTATATAGTGCATTTTAGCCAATCAGCATCCAGAACCAGGGCTGTTTTATAATTTAACATTCTTCAAAACTAGCAAAACATGCTATATTGTTAAATTGCAACAATGCACAGTTATAACTAGGCGAATGAATGTTTCATGCCAAATATGTTACTATATATTGTATTATAGCCAATCAGCATCCAGAAACAGAGTTGTTTCATAATGTAATGTTCATCAAAGCTAACAAAATTGCGTTAGCACCAATGCAGTTAGACCTAGGTGAACAGGTGGTTTATATCAAATATGTTACTATATAGTGTATTTTAACCAATCAGCATCCAGAACCAATGTTATATTTTATATTTAGCAAACCATGTGGTGTTAGCAATCATGTGCAGCACTGTATTCACAATATAGCTATATCAGTGCTAATAACTAGGTGAGCAAACATTTTTCAAGTCACAACTGTTATTATATCATGTATATTAGGACCAGAGATTTTTTTTAAATATAATTTAGCATTCTTTAGACTTAGCAAACCATGTTACATTGTGTTCACAATATACCACAACTATAACTAGATGAACAGATGTTGTATTTTAGCCAATCAGCATCCAGAACTAGAGTTGTTTTAAAATTTAGTGATTTCCAAACCTAGTATTGCTTTAGCAAAATAAACTTGGCTTAATAATAAACAGTATCTGCTCTTACTAAAACCTGCCGTTTCCCCCCCTTTATCTAGGTTGTTCCAGTTGTTGCAAGAATCCTTACCGAGATGTTTTCAGGCGAGCTTTCATGGTCTACAGACAGCATACGGTTGCAGATCTCCAACCCTGACCTGAAGGACCAAACGGTGGAGCAGTTCAAAGAACTTCACAGACTTTTGCAGAGTCAAAACACGCACCCCACCTGGGCTCAAAACATCCACTAACTGAAAGAGGAACCCATTTTTCATGACCAATTGCCTGCTCAGAATTGGAGGTCCTTTTGAACACTGGAATATATATATATAGGTGCCCTCTCTGACGCCATACTGAAGACATTTCCATTGGAGACCAAACTTGACATTTCCCAGATTTTGTTGTCTTCATGTAAATTTGTCTTTTAAAATGTTATTTCAATAAATACCATTGCAGTATTTTAAATAGTTGCTGGCATGATCAGGTTACCACAGTATGATTCATCCCATGAACGTTGGAGTAACTCCGACCCTGTAAAACCCTGAAATAAGCTGTCACTCATAGATTTAAGACTCGTATTTCATGCAAGTTCTTTGCAAAGATTACAGGAGCGGGTGGATAATATCTGCTGACCTCATCCTATAGGGTCCGTGCCAGTAACACGAACCAGTTGAACTTGAACGGAAATGACTACGTACTTAACCACATAACGTTCATTCAGCAAATTGGACGCGGGAGGGGTGACCTGAGGGTTTACACGTGCAATTGTGAGAAACACATGATTGTAGGGCCTTCGAAAATCTCAGACAATAGAGGAGGGTTCGATTTACTCTATGACTCAGAAAATGAGACCTAAAGGACCCATGTAAGTTTCTTAAAATGAAACCTGGTCAAACAGGTTCTGAGAGCTGCAGAAAGAGAATCTAAATCACTTCGCAAACACACGAGTGCATATGAAATGATAGTCGAGACAAAGATTAGTTTGTTCCTCACAATGTTGGTTTTATTTGTTCACACAATCGGCCGAAGACGATCTCTGCATCTCTTGAGATGTGCCAATACGGTGAAAGAACAAAAAAAAAAAAAAGCCCCTGCCAGTCAGTCCACTCCATAATTTACAGCATAACCTGTACGGATAAAATCCCAGCCAACTTTTAAAAAGATCAAGAGTGACGCCAACTCTCCCTTTGCAAATGTCCCACAGGCGCAGGCTGCTGCTGTGACAATCTTTAGTTTGGTAATTTTTTTTATGGCACTGGCAGCAAAGCCATAACTTGATCTCTAAACACACGTCCATGAAAATAAATCTCCATTTTTGTTTTTAAAAACGTAGAAGTCTCTCTTTTTTAACGATGCATTATGATTTGCAACCAGGCACATCCTTATTTGTCGTTGGTTTTTGATGAACCCCCAGAAATCTGACTGATGCAGACGTTCATCCGTGTTTTGAAATGGGTGTATGTGTTTCAGTGTCCATTCGATGGCCCCCCTCCCACAAGACGACGGTGTCCCTTCTGAAATATCCCCCCTTTCTCTCGCTGCAGCTGGCATCTGTGTGCTCGTAGGGGTAAAAGGGAGGGATGGGGCTGCGGTCTTTGACACCCACAAGGCAATTTGCTTTTCCTGAAACCCTGCCACTCCAAAGCTCCAATTCAATTGGTCGGCTTTCCCATGGTGCGAAGTCCCACAAATCCTTCATGCAAGAGTTCCCTTTAGTTTCTCAACAGTGGTCATCATGGCTTCCTTTGCCACTTCCTCCAAATGTTAGCAAAACAAAAAAATCTGACCTGCAGAAGACAAGAGAGAATGATTTATAATGCTGAATTTATTCAAAAATATTTATAATATTCCCACATCTTTGACCAATGAATTTCCATTACTTTTTCAGTCATTTACGACTTAAATGATGTTTTTTGATGATGTGTAAGATCATGTAAATGAATACTTATTACTAAACTTATAAAATTACAGTTTTTGCAAAACCTCATTTGGCACAGGTAGACTTTGCAAAAAAGTAGACTGGATTTGACCACACATACACACAAGAACAATTTCAAAATCTCATGTAATCAGTTTTTTGTAATATGTTTCTTCTTGTTATCAGCATTTTGTAAACACTAAGTGATTAGAGAAATTTCACTAATATTCTAAGCATCAAAAAAAAAAAAAAAAAAAAACTTTACAAAAATAAATCTTTACTATAATAATTTCATATGATTATAAAATATTTTTAAAATATATATAAAATATTTAATATAATATTACTACATAGTTATATAAGTGTTCATTTTAAAAATTAAGAACACAGGAAAAGATGCATTTATAAATGTATTAAAACAAAAAGCAAAAATTACAATAAATATTCAAGTTAAATGATTTGATTATACAAATTAAAATTACATCAAACTTCATTCATTGAAAAAATATACGGAATAAAAAAAATTGAAAAAAATCTTTAGCATAATCTTTCAAATATCTCAATATTATATTAATATATTGTAATGCAATACAATATTATTAATATATAGTTTATTTTTGTAATTTAAAAACAAAGAATAAGACAAAAGAAGAACAGTTCAATTTAAAAATGTATTAAAAAAGAGAAAGCAAAGAATACAATAAATATTTATCTTATCTGAATTAAAATAATTTCAGTATTAAACTTATTCACTGAAGAGAATGTTTCAATGTTATGCACAATAACAAATTTAGTGTTCAATATGCTTGTGTCACCTGGTCTTGCAGCATCAGCAGGTAAAAGACAGCTATCGGTACAGCCTGGTAAACTCTCTTATCGCCCAACAAACCTGTTTACATTCCTCTGCACTGGGGTGACAGATTGATAGATAGATAGATGGAGAAACAGAGAGAGCAAATTAGCATCATTTTTCAACAAACTAATAAACAACGAGCTGGTCTTTTATTACTAATCAGAGGTCAATTTCCAAACACGCCGAAAGCATGGGCAAGCAACACAATGATGCTGCATCAGTCAGTCTGGCGTGGTTTGGACTTTCCATGCAAGTCTGTGACTCATTCTGCATTGTCAGAATATGTATTTGGCATCTTGGCACGACACCACACTGGGAGGCTCCGTGTTCCTCAGGTCAAGACTTGCCGAAGTATGAAACACTTCACTCTCTTGGACGACTGGTTATGGGAACTTGTTTATGCATGTCGTGCTGAGCCAACCACAAGGAGAACTGAACGTGCACCAACTTGCAATTTCTCAAAAGACAAATGATGCCTGTAATCTACACTGATAGGCACTTTATTGCTTTTTATTGTAGGCAAAAGCACTTTTAATTAAGGATCAGGCCAATTTCTTCGGGAGTGTAATGAAATTATAATGGAATTATCTGATGTCCACGGCCTTCTTCGAAGGCTCAGGAGACGGCAGGCACAAACTCACCTCGTGACCTGCTTATGGAAGTCGGTGAGCTGCTTGTGTGTGACGGTTACAGCGCCTCCTGCTGTTTCTTTTGGAAGACCCTTCAGTGCGGTTTCCAGCCAGCGGCAAAATGTCTACAGACAGAGACAGCCACAACATGTGACAATTTTGACATCACAGCCTTATTCATGAAAGGAAAATTATCTTTAATAACAGACTGTGGTTATCACATTAAAAATAAAATATAATAAAACTAGATGAAGTTTGTCAAGACACTTTGAAGTTGGCTTGAGAAAGTTTAAAAACTTTTAAAAGGTTTAAAAGTTTTTAAAAGACCGATGGTTTTCAGTTTAAAATAGTCTTAAAGATTAAAGTTTGAATGTTTTGAAGGCAATAAAGTCTAGATAGATAGACAGACAGACAGACAGACAGACAGAGTGCCTTGTGAAAGTATTCAAACCCCTTCATTTTTTATTTTTTTCACTTTTTATGTTGCAGCTTTATGTTAAACTGCTTTAAATTACTTTTTTTCCACATCAATCTACACTCTATACACCATAATGGCAAAGAAAATAACCTGTGGCAAATTCAATTGAATGGGTATGATTTGGAAAGGCACACGTCTTAATAAAAGGTCTAACAGCTGAAAATGCATATTAGAGCAAAGACCAAGCCCTGAGATCAAAAAAAACTTTTTGGGGGAGTTATGAAAAACATGGATACATTTTATATCAGATGGCAAAAAAATTAAAAAGGTTATTTTAATAATAAAAATATATGTGACCCTGGACCACAAAACCAGTCATAAGGGTCAATTTTTGAAATTGAAAGCTTTTCATCTGAAAGTTGAATAAATAAGCTTTCCATTGATGTATGGTTTGTTAGGATAGGACGATATTTGGTCGGGATACAACTATTTGAAAATCTGGAATCTAAGGGTGCAAAAAAATCTAAATACTGAGAAAATCACCTTTAAAGTTGTCCAAATGAAGTTCTTAGCAATGCGTATTCCTAATCAAAAAATAGGTTGAGATATATTAACGGTAAGAAATTTACAAAATATCTTCACGGAACATGATCTATACTTAATATCCTAATGATTTTTGGCATAAAAGAAAAATAATTTTGACCCATACAATGTATTGTTGGCTATTGCTACAAATATACCCGTGCTACTTAAGACTGGTTTTGTGGTCCAGAGTCACATTTAAATACCTCGGATTTGCAAAATGTATATGTATTCTTCAAATGCAACCAAACTTTACATAAGAATCTGACAAATGCAACCCTGTACAACGTGAGTAAATCACTTGCATATAAGTCTACATTCTCATGCTAGGTCACTACATAATGTCTATTTTTAGCCATTTGTTAATAAATTGTTAGATTTCAATGGGCCAGTGTTTGGGTTGGAGGCTAAGAATAAGTTTAGCACAGGACTTAGTTCTAATTACTGATGTTATATTATTAAAAAAAAAAGCTTGATTGATGTTAAAAGTGTAGTTGTTAGGCTTTCAGATCATATCACACACGAATGTATCTTAGTAAAAAGCTTTATGTAGGAAAAAAAAAGAATTTGCCAGCCAATGGCAATTCTATTGCCAAGATGTGCATAGAGGGTTGAAAAGCGTAAAAGTAAATCTGTATTTGAGGGACATTCAAAAATGGTATGTGTTCAAAAAGAGTACAAACATACCGGCCGATCAAAGACCATGATCTCCCAGAGTACCTCCGCTACGTCAGGCAGAGTGTAAGGCGGCAGGCAGAAACAGCAGGTGTTGATCAGCTGAGTCACTAGCTGCTGCCCGTGCTGCTCCATCACCTGGCCAATCAGACGCTTTCGCATCTCGAAGTCATCCTCATGCTGAAAGACAAGAAAATCAGTTATATGCAATGAATGAACAGGAATGAAAACGTCTTTCGATTGGCTGGTTTAGTTTGATTGAAAGTGGCGCTTACGTCATTGGTGACTCCGGTGTGAATAAGATCTCTGATAAACTTCATGACGCTGCAGTTGGCATCTCGATGGTCCAGGGTGGTGGCGGCAATGGCACATTGGATGATGTGGACGATAATACTGCTGTTCAGCAACGTGACCGGACTGCGCTGGACAAACCTGAAATAATGAGAGAAAACAGGAGCTTATCTTAATGCATGTTATTTTTGTGTGGTGAGTCACTTATTTTGAGCTTGTTTTTCTAATACTATTGCAGATGCACAGAACTGGTACCTTGTGGCGAGTCTAAAAAGATCGTCCACTGTGTCGGGGTGATTGCGCAGACCATTAGGCTGCTCTAACAGCTGGAAGGTGGGCATACAGAGAGCCTGCAAGAATAAAAGATAGAGCTACTAATCAATATCTCTTAGTTTATCATCAATTCATCGTAACACAAGATTAAAATGAAGTCACGTTTTATGAGGGTCAATGAAAAATGAGTTTCCGGAAAAAAAAAAAAATCATGTTTTTAAAAGGTACTTTCTGTATTAATGTTAGCTTCATAACATTGGTTTTGAAAAACTTTTATACCATTTTCAAGATTAATATAAACTAACTGTCACTTTAAATCTTCACCAATCTCTGCAACTATCCTTCAAACCACTAGGTTTTACCCACTTTTTCTTTTATATATTCTAATAAGCACAAGTCAGAATAAGTATGTTGTTTCATTTTTACATAAATATCACTAATGCTGAATGACAATGAAACATTATTTCACACATATTTCAACATTTTATTTTTAACAAAAGTTATTTGAAACATTAAAACAGATAATTATCTGCATTCAATATGGTGTATATATATATATATATATATATATATATATATATATATATATATATATATATATATATATATATATATATATATATATATATATATATATATATACACACACACACACAGGTGCATCTCAATAAATTATAATGTCGTGGAAAAGTTCATTTATTTCAGTAATTCAACTCAAATTGTGAAACTCGTGTACTAAAAGTCTTTGGTTCTTTTAATTGTGATGATTTTGGCTCACATTTAACAAAAACCGACCAATTCACTATCTCAACAAATTAGAATACTTCATAAAACCAATAAAAAATAAATTAAAAAAAAAAACATTTTTAGTGAATTGTTGGCCTTCTGGAAAGAATGTTCATTTACTGTATATGTACTCAATACTTGGTAGCGGCTCCTTTTGCTTTAATTACTGCGTGGCATGGAGGTGATCAGTTTGTGGCACTGCTGAGGTGGTATGGAAGCCCAGGTTTCTTTGACAGTGGCCTTCAGCTCATCTGCATTTTTTGGTCTCTTGTTTCTCATTTTCCTCTTGACAACACCCCATAGATTCTCTATGGGGTTCAGGTCTGGTGAGTTTGCTGGCCAGTCAAGCACACCAACACCATGGTCATTTAGCCAACTTTTGGTGCTTTTGGCAGTGTGGGCAGATGCCAAATCCTGCTGGAAAATGAAATCAGCATCTTTAAAAAGCTGGTCAGCAGAAGGAAGCATGAAGTGCTCCAAAATTTCTTGGTAAACGGGTGCAGTGACTTTGGTTTTCAAAAAACACAATGGACCAACACCAGCAGATGACATTGCACCCCAAATCATCACAGACTGTGGAAACTTAACACTGGACTTCAAGCAACTTGGGCTATGAGCTTCTCCACCCTTCCTCCAGACTCTAGGACCTTGGTTTCCAAATGAAATACAAAACTTGTTCTCATCTGAAAAGAGGACTTTGGACCACTGGGCAACAGTCCAGTTCTTCTTCTCCTTAGCCCAGGTAAGACGCCTCTGACGTTGTCTGTGGTTCAGGAGTGGCTTAACAAGAGGAATACGACAACTGTAGCCAAATTCCTTGACACGTCTGTGTGTGGTGGCTCTTGATGCCTTGACCCCAGCCTCAGTCCATTCCTTGTGAAGTTCACCCAAATTCTTGAATCGATTTTGCTTGACAATCCTCATAAGGCTGCGGTTCTCTCGGTTGGTTGTGCATCTTTTTCTTCCACACTTTTTCCTTCCACTCAACTTTCTGTTAACATGCTTGGATACAGCACTCTGAACAGCCAGCTTCTTTGGCAATAAATGTTTGTGGCTTACCCTCCTTGTGAAGGGTGTCAATGATTGTCTTCTGGACAACTGTCAGATCAGCAGTCTTCCCCATGATTGTGTAGCCTAGTGAACCAAACTGAGAGACCATTTTGAAGGCTCAGAAAACCTTTGCAGGTGTTTTGAGTTGATTAGCATGTCACCATATTCTAATTTGTTGAGATGCACCTGTATGTATGTATGTATGTATGTATGTATGTATGTATGTATATATATATATATATATATATATATTACATTTATTTTGATGCAGACCCAAAATAAAGCATCTATATACAAATTATATATATATATTTTTTTATTTAAGTTACTTTGGATAAAAGTGTCTGTCTGCATTTGAGGTGAAAATAGTAACCTCGACATGCCATTTCAAAAAACGGTATGCATGTAGTTTGAAGTCTAGCTACATGGGACTATGTTATAGAATGGAGTATTTTGGTGTGTGTTAGGTTACCTGTAGCATGTCCAACAAGCCTTGTCTGCATCCTTCCTCCATTCCATACTCGTCCACTAGAATGCTGCCCAGGTACAGGAAACAGGAGTGAGGGTACAACTGGTACACACTCACCATCTGAAACACAAGTACATCTTTTTGAGATCTACACTGGCTATTCTATTTCAGAAACACACACTCTGACCAGTGGATGTGTATTTTTAAGGCACGAAGACAAACCTGAGTAACAAGTGGCTGTAATAGGGAAGCAGAGCCTTTGCCTACGCAACGCACTGCAAACCTCAGGCAGCGGCAGCAGCGCTCCACTATCCGGTTATCATTCTGGTGGGCGTTCAACGTCTCCGATAACACCGGCCAGATCTACAACAAAGAACAAAGATGATCAGAAAGAAACACATTTATAGACAAAGTACGGTGTCATTCAACAAACAGTTAAACATACCTCTTGAATGACTTTCTGGCAGGGGTGTGTCTGTCCATTCTCTACTATGGGGTTTGTGTGTCTAATAGAAAAAAAAAAAAGTAACCATTTTAGAACATTAAAAAAAAAAAAAATAAAAAAAATAAAAGGATGAATGAAACAGCACAACACATTTAAGCTCTTTAATGCAACATTTTTCTGAGTGAAAATTAATCATTTGTAGGGAAATAATGGGGAAAAAGCATTCGATTTTATCCACCAGGATTTGTTTGGATTGTGAAATATTATATACACCTGCAGAAAAGCCTGCATTTTTTAACTAATGCTAATTAAAGTGTTTTTTTTTGTTGTTTTTTTTTTTACAATAACATGCTCAGATAAATTGTGAACTTTACGAGAAGACAATATGGTGTGAAATATTATATATACACCTGCAGAAAAAAGCCTGCATTTAACTAATGCTAATTAAAGGGGTCATATGATGCGATTTCAAGTTTTCCTTTCTCTTTGGAGTGTTACAAGCTGTTTGTGCATAGATAAGATCCCTGAAGTTGCAAAGACTAAAGTCTCAAAACCAAAGAGATATCCTTTATAAAAGTTAAGACTCGACCACGCCCCCTAAAACGGCTCATTCAAACACACCCCCACATGTCTACGTCACGGTGTGGGGAGATTTGCAAAACACCACCCAAATGTATACGCAAAGAAAGAGGGCGGGACTTTTATTCTCGCTGTAATATTGTTGCTGCCGACGGCACCATGTCGTGGAGACGCTGTGTTTTGTTGTGAAAGCGAAACTACTTTGTTTGGGCTTCCAAAAGAGGACACAACTAGAAATCAGTGGTTAAGTTGTATTTACAACACTGTTCCAGAACAGTTCAAACCAAATATTCGAGTGTGTGCAGCACATTTTATGGAGGACTACTTCCTGAACCTGGAAGAGTTCAAGAAGAGTGGAAAAGTTTGAGCACAGACTGCCAGCTGTGCTCAAAGTCTGTTTCTATAAAATGGGGCAATTCCAACTTTGCAAGGACAGTCTGGCGCTTCTGACTCACAGCCTGTAAGTATGTTTTCATATCTAAAGAATTTGCCACTAGACTATTCAAACGCGAGTTTTGAGCTGTGTAGAGTTGTGCTTCTTGTTTGTCGTTTCTCCGATCACAAATGCAGAAATGGTAATGTTTACGCACCGTTTAAGTCATTACAATCAGTAATTATGTCCCCACTGGATGCAACAAATGCCTCGTTTGTAATGGGTTTTATTGTTTTTGTGTCGTCGCGCCGGGACACGGCATCACAGTACGGTAAGGGGCGTTAACATTTCCGTCACACGCTTGAGGTATTTGGCCAATCACAACGCACTGGATAGCTGGCCAATCAGAGCACGCATCGTTTCTCAGAACGATGAGCTTTGTAAAAATCGGCGCGTTTCAGAAAGGCGGGGCTTAGAGGAGCAACAATTATGTACAGTATGTGGAAAATAATGTTTTTTTAACCTTAAACCGCATAAACACATTGCATTACACCAAATACACAAAATAATGTTCTTTTTAGCACCGTCATATGACCCCTTTAAAGTGTTTTTTTTTTTTAAATAACATGCTCAGATCAATTGTGAACTTTACGAGAAAACAATATGGTGTAGAATTCAGATGTCAAATGTCATTTAATATCTATCCATGCTTAGTTAATACTTTCACAACCATTTCAAAACTTTAAACAGTTTTTCAAAACTAAGTCCAATAATCTGCAAGGAGGACAAATTGTTTTTTTTAACCACTATGCCAACTTCTATGGCTATTTCCATGGCAAAATAATAAAATAAAAAGATTTTTTAACTAATAATAATAATAATAATAATAATAATAATAATAATAATAATAATAAGTAAAAAAAAATTATAAAAATAAAGGACTAAACAAATAAAATAAAACAAAAAAAATTTAAAATAAAAAAAAAAATTTACCAAACAAAAACAATTTTTAAAAATCTATAAATTTTCAAACTATTATTTAATAAACATTGCATGTATAAGTATTAATAGATTAAGCTACTAAAACCTTCCCAGAAATCTTTAAAATACTTTTCAAGAGTGTCAGTAGGAAAAAAACCCTTAGTTTTTTCAAGGGACTAGAAATATTCACAGTCCCAAATTTTTCACAATATTGTGCTTAAAGTGCAAAGGTGGTGATGTTGAGAGTCTAACCTGAAGATAACAGCCAGTCTGTCCAGCCACACAGTGGGGTCTGATGACTTCCCAGTACCGGAGTCCTGAGCCAGCAGCTGTACACATAGACAACACATTACTTTATTGAGTTAACCACAGACAGTGAGAAATACACACCACACAGTCACAAGTATCTAACCTTCCTCAGTGCCATGACCTGAACCGCACACAGATCATTCAGACACTCCGCGATCTTCTCCAGGGGGAGGCGGGCCAACACCAGCGCTGTGCCTAAGAAAAACCAATCCCACCACTTAAACAAAACCAGCCATACAACAAAAGCATGACTGAGATCAACAGAAAAGAGTTGACCTCTACACGAGAATCGTGTAAATTAACTAAATCAAAGATGAATGAAAATAAACCACATTTAACATAGATCCCCTCCACACCTTTTAGCAAGCCAACCGCAGCATCTGTGGACAGGGCGAATGAGTCGAGTGAGCGGGCGATGTTCAGCAGGCCCTGGAAGTGCTGTGCCATGTGATCTCGACACACCGAGCAAATGTTGTGAATGGCTTTAGCTGCCACAGAGGCCAACGGCTTCTCCCGCAAACCCTTCATCAGGAAGTTCAAAATAGGATCTGCCAACAAGACACAGATGTCATGAATACACAAAGAGAAACTAAACATCCAGTGAGTGAAGATGACGTAGTAAACCAGATTGTGACAGTCACCTAACATGCAAGGGTTCCGGTCGATTACTTCACTCATCTCGCCAACCAGCTCGATGCTGGTGTAGCGAACAGCAAGGTGGACCGTCTCGGGAAGCAACACTACCTGCTCTAGTACCTCCGTTAGAGTGGGATTATTCTCACTAGAAACCAGCAGAGGGAGAGGGAGACATTTCTGAGTTACAAATAAATTTTCATGATTAAAACACAAAGATTTCATGGTTAATTGCGAACTTCATTTGATAGATCCTGCAAAATAATGGATTTCTTGTGATTTGTCCTCAATGGCTGCAGACAAAAACAATCAACGTGACCAGAGAGGAAAATAAAAATAAAAATTAAATAACTATTAAGTGAATCAAACACAAAGTGGCCAGATTAACCTGATTCATGAGCAAATGATTCAGTTAATTATAGTGAATCAAAAATACAGTGCAACCAGTGTAGTCCGATTCATTAAGTAAATGACTCTGAAAGGATTCTTTTAATGAAGTTAAAAAGATGAGTTAATCAGTCTGAAACACTGCCCTATATAATTACAGTATTAGCAAAAAGAGAATTTTTCATATTTAACCAAAACAGATTGAACAATATCTAAAAATAAATAATGTATATATGTGTGTGTATATATACAGGTGCATCTCAATAAATTAGAATGTCGTGGAAAAGTTCATTTATTTCAGTAATTCAACTCAAATTGTGAAACTCGTGTATTAATTAAATTCAATGCACACAGACTGAAGTAGTTTAAGTCTTTGGATCTTTTAATTGTGATGATTTTGGCTCACATTTAACAAAAACCCACCAATTCACTCTCTCAACAAATTAGAATACTTCATAAAACCAATTAAAAAAAAAAAAAAACATTTTTAGTGAATTGTTGGCCTTCTGGAAAGTATGTTCATTTACTGTATATGTACTCAATACTTGGTAGGGGCTCCTTTTGCTTTAATTACTGCCTCAATTCGGCGTGGCATGGAGGTGATCAGTTTGTGGCACTGCTGAGGTGGTATGGAAGCCCAGGTTTCTTTGACAGTGGCCTTCAGCTCATCTGCATTTTTTGGTCTCGTTTCTCATTTTCCTCTTGACAATACCCCATAGATTCTCTACGGGGTTCAAGTCTGGTGAGTTTGCTGGCCAGTCAAGCACACCAACACCATGGTCATTTAACCAACTTTTGGTGCTTTTGGCAGTGTGGGCAGGTGCCAAATCCTGCTGGAAAATGAAATCAGCATCTTTAAAAAGCTGGTCAGCAGAAGGAAGCATGAAGTGCTCCAAAATTTCTTGGTAAATGGGTGCAGTGACTTGGTTTTCAAAAAACACAATGGACCAACACCAGCAGATGACATTGCACCCCAAATCATCACAGACTGTGGAAACTTAACACTGGACTTCAAGCAACTTGGGCTATGAGCTTCTCCACCCTTCCTCCAGACTCTAGGACCTTGGTTTCCAAATGAAATACAAAACTTGCTCTCATCTGAAAAGAGGACTTTGGACCACTGGGCAACAGTCCAGTTCTTCTTCTCCTTAGCCCAGGTAAGATGCCTCTGACGTTCTGTGGGTCAGGAGTGGCTTAACAAGAGGAATACGACAACTGTAGCCAAATTCCTTGACACGTCTGTGTGTGGTGGCTCTTGATGCCTTGACCACAGCCTCAGTCCATTCCTTGTGAAGTTCACCCAAATTCTTGAATCGATTTTGCTTGACAATCCTCATAAGGCTGCGGTTCTCTCGGTCGGTTGTGCATCTTTTTCTTCCACACTTTTTCCTTCCACTCAACTTTCTGTTAACATGCTTGGATACAGCACTCTGTGAACAGCCAGCTTCTTTGGCAATGAATGTTTGTGGCTTACCCTCCTTGTGAAGGGTGTCAATGATTGTCTTCTGGACAACTGTCAGATCAGCAGTCTTCCCCATGATTGTGTAGCTAGTGTACCAAACTGAGAGACCATTTTGAAGGCTCAGGAAACCTTTGCAGGTGTTTTGAGTTGATTAGCTGATTATGCCACCATATTCTAATTTGTAGAGATAGTGAATTGGTGGGTTTTTGTTAAATGTGAGCCAAAATCATCACAATTAAAAGAAACAAAAACTTAAACAACTACTGTCTGTGTGCACTGAATTTATTTAATACATGAGTTTCACAATTTGAGTTGAATTACTGAAATAAATGAACTTTTCCACGAAATTCTAATTTATTGAGATGCACCTGTATGTGTGTACATATATATACACACACACACACACACACATATATATATATATATATATAACTGAAAAGCTAAAAAAAGGCAATATACAGCAAAAACTACAAATTTTAATTCAAATAAATAACTACATAACATTTCAACCTTTTAAGCCTTGAAACACAAGATAATAAGATAATTAAATGTATATAATCTGCAAAAGTATGACTCAATTTGCACTACCCCAGCCGCAGGTGTGAATTTGATTGGTGAAAGCAAGTGTCTTGAACATGAAGCTGTTAAATCATGACTGAAAGTGATACTTACGGATCAATACTCTTAGCAATGGAAGCCATGATGAACAGAACAGCCTCAGTTACTTCCCATGGGGGGTTTCCCTCCTTCAGAGTTGAATACAGCTGATGAGAGGACACAAGGCATGGTAAGGTTCCCTTTCGTTTCTCAGTAAACTCCCTTAAATTTTAAAATCATTTTGGGGCTTTTTCCTCAAATCACTTTCAGTTCATGTTTCAATTAGTATAAACTCTACCTGTGAGAAACACTCCATGGAACCGACTAGGAAAATGACATCTTTCACAAGATCAGACACTCTCATCCTGAACTCCCCGAAATCATCTGTGTCCTCTGGGACTCCTTCCTGTAAAGGAAGCACAAATAAGAGATGAAGAAAAACAGACGGAAATCAAGAAGCTCATTCATTTTATTGCACAAAGCAATAAGTTCTAGAAAGAAGTGGCTTGTATTTGAATGATTCAAGTCTTTCTGGTGAAGAAGGAAGAGACAGATACAGGAAGGGAAGAATGCTCACATGATCTGGGTCAAGCTGGCAGTGGCGGGCGAGACTGTGCAGTAGTCTCTGTATGTACGGCTTGAACACTCTGTGGAGCGCTGGATCGTTCATTTTATAAAGATGTTCTCCCAGACGGTACCAGAAGTTGAACGAGATCTCAACCACCTGAAGGAGGAAAGAGACGACAGTTAAGAGGATGCTTAAAAATCCCACACTCACTTTCACTTTTCATTATGTGTGAATGTGTCAGCTTTCACCCTCACCTCATACTGCGGATGTCCGGCGCAAATAAGCAGCAACTCTAAGGTGCGTAGATCCCCCATGCCCTGGCCAGGAGTCCTTACTGTCATCTCCAAAAATGTCTCACATAATTCCGTAAACATCCGACAATAATTTAGCACCCTGTGGTGGAAAAAGAAAGCAGGAAAAGGGGAATAAAAAATGCAGTTTACAACAGATCACTTGCTCTGTCCCAAAACCTAATAAGCTTCCTAAAGAGTATGAATATGATGCCTTTTAAATTACCTTCGTTTGGCCAAATTATAAAGCTTAATAATGTTCCTTTCAATATAAAAGCAACATTTCTGATGCTGAAACACAGCTATTTTGTCTGAGGCTTGCATTAACTGCATACATTGATCAAAAACTATGCCATACGTACTTATCAAGGTCCTCTCGGGCTACGGCCATGTGGTAAGCCGTTTCTAGAGAGAGGACTCCCTGGAAGAGCTGCATGGCTAGAGGCATGTGTACAGCCACATTCTCGATTGCGTACAGTGCTGAGCACACGCAGTCTGATGCCGCCTCGTGCAGGTTTGTGGACGTCTCATCCCTCTGCTGCAATGAAGAGGGGGAAAAAGATCTTTTTAAGTAAGAGTAAGAGAAAGTGGGAGCTAAGTGAATGTCTGACTGCATTTGCTGATCTCACCAGCACTTGGAAGAGAATCATCAGCAGTTGATTGCTGGCCATGAAGTTGTTGTCCAGCACTCCTAAATTAAACCAGCTTCCCAAACACCGGAACACCTTGATAAACATCTTCTCATCATGTCCGGACTTCTCCGCACACGTCACCTGAACACGGAAATACAACAACAGCCAAGCTCAGAATCATAAACCATTAATTTAAATATTTACGCAGAGTTTTAACCACTAAATGATTTGCATGGATGGAATGATAGCACAGAACAAAGGGAGTTAGAAAAGTAAAAGCATCATATGATGACCCCATAAAGGAAGAGATGTGTTTTTATGCCTTGCAAACTTAATTTTATGAATTTTGCTGATCTAACTGGCTATTAAAGATGATGTCCAAATTACTTTAAAAATTACAAATTTTTAAATAGAAATAACCATGCAACAAATATATATATATATATATATTCACACATTCATTCACAAAATATTTTTTTCTTGCTTATTTTATTGTTTATTTAATTTTTCTTTCTTGTCTGACTGTCAAATTATTGGCAATATGTCTGTTATTCCTTCTTCCTTGATTGTTTGTTCCAATGATGTTATTTTTGTTTATATTTGATAGACAATAAAAAGTTGATAAAAAAAAAAAAATACTAATTTCTTGGGCTGTGCCAATTATCGAACGATATGATCATGCGCATCTAGTCAGTAAAGCCAGTTCCATGATTAGCGCTAAATCTCCATCACCTGTTTTCAAACAGAGCGCCATTTAATACACAGAGCCGTAGATCACTGACAAGCTACGCAATATCGAGTTCATTATCGCAGATGAATCGCCTTCGATAATGAATGCGATATTGCGTAGCTTGTCAGCGAACTACGGCTGTGTATTAAATGCCGCTCCATCTGAAAGCATGTGAAGGAGATTCATTTCTAATCATGAAACTGGCTTTACTGACTAGATGCGCATGATCATATCATTCGATAATTGGCACAGCCCTACTAATTTCCAAAATATGTTTAGGAAATAAACATGTTTAATAAAAAAAAAAAATCTAAGAATATTTTCAAACACTTGCAAATGTGCAGCTAAAATGTATCAAATTAAAAAATATAATAATAATAATAATGAAGTGAAAGTCGTGACGTATTGTCAAGTACGGTTACCCATACTCGAAATTGGTGCTCTGCATTTAACCCATCCAAGTGCACACACACAGCAGTGAATAGTGAACAAACGCGCGCGCACGCACACACACACTGTGAACACACACCCAGAGCAGTGGGCCCGGGGAGCAATTGGGGGTTCGGTGCCTTGCTCAAGGGCACCTCAGTCATGGTATCGAAGGCAGAGAGAGTGCTGTTCATTCACAATCCCCACCTTCAATTCCTGCCGGTGTGAGAATCGAACCGGCAACCTTCAGGTTACAAGCCCAACTCTCTAACCATTAGGCCACGACTTCCCCACCTAGGCCACGACTTCCCCACAATAATAATATAATATAATAATAAAAATAATAATAATAATAATAATAATAATAATAATAAACAATACTCCTTGAGCCCTGAATGGAAATTCATATCTCTTGCATGTTAAACTTTGGATAGACAGACTAGGCATCTTATTTAGGTTGCAAGATGGAAAATAATTGATGGAAATTGTTTTGCCGATATAAATGTGTCCGCACCAGAAGAGTGACCACTGTGGTAGAGTAGTAGGCCAGATCCTCAATGATCTCCGTCCGTCGATTAGCTCCAATCCTCAGAGAACGGCTATGCACCTCTTCTGGCAGAACGGTGAGTATCTCAATCAGGAAAGGCATGGAGGACACATCGTTACTGTATCTGGAAGGGCCAAAACAGAGAGCTGGGTAAATAATGAAATGGAATAATATCTATTTTAGAGTAAACTATCCCTTTAAAATCAGTTGTAAACAAGGTCACAGATAAGGAACATATCAATAAAAGGCAAATGCAGAAAAGTCTAGAGTAGATTCTTACTTTTCTATGAGGGTGTGAACACAGCCTTTCCACGAGGCCATCTGAAGAGCCAGATCTGCGATTGCCAATGCAAGCTGGGAGAGAGAATGACATTAGTACACCAGCGACACTTTCTTAACAGCTCTCAATATTTAGCACTGCTGTGCGGTTGAGATGGACTGTCTCTGTTAACACATCGAGGTCATCGGCATTGACTTACATTTTGATTCAGAACACAAATCATGCATGTTTAGCAGATAAAACCCCAGTTAAAGCAGACGATGGGATGTTACCTGCGTGACGATGATGGGTGAGAGGTCTTTGAGGTTCTGGATGTGAGACAGGAGCGAATCTCTCAGTGAGATGTGGGTCTCTGGGGGAAGCTCGTAGAATGACGTCTGGATCTTCACCTTCATTGTTTGGGCTGCGAAGTAACACGATTCCACGTCCTGCTTCAGCTGCAGGAGCTGATCTGAGATCTCCCACGCATACATCTGCACAGGAGAACAAGGAGGTGCCATTAAAAAAAAAAACAGATGATTTTGAGATGATCTGCATATTTATCAACACTCAATTTTCTGATATTTTTATGTCTCCCTCTCTCTCTCGTTTAGCTGCTCCCATTAGGGGTCACCACAGAAGAATCATCAATATGTTTTATGACTAAAGTCTGCTAAAATATCTATTGAGGTTTACTTCACCTCAGCACCCTCAAATAAACTGTATTCGCTCATTTTACAGACATAATCAGCATTATATTAGTCACCCTACTCTATAGTTATCAATCAGCCACTGAACATCAAGTCGGACCAGCTGTATTTTGCATAAACAAGGAAAAGCAAAAACACTTCAGCATCAGATGCATCACACAGCAATTTAAATATTGCTAATGCAAACAAATAGAAGCACCAGGAACTCATTATGTGTAACATATAATAAACAACCTGAAAATACAGACTGTTTCAGTAGATCAATTTAAGTGTCTTAAGGTGAAGCCATGCAGCTATTGACGTCATAATATTGTAATGCATTTTGGGGAAGAAGGCATTCTTATTTAATTTACTGTATTTGGCAGTCTGTTGTAAAATTACAGTCATTCCAGATTTCAAGAGAACAGAAATAAGAAATCGCAAATGCATGTAATACAATTCTCACAGTTTCAATAAGCATTTAGACTTTGAGTCAGCATAAATGCAAGCATATTAATTGGTCCCTAAATATATTTGCAAATGTATAAAATATTAAACAAAACAGACAAGGTGGTGATAAGGTTGTTTATTTATTTATTTATTTTAAATATATAAGACACAGACTGTCTTGTGTTAACAAGTGTCAAATGTGAAGCCATGCAATTGACACCATTTTTTGTCACAATATTGCAATACTTAGTTCTGCAAAAAGCAACAAATGCGTTGCAAAATTTCTCCCACTGGTTTGTAATCTTAACACCTTCCTTATCACTAATCTCTACAGTTTGCTGAAGTGGAACTAAGTGAAGAATCAGTAACTCAAAGGGCAAAACGAGAAACGTGTGGTGTTGGCAGAGGCAGCATAAATGCATCTACATTAAAATTACAACTGCAGTGTTGATGTTATAATATTAATAGTTAAAATATATCTAATGGTGCTGTCAAATTAGCCAAGTTTGAATTCAACCCACCCTGCTGGTAAACCCAGCTTAAACTAGATGCATTCTAAAACATAGTACCTGGTTTCTAGCTGGTCTAGGATGGTAGAATATCTTAAACCAGCAAAAAAGAGCTACTAGTTGGTCATACCGGTTTATACGGTGGACAAGCTGGTTTCTGGAACATGGTTAACCAGCTAATGTCCAACAAGGAACTAGCAACCTTGTTCAAAACAGTCAACAGCTTTCTAACAGGGTAGTCTAGATGATAAACCCGATTTAGAACTCCAAGCACAAGTTGTCGTGTTTACAAGAACTATATTTGTTAAACTTGCTGCTTAAATCCACCCAAAATTCGACCTAAAGCCATCAAACCACAGACAAGCTGAATGGATTTAGCAATAGATACAAATAAACCCCCCACAACACATGTGACCACCTCCACTTCTCAACACTGCCACTGGATATGGTTTACAAAGCTTCACCGCGGCCTCAATGGACGCTATTTTAAAGAAATTCATATTGTGAATGTTTATTAGTGAGTGAGGGTGCTGTGGCGCAGTAGGCCGCTAATGAACGCACCGATCTCTGCAGCTCTCCCAGCCAGACCGAGGCGCGCTCCTTGCCGGCAGGATCCGGGTCGTGATACAGCGCCTGCACGGCCTGGTAAACCAGCGGCAGGGTGGGTTTCCCGCCTTCCATGGCGTTCTTCTGTTTCTAGAGGGTGTAGATGTGGGGTAAATGACACGGCTTGCGCTTCTCGGGAGCTTGTAGACGCGCAGGTTGACTGTTTATTCGGCCCTCGCGTTCTCCGATCTGGCCGCCATCTCAAGCAGACACAGGGCGCTCCTGTCAAACAAGTCCGTGTGGAAACCGCTGCACAGGAACTATAATGAATCCGGACTTCAGCGATTTTAGAATAATAACGCGCTCTTCGTGGAATTCTTAGAACGATATCCGCTTCTGAACAGGAGCTTCCTTCGTGGAATTCTTAGAACGATATCCGCTTCTGAACAGGAGCTTCTCAGGCTGGAATGTGTTTTAACGGTTGTGATTTGAGTATGTGACCAGGTATACTTATTACGACGATCATTTCATTGGAGTCACACCCACTGCTACACACTATTTAAGGGGTCATTCTCATGAAAAGGTCACGGAGCCATTTGTGTTCCATATGGGAATCGTGAGGAATCGATTCCTGTTCCAATTCGATTCCGATATTTCTTTGCGATTCAGAATCGTTAACGCTTCCTTCATTGATTCTTTTAGGATTTTCAAGGAAGAATACTTTAGGCACTTATTGAATTTACGCCATTCAGCAGAATAGAAGAGACACACACACACACACACACACACACACACACACACACACACACACACACACCTGTCTGGTCAGCTAGCCTTGCAGGGACTCTCCATAAGTGTAATGGTTTTTATACCGTACAAACCGTATTTTCTATCGCCCTACACCAAACCTACCCCTTACAGGAAATTTTGCATTTTTACTTTCTCAAAAAAAACTCATTCTGTATGATTTATAAGCTTTTGTACCCATGGGGACCTCAATTTAGGACCCCACCGTGATACGAGTCCCCATGAGTCTGTGTGTATTCAGGTTTAAGTCCCCACCAGGATAGATAAACCTGTACACACACACACACACACACACACACAGTAATTTAATTTAATCAAATACAATGTTTTCAAAAAATATGTTTTTTGAAAAAATAAAAATACTAAAACCCCACTCTAAAAACATACTTTTTTAGAGTTGGGATAAATACAATCCCGTTAATTAGTCCCAAAGTATATATTGCCTAAAATATCAAACCAAAAAAGTGATATTTATTTATTCAATAAAATACTGCCGATTAAAATAAAATATATAAAAATAAATTACAATTTATTTAAACAATCAGTCAGTCAAGTCTCTGATTTAAGTCTAATAAGTCTTTAGCCACACATAGCCTAGTTTAAACATAGTAGAAGTTCTGGTTCATTTCAAGTCAGATATGATAAAATATCTTTTACTTGTTAGAATTCAGCTGAGTCAGTACCCGCACTGACCGAAGTGTTTTGATTCACTAAAAAGAACCGGTTCAGAAGAGTCATTCGTGCGGGAATCGGACTACACTGTTCGACCTGAACGTTGATTCACCAAAAAGAACTGGCTATTGTTATTATCTATGATATGTAGTAATTTAAACTTTATTGATTACATTTGTTGTTCGACAAACAATTATTTAATATTTTATTACGTTATTAAGCCTACATTTATTAATAGGCTACTTTTACATTTAGGCCTATTTACCTTATGATACATTTCTGCTGTACAAGTTGCACATTAGAATCACTGAACAAATCATGATTGTTAAATAGGCCTTCTAATCTGAATAGCCTACTACAAATATACAAATTGCAGTGTTTTGAGAATGACCCTGTATGAAGTGTAATTCAATTTTAAATGTAATTTTCTACAAACTTTTATCATATTACTGAATTTACTAGTTTCTGCATATAGAAATTAAATGAATATATGTGAAATTGCAAGTAGGAATACAAATGAAAAAAAAAACACTTTTACTGATGATGTCTGGAAGAAAAAGTGTTGGTGATGTAGTATTGTGTTATTTTACTTTATATTATGATACTCAAAATGGTATTATCTTACTTAAAAAATGATAATGAAATGGTATAATCATGAAAGCAATCGATATACTGATCAATATGTTGAATTATTCCAATGCTGGATGTCTTACTACAGATTGTAAATCTTAAAGATTGTAAACTTGGGCGGTACTGGTACTTTTCCATAGGAAGTATACCAGTGAACTCAAGTAACCCAATGAACTTTGGGTGATTTTCAGAATATGACAGGAACAAGTAAACAAGTTTGATGTATGTCTCATTGGATCACTTCCAACCAATGGGAGGCCGTAAAATAAAAGTTTTTAAAGAATGGCGGATCTGGCAAAATTCCACCATTGAAAAATGGACCAGGTGGGCTAGTAATAAATTGTGGCAAACCAGACAGGCATAGCCAATTAAAAACCGGAACTACCAAATATGGTTTGCTTAGACAGATATAAAAGTGGATGTCCCGACAGACAGAGATTAGATGCGGCGGCCGTCGTCTCGGCTTTATTGCTGTGTTCAATAAAGTCTTATTTTGGCATCTGTAACTCTGCTTCTTGAGCTTTATTGACAAATTTGAGAAGACCACTTTTTTGTTCCACAACAGTAGCTAGTTTTTTTCTAATGTGTAATGTGTCTTAAATATAAATAATTAAAATATATATATATATATATATATATATATCTTATATATCTTATATATCATAAGAATGACATCTTTTGTTTTACAGACAAGTTTCAACCTCTTTCATCTCTATTTCATTTTCTTTTTCTTACATACACACACTTCTCTCTCGCACACAGGCATAGCAGACTAAAATAAAAAGACCATCCAAGCAGCAAAATTCCATATACATGGCTTTAATACACGTGCATATTTCAATTTTTTTTACACGCATTCAATGAATTTAAACATTTTTGATTCACTTGTCATTTTTTGATATGAAGTTGATAAAGGTGCATTATATAGTTCATCTCTGTAATTCCCAGGATGTCCATGACCTTCCTGTAACCCAGGTCGTATCATACCCATGCAACTCATATACATAGCTTGGTTACAATACAACCCCGGGTCAATGGATGGCTTCTGACTTTCGTGAATTAGATCATTCAACATTTTTATGTCTACAAAAACAACACAGTGTACAAAATATCTGACACAAACATAAGTGCATTCTTATTTAAAATTTTACAATGTAGCACATTTTTAATTTATCAAGAAGTTGGAGGAAAAAAAAATACCCTGAACATAAATTAATTGTGAAACGGTTATTAATCCATTGTACATGGATAACATAATCCATTGTACATCTATATATAAACAGAAAACATATTTTCTCCCAGAGAATTCAAATTAAAGACCTACAAACAACCAATTAAACAGAACTACAAAATTTGGATTGTACACTGAAAAAAATGACTCATTGAATTTACTAAATTTTTTTAAGGTAAGTGGTTGCAATCAATTTATTTTAGCTACATTTAAATAAACTAATTTAGTTGACTAACTTTCAACTAAATTTGTTTATTTAAATGTAGCTAAAATAAATTGATTGCAACCACTTACCTTAAAAAAAATTTAGTAAAATCAATGAGTCATTTTTTTCAGTGTATGTCTATGCAAATAAAGAACAAAAAGGTGTGACTTAGCATTAGCAATGAATTATCAGGTTATAATGAATCATTATTAACCAAATTCACATTACAATATGTGTATAACCTATAAAACAATACTTACCTGCCGAAACCAAAGAAAAGAAATGAGAGAGAGTGGAAGGGAAGATTCTCCAAGGAGAAACGAAGGAACCGAAATGAGGTGTATAAAAAGAGGCCGGATGTATAGGATTTACAGTTTAACACTCTTTATCTCTCTCCAGATTATCAAAATTGACCCACAATCTAAGTCTTAGCTAACAAGATAAACTGCCAGTTTGCACGTAATCCCTCTGTGACATCAATATGGTTTGTGGGGATTTTTAACAATTGGTTTAGGTAAATCTTGTTTCCAGATTACAGCTCATCCTTGTGCTTGGGGACCTTAAAGAGTTTAGTTAGGCCTTTTGCCAGCTCATACTGCTGATCATGAAATGTAAGCCAAGAATCAACAAATTTGCTTCATCCAAAAAACTAGGCCAATACTTAATATTTCCTGTTATATTGTGATTTACATGTGTTTTAGGAAAGTGTTTTAGGTACTCAGTACAGAGATAATTCAATATTAGACTTTAGAAGTTTCATAACCTTTTTAAGCAAACTATCTTTAAAGCATTAGCCAATTCAGAAATATACAGTAGGCTGCTGATAATTTTCACATTTCTTATCAGACTCTAACAGGGCGAATGAGACGAGAGGCGTGATGATCCATATGCAAGCTTCTATTAATAAACGTGGTCAAAACACAGGCAGGGTCGAGCAAATGGCAAACAGGTATCTTTAGGGCAAGACAGATGAGTACACAAGTAAACAGGCGTGGTCTTCGATCTGAGAACAATATCCAGAGGGCTTAACAAGAGGGGTAATCTGAAACACCAGCAATAGTCCAGACCAGTATCGCCGCTCACTATATGCAGAGTACGCAGTTTGCGTAGGGTACCAACTCCCAGGGCGGTCACCATCCCAGTTGCTCAGAAAAAAAAAAAAAAATACACATATATATATATATATATATATATATATATATATATGGCTGAATGCAAATGATCATAATTGATGGACAGCTATGCCCGTGAAAAGACGTCAGAAATCCGGCGCCAAGAAAAGAAGAAAAAAAAAAAGATGAAAACGAGGCCCGTGCATCACTTTCAGGTAGGCTACATTCATAATCCTGTGAAACTTTTTTTTGGGTGTTGAGGTTTTAATGTTTTAATAACGTGTTTTAATGTCGGTAATAATTTCACCACCACCAACGCATCTAATATTTTCTCCCCGTTTCCATGTTCCCTAATACGAAAGTTAGCCATGGTTTTAACACCAATAATAAAAAAAAAAATAAAATAAAAAAATCATGGTTCTTGTAGCCATGGTAACCGCAAATTAACAATGGTTTTATTACTTCAAATAATAATATACAAAGAAGTATTAAGACAATATTTTTTGTGGTTATAAAAAAAACCCTAAGCCAACAACAGCCTTTAAAATGACTTAAAATGCATTATATAAAAACAATGAGGCAACCCTGCTGAAAAACAAAAACAAAAAAAACAGTAGAACCATTACAGAAAATTCTAATACCATCACAAATGAATCGCAAATAAATCACAAATACCATTACAAAAATTACAAATCAACTTTTAACCATTAAAACCATTAAAAAAATGGTTTTCTGTAGTGTGTTTTGGCACATATTCCAATTTGATTTATTGGTTTTAACAAGCCACCAATTACCAGTTGAGACCAACAGGGTCCATTACAGTTTCCATTAAAACCAATACAAGTCCCATTATAACCAATAAAACCATTACAAATTTTGTGATATTGTTTTTTTGTTTTTTTTCAGCATTACATGTTATTACAAATACCTGCAAAGGGAGCCAAAGGCCTGGTAATTGCTGCTGGTACACTTACAGGACGATCATATCCTTGTTTAATAGGCTATTGACCAAACATTTAATTCAAATATCCACTTAATCTTTCATTTTTGGCCACCTCTTTGCTATAGATGACAGCCTCTATAATTTCTTCAACAAAAAACATGTGGACATCACAACCCTTACAAAAATTAACCATGGTTTTCGTAGTAAAACTGCTTAATTTTCTTTTGCATGATTTCTGAATGCTTGACATAAAATCAATCAGACAACTGTATTTCTGCCATAGGTAACTGTCTAGAGCTACAATTGTAATTTGTAAATAATACAATTTAATTACAATTTATTTATTTATTTACTTTTGTATTTTATTAACGTTTTATTATGACCCCTATAGCAGGTGTTTTTTTAACTTCCATAATATTTGAGGGAGGGCACAACAATACAATCCTACTTAGGGCACCCATTTGGGCAGCAGCGGCCCTGGTCCAGACAGGGGCAAACAGAGTCCGAACGACAAGACGAGAGAGATATATATCCAAGGCAGGCTAAACTTCAGGGCAGGCAGAGAACAGACAAGAAACGAGATACAAAGGCTAGGATCAGAACAAGAATGACTCAGGTAATAACTAGGATAAACCAGACTAAGACTAAGGAAACACGGAATGGCTCCGTATAGCAGCTATCACTAGGAGAGCGATAAATGCAGAACAATACTTGGCGATTAGAATGAGGCAGTCCAAAGCTTATGTAGGGTGTGTGATTGTGTGATGGGTCTCAGGTGTGAGTGTGTGATTAGTGAGATGGCTGCTGGGAAATGTAGTCCGGAGTGACATGTAACAGTCTGTATAGTGTGAGAGTCAATGTAACGGAAGAGTGACCTCTGGTGGCAAGCAGATGTAAGTCCATGGACCAGATTCATGACACAGACTACAAAACTGCAGGAAAATTGAAGCTAATTCTTAAAAGCTATATAATTAAAGAATCGTAAAATCCTCTGAAAAACAACTTGACAAATTGTTGTTGAGGTACCAGACATACTGAATTAAATCCAGGCAGATGGGTTTCAGAAATCAGGATTCATCGATTCATAACACCAAAAATGACTTTGTCCTTTAGGCTTGGCTAATCTATATGCTAAACTTTAACAAGTGATTTGCAGATTGTGAAATAACTCTAGACTAACCTAGTTGACTGAGGCACATCATAAAATATATTTTAGATGTTACAACTTTTAAGTTTAATTTACTGGCCAAATGATTATAAGTAAATAATAATAATAATAATAATAATAACAATAATATTAATAACAACATTACAAAAATGTTATTCAGTGCTATTTCCCTCTAATATATGTGTGTTGTTTGTGGACTTACATGTAGAGTAATGCTAAAGGAAACTTAATATTGGGCCCCAACAGCTAAATCACATGCAAAACTATAGTCCTGTTATCCTTATTTTTATTAGTTTTTCTGTTTTACACTGGTTAATTCACAAAAGTCAGCCAAGATGTCCCCAGATCTGGTTACAGTTTAACACATTAAATTGGAAAACGTGAACTGAAGATCCAAGTTTGATTCATCTAAAGGTCAAATGTGAACCAATATGTGGGTTGTTGAGCATGTAAGTCAAACGCTAATACCCACTGACAGCAACTAGCAGAAATACAATGTGATTATTCAGCTCAAGTCAGTTAACACTTAAATTCTGTTCAATTGTGTCAACACTGAGAAGTCTGACTTCTCTCCTGAAGACAATAGTTCAATTCAGTTCAAGCTTAATTCCAGTTCAAGATAATATTACTGAATATAATGGTCTTTTAGAAGTTTCTTTCTAAACATGTTGTCTCACTGTTGTTTATGCTCTAATACAATCTAATACATATGATATTCTGCTTTTGTGCAGCAACACGTGTTGCCTAATCATGTGCTTAGAGATTCCAGAGGGGTTTTGAGCATAATTTGCATGGACAGGACGGATTATCCAAACAACATATCCGGAAGATCACCCGGAGGATGATCTTCCTTCTCATCCTCATCTGACCCCAGCTTTTCACACCAGTCAAGACTTTGAGGATTAAATAAAAGGCTGTCCCATCTGTGTTTGTCCAGTCAGGCTGCTCATTGACTCCACCAGGACACCGTGCAAGAACAAGGCCACTAACGGCACAAGCATGGACGCGTGGGCCGTTCAATTTGGGAACCTCTCCAAAATCAGCCCCTTCGAGGGCCCACAGTACCACCTGGCTCCCAAGTGGGCTTTCTACCTGCAGGCAGCCTTCATGGGCTTTGTATTTTTCGTGGGCACACCTCTGAACGCCATTGTCCTTTTCGTTACAATGAAGTACAAGAAACTCCGACAGCCTCTCAACTACATTCTGGTGAACATCTCTCTAGCAGGCTTCATTTTTGACACTTTCTCCGTAAGCCAAGTATTCCTCTCTGCTCTTAGAGGTTATTACTTTCTCGGTCATACGTTGTGTGCAATGGAATCGGCAATGGGATCAATTGCGGGTAAGACAGAGAGTCTATGAACTTTAAACAACATTTTTAATGGTTTTAATGAAGGTTTTAATGGCATCTATGGTTCCATGAAGAACGTTTGACATCTATGGGACATTTCCAAGCCACAGAATATAGTGGAAAAAGGTTCTTTAAATTTTAAGAATCACAAGAATCACTGAAAGGTTCCTTAGGGAATCAAAAATGGTTCTTCTGTGGTTTTGCTTTGCTCTCACAGGTCTTGTGACGGGATGGTCTCTGGCTGTCCTGGCTTTCGAGAGATACGTGGTTATCTGCAAACCCTTTGGAAGCTTCAAGTTCGGACAAAGCCAGGCCGCTGGAGCCGTGGTGTTCACCTGGATCATAGGTGCTGGTTGTGCCACTCCTCCATTCTGGGGATGGAGCAGGTGAAAGAAATTTTCTTTGAAAAATATTTGGAAACATGCATTTGAAATTTAAAGGATTGACTTTATTTACATTTGAATTTACAGATACATTCCCGAGGGTCTCGGCACCTCCTGCGGACCTGACTGGTACACAAAAAGTGAGGAGTACAATTCAGAGAGCTACACTTACTTCCTCATCGTCACCTGCTTCCTCATGCCAATGACCATCATCATCTTCTCCTATTCGCAACTCCTGGGAGCTCTGCGTGCTGTAAGTATCCCACATTTCCCAACTTTTTGCTTTTATACACCCTTGTGGACAACATTTGTAAAAAAAAAAAAAAACTGTTCTTCTAATAAATATTTTATTTACTTTATTGCATATATTCAGGCAATATTATTTAGGATTATCATATAGGCTACATATTATTTAATAATTATAATATATATATTTATATATATATATATATATATTGCTTTTGATTTCAATTTCTGCCCATGCTTAACTAATTATATCAGTCTCCTTTATATTCTTTGTTTCCAATTCAGTGAAGCACAAAATGTTGGCAATGTTGGCAATTTTGTCAAATATTTTCTGAGGGATCTCACACTTTTGATTTTAATTACTATGAATTTTCCATGTCTTTTCCGATCAGATGAGAATTTTTTTGTTAATATAAGAGTATTGCTTTAAAATAATTAATATACAGTGGTGTGAAAATTTTTTGGCCCCCTTCCTGATTTTTTATTTTTTTGCATGTTTGTCACACTTTAATGTTTCAGATCATCAAACAAATTTAAATATTAATCAAATATAACACAAGTAAACACAACATGCAGTTTTTAAATGAAGGTTTTTTTATGAAGGGAAAACAAAATCCAAACCCACATGGTCCTGTGTGAAAAAGTGTTGTTTTCAGTGGTGAACCTTCCCAGGAGTGGCCGGCCGACCAAAATTACCCCAAGAGCGCAGTGACGACTCATCCAAGAGGTCACAAAAGTTACCGGAACAACATCCAAAGAACTGCAGGCCTCACTTGCCTCAGTTAAGGTCAGTGTTCATGACTCCACCATAAGAAAGAGACTGGGCAAAAATGGCCTGCATGGCAGTGTTCCAAGATTAAAACTGCTGCTGAGCAAAAAGAACATAAAGGCTCATCTCAGTTTTGCCAGAAAACATCTTGATGATCCCCAAGACTTTTGGGAAAATACTCTGTGAACTGACGAGACAAATGTTGAACTTTTTGGAAGGTGTGTGTCCCATTACATCTGGCGTAAAAGTAACACAGCATTTCAGAAAAAGAACATCATACCAACAGTAAAATATGGTGGTGGTAGTGTGATGGTCTGGGGCTGTTTTGCTGCTTCAGGACCTGGAAGACTTGCTGTGATAAATGAAACCATGAATTCTGCTGTCTACCAAAAAATCCTGAAGGACAATGTCCGGCCATCTGTTCGTGACCTCAAGCTGAAGCGAACTTGGGTTCTGCAGCAGGACAATGATCCAAAACACACCAGCAAGTCCACCTCTGAATGGCTGAAGGAAAACAAAATGAAGACTTTGGAGTGGCCTAGTCAAAGTCCTGACCTGAATCCTATTGAGATGCTGTGGCATGACCTTAAAAAGGCGGTTCATGCTCGAAAACCCTCCAATGTGGCTGAATTACAACAATTCTACAAAGATGAGTGGGCCAAAATTCCTCCACAGCGCTGTAACAGACTCATTGCAAGTTATCGCAAACGCTTGATTGCAGTTGTTGCTGCTAAGGGTGGCCCAACCAGTTATTAGGTTTAGGGGGCAAACACTTTTTCACACAGGGCCATGTGGGTTTGGATTTTGTTTTCCCTTCATAATAAAAAACTTCATTTAAAAACTGCCTGTTCTGTTTACTTGTGTTATCTTTGTTAATATTTAAATTAGTTTGATGATCTGAAACATTAAAGTGTGACAAACATGCAAAAAAATAAAAAATCAGGAAGGGGGCCAACAATTTTTCACACGGCTGTAAAATTAGTAATTAAATTCTGTATTGTATTCAACTTTAACCCTTTAAACCCCCCCCCCCCAAAAAATCATAATCATATTACTCAGCGACCACTAAATGGAGTAACATAAATGATGTATAATTGTAAAGCTTAGACTCTCAGCTTTTTAATGAATGTAATCCTTTTGGTCAGCTCTTAACCAGTGCTGAGCAGTCCCTCTAAACCTGACTGTACCGCCGGCGGGACGCCCCCTAGCTGTGCAAAAATTAATAATCATATTTTCAAAACTACAGCCTTGATCAACCCAATATAGGTGTCATTTGAAAGCTTAGAGTCTGAACTTTACAATGCATGTAGCCAAATGGAAAAACTCCTAAGTAGTGCTGAGTTATTTGCTGATAAACTGGAGGAAAAAATTATAATTCTTAAGATTCTTGAGATATTATTTTTGTACTATTTACTGTAATATGTCAAAAACATCATAAAGCTCAGATAGCCGTGTCATATGTCATTTGAAATCTCTCACGGAGTAGATTACAACGAGTATAATTGTTTTGGGCTTTGACTAAACTTGAGCGAGTTTTTTTGTACATGAAGCCCCGCAAGACCCATTTGTAAATAATAAACAATGTAGCATTTATGTCACGTTTTGGCTCATAACTTCGTAACAATGCTCCGAATGTGGAAAATTGGACATCATTATTTACAGCAGATTATCACGATTTAAATGAGTCCAACATCAACATAATCCAATAAATTGATCACGAGATATTGCTCACGCAGTTATGACACATAAAACCCCACAGGCGCACAGATGCTAACGAAAACTAAAATGTAGCTATCACGTGGCATTTTCGCTTATAACTTCATAAAACATGCATGGATTGTAGAAAATGGCACATAATTACTTACAGTGGATGCTCCTGATTGAAATGAGTTCAAGATCAACATAATCCCATGCACTGATCATGAGTGAAAGAACGATTTTAAAAAAAATGCCCATCAGGGGACGACAAAGGCTAAACAAAAAAGGCTACCTTGGTTCCAAATGCTGTAAAATTCACTTCAAAAAATTACATGTCTTTAACATTCTCAGAAATCACACTTTTAAAATGTCTAGGACTTTCAGGACTGAATGCAGAATATCCTTTTTTAGAATATGTGTGAGTGCTTTATCAAAATAAAAATATATTTCGCAAAATTTCAACATTTACCCATAGGTTGCAGCCCAGCAGGCCGAGTCAGCCTCCACCCAAAAGGCCGAGAAGGAAGTGTCCAGGATGGTTATTGTGATGGTTGGTTCTTTCGTAGTTTGCTATGGCCCTTATGCCATCACTGCCATGTATTTTGCCAACGCTGATGATGCGAACAAGGATTACCGTATGGTGGCCATCCCTGCTTTGTTCTCAAAGAGCTCCTGCGTGTACAACCCCCTAATCTATGCCTTCATGAACAAACAGGTGACATGGACAACAGAAACGTTGAATAATAATACTACACATGCAGACAAACACTAATACTCTGCCATTTTGTGTTCCAGTTCAATGCCTGCATCATGGAGACTGTATTTGGCAAGAAGATTGATGAGGGCTCAGAGGTTTCCAGCAAGACTGAAACCTCTTCTGTGTCCGCATAAATTATTCCACACCTCATTTACGACTTGTCTGGACCTGTTTTCCTGTTATCCTCACCCTGATTGTTCAAATCCCATACCTTTACACCGAGGGAGTCCCTTTGTCACAAAGACAGAGTCCACTGGATGGCCAAACCGGAGGGTGATATCCTAACATCCTTTCTTTGCAGAACTGGTACACCTTCAAATAAGTCTATTTTATTTTTTTGTAATGAAAACATTGATATTTCATGTTAAAAACAATGCATTATGCATTAACCTTATGGGGTCCAGGGTGTCCGCGGGTCCTTAAAAAGTCTTAAAATGTCTTAAATAACGTTTTCCTAATAAAAGGCCTTAAAAAGTCTTAAAATGTCTTAAATAACGTTTTCCTAATAAAAACGTTAATAAAATAAAATAAAAAATAAAAGGCCTTAAAAAGTCTTAAAATGTCTTAAATTCAGATTCAATGGGTCTTAAATATTTTTGGTCACATTACCGCTAAAATACCATTTTCAGTCTGACGGACCCAGTGATTGTTTATATGGAAGCCCATTTCTGCCACTGAATAAAAAATAAAAGGTTATTGCGACTTTATATCTCGGAATTCTGACTTTATAACTCACAATTGTGTGATATAAAGTCGCAATTCTGACATTTTTTCTCAGAATTGTGAGATTTAAACTCGCAATTGCGAGTTATAAAGACTGACATGTTCTCAGAATTGCGACTTTATATCTCACAATTCTGACTTTATATCTAGCAATTGTGAGTTTACGGTGTTTATTTCTCTTATTGACCTATCAGTAAGCCCCTCCCCTCGAACACAGTGCTAGCCAATGGCAGTCGAGTATCAGTTGCAAGGAGAGCGGAACTCTGACATCTTTAGGTTTCAGCGCCATATAGAGAAACATTAGAAGATCCGAAACTCGCATCGGTTTTCTGGGGTTTATGCTTCAAAAATGGAAAAACAATGTGCCTGTTGTACTTGTAACACTGATTCCAGGTATCCTGAGTGGATATAATACAATATCATTTATTTTATTACATTTCCTGAATCCAAACAAAACAGAGCAAACATTTGTATCGGGCCATCAAGTATTCAACCCCGATACAAATGAAGACAAAAACGTTCATTTTCTGGTTGTCATACACTCATTAAGTTACAATTTTAATCTGCTCATTACTAATGTTATCTTGTGCTTTAGCAAGATATCTCTGGCTAAAACTAGCTAATGTTAAAGTTAGTGAGTCCAAGCTAACGTACAAACCTAAATATCGGACTGTTCTCGCGTCTTGTACAGTGTAGGCCAAAAACACATAAACGAAGGTCTACATTTCAGTGCCTCTCCATATTAAACGGGTTAAATGTACATTAATTTTAATCGTACCTTGCGATACATGAACAGTGTCGATCCTGCATGTTGTCATCCGCGATCGTGATGACCGACCGTAATATGCGACTTCTCCTGCTTACATTTGAGATCTGTAAACCCTCGCTTCGAGCTACCCACCGTATTTATTTTAGAATATTTTATAAATCCCTCCATGGAATATTTAATTCTCATTTGGTGGCCTTCTGTGTCCAAAATTGTGCAAAAACATCATGGGACAAGGTTTTCACACTGCAGCTGTCATTGTAAGACAGTGAGCAACTCCGTTTGTTTGTCCGAGGGAGCAACAGTAACTAAGGGGGGCGGGGCTTACCGATAGGTCAATTGTGTTTATATCACGCAATTATGAGAAAAAAAAAAAAAAATCAGTGGCGGAAACGGGCTTCCATACTGTTTACAATCACTGGACAGACCGAAGATTTTTTTCTTCCCCGGGCGTAGTTACTGCATCATCACAGAGAATTGCAGAAGCAGAATTCAGGTCAAACTACCTTCTTTTTTATATAATGTTCTCAATAATAATATAGGTCGAGCTACAGCTAGCTGACCATCCTTTTTAGCTAGTTTAATTTTTTTTATTTTTTTTTACTTGACCGACCAGGCAAATAGCCTGATTAAAATTTAAGTGACAAAAAATTAACCAGCGAAGCATCGAAATGCGAGAATGATTCTTCTGGTTTGATCACATTCAGTGTAAACAGCGATTGATATTATGGACGGTGTATTTCTGTTATCAAGGTCGCGCGTGAATAGTGAATATTTAGTGAATATTTCACTATTGCAAATGCCACATTGATTTTAGTTCAGTAAACAAGTAGTTAAGTAGTCAAGTACGTTACTTACATTTTAGACACAATATTTACTGTTTTGTTCTATTTCACCAACGAAAATAGTTCCATACAAAGATCAGCACATTCTCCAAGCAACGGTGTTTTGTTACTGAATGATTCCGCGTTTCGAACGAATCGGTTGATTCAATGACTCACTCATTAAGTGACTTACCGCCACCTACTGGTGGTGCAGTACGTTTAAAAATATGCGTTACCCCCCAACATTTCTTATTTGTATATCCAAAAATGTATTTAAAATATTAACATAAATTATTTAATCTAACAGCCCTATAGTGTATATTTTATTTATTGATTAATTGTAATAATTTGACATAAAAGATGCGTACATTTAAAAAGTTTGAAAAAGGCCTTTGTAAAGGTAAATAAAATATGCAGATTTAAGTATGTAAAAGCTGATAGAACACTGATGAAAATAATACTTCAGAATAAATTGTTTACATACCAAAAATCTCGGTGATGCAGTACTTTTGTGGGGATATTTTGTACGGAATATTGTCTGCTGATATGAAAAGTTAACAGTATAACATTGTAATAAATGTCATTTATGACCGCAATGATATTTTTTCTTTTTACATTAAACACATCAATTATTACATATATGTATGTAATATAATGTGTATTTCAATTATGGGTTTAGGTCTTAAATTTCATTTAAGGTGGTATTAAAAAGGTCTTAAAAAGTCTTAAATTTAACTTGTTCATATCTTCAGAAACCCTGGGGGTCTGAGGATGTTTTGGTGGCCTGGAGAAGTTTTGACATGCCCTGACATTTGTGTTTTTTTCAGTTCCTTATAAACATATAAATGGCTCAAGTGTTTTGTTTTTAAAATGCTTTGACTACATTTTCAATAGTAGCATTTATATTCTATCTCAATGAGATCTTAAGTAAACTAAGTAATCTTAAAGCCCATACCAATCAAAACTGCTTGTTTCGGCAAAAGAGCACAGCATAACTAAGCATTTTACTGTCTACTTACTAAAGCCCAGCTTTCTGGCTGGATTAGCCAAGATATATAAGACAAGCCATCCGCTTGTTCGCAGCGGAGGAACCGTTCACTGGTAACAAATCATTAGTGACAGCTTTTGTCCAATCACTGGCTTCACAATGTTGGATCTCTAATATCTGTATCTATATTACTTCTGTACATGTTTTGTTGTAATTAGACATTCAGTGTGCATGCATTGGTACATGTGCCGGATATTAGAATTAATAAAGATTTATATTTGATGCATTTTTTTCCTCTACTTGTTGGCTTCTATTAATCAACTGAAATAGCCTTTATCTCATTTGCTTGTTGCCAAAACATCATTTCTCTCTTTTTTTTTGTCTTTCAACTACTAAAACATCTGAAGCTTAAATGAAAATAAAATTATTTAAAAAAAATATATACAGTCAGGTCCATAAATATTGGGACATAGACACAATTCTAACATTTTTGGCTCTATACACCACCACAATGGATTTCAAATGAAACGAACAAGATGTGCTTTAACCGCAGACTGTCAGCTTTAATTTGAGGGTATTTACATCCAAATCAGGTGAACGGTGTAGGAATTACAACAGTTTGCGTATGTGCCTCCCACTTGTTAAGGGACCAAAAGTAATGGGACAGAATAATAATCATAAATCCAACTTTCACTTTTTAATACTTGGTTGCAAATCCTTTGCAGTCAATTACAGCCTGAAGTCTGGAACGCATAGACGTCACCAGACGCTGGGTTTCATCCCTGGTGATGCTCTGCCAGGCCTCTACTGCAACCGTCTTCAGTTCCTGCTTGTTCTTGGGGCGTTTTCCCTTCAGTTTTGTCTTCAGCAAGTGAAATGCATGCTCAATCGGATTCAGGTCAGGTGATTGACTTGGCCATTGCATAACAATCCACTTCTTTCCCTTCAAAAACTCTTTGGTTGCTTTTGCAGTATGCTTTGGGTCATTGTCCATCTGCACTGTGAAGCGCCGTCCAATGAGTTCTGAAGCATTTGGCTGAATATGAGCAGATAATATTGCCCGAAACACTTCAGAATTCATCCTGCTGCTTTTGTCAGCAGTCACATCATCAATAAATACAAGAGAACCAGTTCCACTGGTAGCCATACATGCCCACGCCATGACACTACCACCACCATGCTTCACTGATGAGGTGGTATGCTTAGGATCATGAGCAGTTCCTTTCCTTCTCCATACTCTTCTCTTCCCATCACTCTGGTACAAGTTGATCTTGGTCTCATCTGTCCATAGGATGTTGTTCCAGAACTGTGAAGTCGTTTGGCAAACTCTAATCTAGCCTTCCTGTTTTTGAGGCTCACCAATGGTTTACATCTTGTGGTGAACCCTCTGTATTCACTCTGGTGAAGTCTTCTCTTGATTGTTGACTTTGACACACATACACCTGCCTCCTGGAGAGTGTTCTTGATCTGGCCAACTGTTGTGAAGGGTGTTTTCTTCACCAGGGAAAGAATTCTTCAGTCATCCACCACAGTTGTTTTCCATGGTCTTCCGGGTCTTTTGGTGTTGCTGAGCTCAACGGTGCGTTCCTTCTTTTTAAGAATGTTCCAAACAGTTGTTTTGGCCACGCCTAATGTTTTTGCTATCTCTCTGATGGGTTTGTTTTGTTTTTTCAGCCTAATGATGGCTTGCTTCACTGATAGTGACAGCTCTTGGATCTCATCTTGACAGTTGACAGCAACAGATTCCAAATGCAAATAGCACACTTGAAATGAACTCTGGACCTTTTATCTGCTCATTGTAATTGGGATAATGAGGGAATAACACACACCTGGCCATGGAACAGCTGAGAAGCCAATTGTCCCATTACTTTTGGTCCCTTAACAAGTGGGAGGCACATATGCAAACTGTTGTAATTCCTACACCGTTCACCTGATTTGGATGTAAATACCCTCAAATTAAAGCTGACAGTCTGCAGTTAAAGCACATCTTGTTCGTTTCATTTGAAATCCATTGTGGTGGTGTATAGAGCCAAAAATGTTAGAATTGTGTCGATGTCCCAATATTTATGGACCTGACTGTATATAGACATATTTGACTAATAAAATGGAATAGAAACTAATGAAAATAATGTAAAAATATTAATTATAATTTTTTTTTTTAGTAATTTTAAACAATTTCTTCTATTTTAGAAATCTCACAAAAAATTCACAGGCAGAGTGAATGCCGAAAAAAGACAACTGACATGAAAAGAGTTCAAATTTCAGTCATAATTTTGTTTTATTGACAATTTGTTGTGTTCAAGATACAATCTGTAGGTGCTGAAATGGCACCACTTGAAGGAAGTCACCTGAAACCACTGGGAGCTAAAACATTTTATATAGAAAAAATAAAATGCATTCAAAAGACAACTAATGGACCACAAAGTACGTTGCTATATTTGTAACATAGCAAATATATTCCAAACTTAATGTAATTGATAGTCTATTTCAAATAATGAAGCTGAAAGCAACAAACTATTCAGTAACGTTCAATTGGACCCTACAAACCAAAACGATTTGAGGTGTTAGCCATACAGCCCTAACTAAAGATCCAAATCAAATAAAAAATTCAGTGAAAGGCACAATGAGAGTGTGTCTATTAGAGTTCAAAATCAGGGAGTCTTTAAGAAAACAAACATCTTAATATCAATAGAAATTATTGGATGCATGACTGAATAGGACAAGTTTTTTTTCTAATAAATATTGAAAGAAAACAGAATATTGCCTTGAAATACCTTTATGGCTCTAAAATTGATGTTTGTCCCAAGACAATTACACACAGGAGAGAAATGTGCATTTATGTGTATTAAACTATATACATATTCACATATACATTGTGAATATACACATGTATTTTATAACATGTATTTGTATAAACTCTCAGAAGAAGCCGATCTGAGAGGTTTCTGTACTTATGGTTTCCTAATGAGCAGGACTGTGAACAGCAGGGGGAGCTGATCATAGATCAGAAGCAACAGGTATAACCTTGAATCTAGTTCTGAATAAAACACTTCACATTAAAAAAGAAATATAAACAGTTATTGAAATGGTAATAATGCTGTACATGGACCACGATTCCAAACACGGATCAAACGAACACTGCTAACACACTTTACAGTAAAAAAAAAAATCTTAAGTAAAGTTATGAATGCATTTCCGTGTGCAAAAAGGGAAAACAATCAATCAAGTGAACTAAATCTGAGGAATTAGTGTTGTATTATGATGAAGCAATATAAAATAAATTATATCCATTTACCAAAAAAAAAAAAAAAAAAAAAGTAATTTTTTTTTTTTTTTACTAGAAAAAAAAAAAGAATTAAAACTCATCATGTCGAACTAAAGCCTCTCCAAAGTCAGTCGCTTGACTTCCCACAAACAAATCGTACTTGTTGAGTATTTCCTCTTTGGTGAGTTTGCCATCCTGAAAGACAGTGCGACAGATTCAGTTGAAATGATTTCAATTATAACTTACGAAAAACTGACAAAATACGTCTTTAAGATCTGCTCACCTTGTTTGTGTCAGACTCGTACACCAGATGCTTGGCTTCGGCTTCTGCGTGGTCATAGTCGGGCCGGCAGGATCCAGTCCATGGTCTCCTCTTTGTCCATCTTCCCATCCTTGTTCTTGTCTCTAAACTCTGAAAACTGCTCTCGTTCTGTCGCCAACCATTCTGGCTCGTTCATTTCATCCTCGTGGTTGTACATGTCGCCTGATATTCAAGAAAATTCAACTGATGTTAAGCTATACTGACAAATTTACATTTTTTTACGCAATGCAAATTGATTAGTGTTTAAGCGATTTTTTAAAAGAGTTTTCGATTTAAAATATACCTAATACTGTATTTCACTCACCAATATACTCCTCCAGGTCGATAAAACCATCACCATTCTTATCAATATCCTCCATGGTTTCCTAATGACAAAATTAAAAGATTAGTGAAACAGGTTACAGAAAAGCTGGACAAAGCCTAGTAACTATGTAAAAATCTAAATGATCCAATCAATGTCTTTCATACATGTTCCTGGTCTTATTGTGCAAAATGCAACAGTGCACGATAAAGGAAAAAAAAAAGTTTGTTTTTACTTTTTCTTTAACTTGCCTTTCACTTGACATCATCAGTTCGCAATAGATAAAATCCACATTTAACAATTTACCACCATTATACACTAACATTCAAACGTTTGGGGCAAACTTTTTTTTTTTTTTGCAAGGAATTCATGCTTTTATTTAGCAAGAATGAATTTATTTGATTACAAGTGAGAGTAAAGCAATTTATACTGTTAAAAAAGATTTCCGTTTCAGATAAATGCTGTTTGTCCTGAACTTTCTATTCATTAAAGAATCACGATTTCCACAAAAATATTATGCAGCACAACTGTTTTCAATATTGATTTTTGAACGATCATGTGACACTGAAGACTGGATTAATGATGCTGAAAATTCAGCTTTACCATCACAGGAATAAATTATATTATAAAACATATTAAAACAGAAACAGTTATTTTAAATTGTAATAATATTTCAGAATATTACTGTTTTACTGTGTTTTTGATCAAATAAGAGCAGACTTGGTGAGCATAAAAGACTTACGTCAGTTTACAGAAGTAAAACGGGATACAAACAGGTTTCGCTTTAACTTGGGATAGAACCGGCATGCCAATAATAACAGACCCACCAACACAACAATGTCCTTCATGTGCTCATACTCCTCAGGATGGAGGAAGGCAGTGAACTCCTCTTTGTCAGTGATGTGGTCTCCATTTCCATCAGCCACTTTGAAGCGCCGTTCATCTCTGGCCATCATCTGCTTGTAGTTGTAGCCGTCATCAGACTCAGGATCATCTAGAAAAACACAGAACAAATGATTATAAAAATCCTTATTGATTTAATACTGCTTGGTGATGCTAGTGGTGTAAAAACTACACAATTCACCTTTACATTTTTCAAGGGGTAGACACAAAAATGACAATTCTGCCAACATTTACTTTCCCTCGAGTTGTTCCATATCTGTATGACTTTCTTTCTTCAATGGAGCATAAAAGAACATATTCTGAAGAAAATTTCAAGTGTTTTTGTTGATAAAATTAAAGTCACTGGTCCCACTGACTTCATCATTGAATTCTTTCTTGCTCCACAGAAGAAGAAAAATTCATACAGGTTTGGAATGACGTGTAAATGTTGACAGAATTTTCATTTTTGGGTGACCAGTACTTTGGGTAACCTTGTTTATAAAACCAGACTGCATTTTACCAAGGTAGGTGCCATATGTGACATTCTTGTATTCGTCCCAGGAGATCATGCCATCATTATTCATGTCAAAATCCTTCCACTGTCTTTCCACATTGTCATAGATGTACTTCTTCTGAGCCTTTTTGATCCATGCTTTCAGCTCGGCCTCTGTGACGAAGCCATCCTCATCTGCATCGATCTTATCCACAATTTTACTGAAAGGCAGCACAAAAAGAGCAAAGACATAAGGATGTAAATTAACTATCTTTTCTTAATTGTTACATTCAATATGAAATAATCTTTTCATTTATTTCATACTGAAATGACCAACTCTCAGAAAATGAACGACTTCCAGTCATCTTGTTGTTGAAAATAACTGCTAAATGCCCCTTAACATTCAGCACAATCCTTACCCAAGCCTATTCTTGCTTTCCTCTGGGGTCAGGTCATCAAACGTCTTGGCTTCATCCTCCCCAAGAAAGGCATCATGGTCATAGTCAAAGTTTGTGCCATCGTCGTGCTCTTTGCTGCTCAATGGTGCATCATGGTGGACACGGTCCTTCTTTTCTGTGGGTTTGCTGGTGGCGTAGACCACGCACAGAGCAAAGCACATCAACAGAGGCCTAATCTCCATCTTCATCACATAAGCTCTGGAGAAAGAGAGAGCAAATATTAACATATATACATACCAAATCCCCTTTAAACTAAAATAAATACTGATCACAGGAATTTCTGATGTGGCAATGTTTAAATAATCCAACATGCAAACCTAATTATATGTGTTAACAAGGTCTGTTTGAATCAGTGAATGTAAACACTGTGTATGTTTGAGTAAGAAGTGTGACATACGCTCCAGTTCAACATTTAGTGCTGGTAAGATTGTTTAATGATGTTGAAAGAAGTCTCTTATGCTCACCAAGGATGCATTTATTGGATCAAAATACAGTAAATAGTAATATTGTGAAATATTATTACAATTTAAAGTAACTGTTTTCTAAAATATATATATATATATATATATATATATATATATATATATATATATATATATATATATATATTTTTTTTTTTTTTTTTTTTTTTACAATGTCATTCATTCATGTTTGGTCAATGCTGAATTTCCAGCAGCCATTACTCCAGTCCTCAGTGTCACATGATTCTTTAAAAAAAATGTGTGTAATGTAAAAGTGTGTAACAAGGGAAAGATAACAATCCTGACTGGCAAAATATCAGGAAGAATTTATGACAGGAAACACTGTCGACATGAACAAAAATGTGTTTCCAGAGAATGGGAAAAAAATTAAAGGGGAAATAAAAAAAGGTGAAAATGACAAGTAGCACAGCCAAGACAAGTGTCCAAGACCCATTAACAAAATTAGCACAAAACTATAATTACGTAATTTTAGACTCAATCAGAAATGAGTCACACCAGAAATAAATCACATATTAGAAATTTATAAACAGCTTCATTTGAACTTACCTAATACAGTGTAAGAAACAGTTAAGATGTTCTTGCCTTTCAAAAAACATAATAGCTCTTTACTACTTGTTAACCAAAAATTATAACAGATATGACCCATTTAATCTGAGCAGCACAAACACAGGCAACAAGTTACCTTACAACAATTTAAGATGAGATGGTCACCATTCACTTTTATATTGGAACAAGACGCAATGAAAGTGAAGAGTGACTGGGGCTGTCAAGTCTACTAACATTGTAGTTTTGTTTTCCACAGATGATAGGAAATAATAGACATTTATAACAACATTAGGGTGAGCAAATGATGACAAAACTGTATTATTTTGGTAAACTCTCCCTTTAACGTTCAATACTAACGGTCCCTTTAAGTGAGTCGGCATTACAACGTTACACGGTCAGTCAATCACATTACTACAGACAAAAGCATATCAAAACGTGTATAAAATCCAAACATACCTAGATTTAATTCGAGGCCGAGAATCCCAGACACAATACAGGTCTTTGGTTTACTCTGCACACCCCTGTACCACACCGTTTTTCGGACTGGAGCAACCCAGCGATCCAATCACAGCGCAAACAGTGGAGTCCGTCCGCTGCCATTGGGCCACTTCAGCACATCAGACCCCGGATGTACTGGAAACCGTTGTTTAAAAATGCGCGACTCACCGCACTCTCTTTTGATTGGCTGCTGATCATCCGAAAACCAATCAGCGCCGAGGATTCAAAATCGGTTGATGCATCGCTCGAGGTCGTTGTGCATATACGTTGTGGATTGTCTTATTGGGTACGTCTTGCCACGTCCCCAAATTTGAGAAACCCGCAAATTCTCGCGGAAAGGTGTTACTGCTATCCTTGTACTGGACATTATTTGTAAAAGTGATGAACGGCATATCAGCCTCGAATTTTAATGGTTGAATTACCTATGTTACCGGTGCCAGGTTTAGCTGTTGTTTAGCCATTCATTATGCTACTTGTAATTTAAAGTCACTAGCTAGTCAAATTACACATTTGAGTAAGTAGTAGTAATGACTAAATTATAATGTATTTGTGTTTATTACGGGATCCTTTTCTACACTATTTACTACCATCAGGGTGTCCGCGGGTCCTTAAAAAATCTTAAAATGTCTTAAATTCAGATTCGATGGGTCTTAAATATTTTTGGTCACACATTACCACTAAAATATCTTCAGTCTGATGGACCTGTTTACAATAATTGGACAGACCTAAGTTTTTTTTTTCTTCCGCTGCAGGGGCTAACTTACAGCTAATCAGCCTTCTAACGTTAGCTAGTTTTATTATTTTTTTTTTTTAACTTGACCGACCAGACACAAATCCTGATTAAAACATAATAGTGACAAAAAATAACCAGCGAAGCATCGAAACGCGAGAATGATTCTTCTAATTTTATTAGTCGACATTCAATGTAAACAGCAGTTGATAATGGATAGTGTATTTCTGACACTATATTGCCTGTTTTTGCACTATTTTCCCAACAAAAATAATTCCAAACAGCCACAGCACTGTTTTGCGTCTCTGAGCAACATGAGGCGTTTCGTTCCTGAATGAATCAACTGTTTAAATGATTCGGTTCAATCGCAATGACTCACTTATTAACAGTGACTTGCTGCCACCTACTGGCGGTTTTAAGTTCACATTTAAAGTATCTTTTTATTATTTAAATAATTTAAAATATCAGTATTCAACGTTTTATGTTTAATATATCAAAACATTTATGCATCTGTAAAAACAGGCCTTTGTAAAGGTAAATAACAATATGCAGATTCATGTATGTAAAAGCTGATAGAACACTGATGAAAATATTGCCTCAGAATAAATTGTTTACACCACCAAAAATCTCGGTGATGCAGTGCTTTTGTGGGGATATTTTGTATGGAATATTGTATGCTGATACGAAAAGTTCACTGTACATTGTAGTAATAAATATCATTTATTACAGCGATGATATTTTGTTTTCTTTTTACGTTAAACACATTAAATATTACGTATATGTTTGTAATATAATGTGTATTTCAATTACAGGTTTAGGTCTTAAATTTCATACAAGGTGGTATTAAAAAGGTCTTAAAAAGTCGTAAATTTAACTTGTTCATGTCTGTAGAAACCCTAAATCAGCATCATATACAAGCAAACAAACAAACAAACATAAACAAAAAAAATGTAATAATAAATAATTGTGATAAATTAGTAGACTAAATGCACCACTGACACTTTTATTGCAGAAAACATGACCATGATGTAATACAGAGCAATTTTGCATGCAGAGGAACATAGCTTTCTTATTAGTAGATGACAGAGAGGTTAGGTTTACAGTTTGAAAATGTGCATTCATGAATGTAACGTCTGCACAGGAAAACAATTTAAATATGTATCTTTTGTGGAATCTGAAGCAAAATACCAAATATAATGTTTGTCAGATGAACTGAGAATGACAGGGTGACAAAATTTTGCCAGAAAACACTGCTTGGTAACTAAGGAATACACAGCACTAAATATATATATGGCTATACGGGCATCTAATGGCTACACCATGGTATTCAATGGATTTTAAATACTTTTGCTCTATTTTTAATTTAAATAATTAATTGAAAAATTATATATATATTATTTTTTTTTACATTATAATATCAGACGGTTGATTGATATTCGCAGACGATAGATAGATAGATAGATAGATAGATATATTAAAATTATTTTTAAATGTTTTTTTTTACATTAAATAGTCCATAATGTAGATAGTTTTAAGTTTAAAGGATAGTTATTTTATTTGTGAGAATGTTTTCTGTAAAAACAAAAACCCACATTTTCCCCCAATTTAATTTATCAAACAAACTGTTACACAAAGAAAATCTGATCAATGTGAATATCATAATTAATTAGACTTTACTACACATTCACACAGTGCAGTAAAGCGTCGTAATAAATCGGCTCACAGTCGTGCGCGTGCTCGTATCGCTGCAGCCCTCACCAAGATAACAGCAAACCTGCAACCGAATCTAATCTCAAGCGTGTAACAAAAACACTTCTTTTGTTCACGGACCTCTCTGTGCACTAGTCACCACTGGCTCTGACTCAGAGTGCCTGTTCGTTTTAAGGTAAGCTAATTAAATTATCAACTGGAAATTGTTTATAGAGTGAGACCAGATTGAAGGTGCACGCGCTCGTGCGACGTCATTTGTTTGAGGAACAGAGCGCGCGCTGCAGGCTGCAAAAATGCTTTCAGTTTTGAGATTTATTTTGGGTGTTTACAGTTAGGTAACTAAATATACATTAACACGAATCCTTATAAGATATAGATTACGCTTTGCCGAAAACAAATAGACACACTTACAGAACACTGTATGTGGTTTTATTAGGAAACGTCTTAAACGGGAAACCCTTTACAAGTTACCGTCAATACTTCCGGTTATGTCTTGAAGAAGTTTGTGCGCCGATTAAAAGGCATCAAAATTATCCAATAAGAGCTAGTTATTAAGCACGGCTTTACTGATAGATAAATCACAGACATATAATTTCCTAGACCTCTCATTTGAATACAGATTGTATAACATACCAAATGCAAAAAGTGCTTTACTTGTGCTATAAAGTGTACATGTTTTTTTTTTTTTGTATGTTCCACTTCTAAAAGGGAATCAGCGAGTATCGAATGAGTCGAACAACACGATCCAGAAGCGATTCTCCACATCTCAGGATGCGCTCTGACCAGTCAAGTATATACTAGATAGATAGATTTGTTGACAGATGTGTCTTTTTAAAATTAAAATAATTCTTTTTCTTGCATTTAAAGGAATTACCCAGGAACCCCAATTCATGTCCAAAAGGAAAATGCCATTTTATCCACCTCAGATATCCAGTTCTTTCCTATGGGAAGGGCATGATCTACTTCCACAGCGTCAGGAGAAGAGCAGGCCTGTTACACCTCCAGCTGTCACACCTGTGCTCAGAGCCTCTAGTGCAGAAAGAGTAGTGACCCCTCTCGCCCTTAGAGACCCCGTGGCACCAGAGGGCACCACTGCACCATCCCAACAACAACAGGCAGAGGTGCAAGCAGCTCAGACGTCCACCACTGCTGCAGACCAACAGCAACAGAGACTACATGGAGTGAGTCTGGTTATAAGATAAGTGTAAGTGTGTAAGATAACTTTAAATAACAATAACACAAAATGGCAACACATTTAAAGAGGCCCATTTGTAGTTCTGTTCATATGTAGTTTTCTCTGAGCAGAGTGTGTGGACGAGCACACAATTTTCCCCCCTTTATTATAAACATTTTTCAAATCCATTTCTAACACTGTAATCAGTGTGTAACATTTAGAATTGCACTGTTAGGTATTAATACCATCATTACTGCAGTTACAGTTAATCAGATCTTGTTTTCTGTTAGATTAACCATGTGCAAAGGAAAAGAGCGGGACTGAATGGCCGTTTGAGCTCTGAGTACCAGAGACAGTTCATGTGGAAAGCACCTGTGGCCGATTCGCCCCTGCTAGCTGCACATGAGGTACTTTGCTGCATTTTTATGAGCGTTTTCCTTCAAAATTATTATTCAAAATGATTTTTAACATCACAAATTGGTTTGCATTCAGTCGTTGTATTCAGTCCTCAGCTGTATTTCATGACCAGATTATGAGGATATATTACTGGACAGAGCGCTTTTGGACACTTGACGAGTTTCTTATATATAGAGAAATTAATTGCTGCATATTTTTGAGTGCATTTTCTTTCATACTAATAAAAAACTTTTATCCAGTAGATGGCAGTACAGAGTTTTGCATGTCAATGGATTCATGCTTACATCAGAATATATATATATATATATATATATATATATATATATATATATATATATATATATTTGAATTGTTTACTGAAAATAAATTTTATTAAACTACCGATAATTACATTTAGAGAGCATGAACACTATCTTTCTCAGTTCTCTTGTTATCAGAATGCCATAGTCATCAGGGTTATTACACCTTTTTTGTGTTTTGGATTATTTCATGTCTGTTTTAGATGTTGTACAGTAACAACAGAGCCATCCCACCCTTCAAATCAAATCCAGTAATTATGGAGAGTGAGTACAAGAGATGTTTTAAAGGATCACCTCCTCCCAGACCACCACGCTTGAGGCGAGATGTTGAACAATACGAGGTCCCGCAGCTTGATGCAGAGAACACAACCCCAGAGAAGGTACACAGAACAGCTTTGTCACATGGATAAACCAGTTTCTCTAACCACTTAGTTCCTCATAATTTTTCACACATTCTATATGCATAGTCCTCATTGTATAGTAAGGAAGTATACATTTGCGAAAATTTTTGCACCTTTGACGTGGTTTGTCATGTGCTCTTGCCTAAATGCCCACCATGCCAGAGTAAGAGGAACAAGAAGAAGAAAGAGCAACAACAGAGCAGGAAGTCAAGCCCCGAAGAGGAAGTCACCCATCGACAGCAACAGGAAGTGAGGTCACCCTGTGCCCTGAGAGACCCTTCACCCAAGGTTATGAGGTGACTGTTGTATTTTGTATTTTGCAGGACTAGGAAAAACAAAACAAATTTAAAAGGCCCGTTTCACACATTTTGCACCACATATTTATTTTAATGTCCATATGATATACAACAGGTTACATAAATTCTTTAAATTGTGTCAAATACATTTTTTTTTTTTTTTTTTTTTTTCACAAATTCCACAAAAGTATTTACCAGTGTCCCTCTTTGTCTGCCTGACAGGAAAGTGAAAACTGAGTACAGATCCAACTTTTGTTCTCCCCTCCAGTATAGATACAGAGATGGAGAATGGGTGAAGGTCAAAACTGCAAAGCAGGAGGTGAGCTTCTAGAAAAAGAAAACAAAATCTATGTGAAAAGGCCACAAAAAAATAGAGAATAAAAAAAAATTATTCTCATATGGCATTAAAAAAATGTTTTAAATAAATAAATTAAATAATTTTATGTGAAAAAGAATTAAAAAAAAATAAATAAAAAATAAAATAATAAAAAAATTAAATCATGAATTTAATGTGTAAAGGAAAGACCAAAAATATAAATAATAACTTTATTTTAATTGCCTCTTTTATATAAAACTATTTTGATACGCAATAGCCTTTGATTCTGATATGGCATAAAAATAAGTGAAAAAGAAAAAATAATTTAATGAATATCAAGTACTGGATCAAAGGAATAGTTCATCTGATAATGTAAATTAACAGATTGCATGTACTACATTTAACAAGACTGGAATGTAGAATATATTTCAAAGATAAAGTTTTTATATATATATATATATATATATATATATATATATATTATTGTTTATGTATTCCTAGATCTTAAGTTAAATAACATTCAGTTAATATGCATAATGGGTGACTTAAAACATAGCAAATAATAAAAGACCAGAGATAATGAAGGCTTAATTCAAGAGTAATTCTGACACCACATTGCATGAAAGCTTGAGCTGTGATGGGTTAAAGTGAAAGAGCTGTTAGCATACTGAAAGGTGTTCTCTCTAATTAGTGGTCTGTATTATTAATCTTACAGGAGTGTGAAGGTTTTCATGCGTGGTATCATGAGGTAACTGTTCCGCCTGTTGCATCCATCCTTTCACGCCGCTGCTGTCTCAAGAGAGACCTTCATTTGCTTATGTGTGTGTCTGTTCTGTGCTGCCACACAAAATGTACTGTATGACATCATTCAAAATTAGACCATGTAGTATCATCTTGGTGGACCTCTTCTTGAAGAAGTGTCTGTGTGTGCTCAATCTGTGTATGTGTGCATGTGGTGGATCAGTCAGCAAGATCTTATCTGTCAGCATATATAGAACTTTGAAGTTGTCTGTGGTTTTGTTGGTTATATTTTTTTTTTTGCTTTCAGTTGTCTGGTAATCCTGTATTGACTTTTGGCTCACTCACTGATTTTATAAAAGCATAGATAAATGTTTAGGTAAAAAAAAAAAAAAAAACACCTAATTTTACATTATTCATTTAGCAGTGGTTATGGTCATACTTTATCTTAAGGTCCAGTTCTCGATATTAACAAACCATTAACTACCTCAATAAACTCCTAATTTGCTGCTTATTATTAATAGTTAGTAAGGTAGTTGTTAAGTTTATGTATTGGGTAGGATTAGTGATGTAGAACATGGTCATGCAGAGTATGTGCTTTATAAGTACTAATAAACAGTCAATATGTTAATAATAGACATGCTAATAAGCAACTAGTTAATAGTGAGAATTGGTCCCTATACTAAAGTGTTACAGAGGTTATTTATTTATTTATTCATTCATTCATTCATTCATTCATTTATCAGTGACAAATGTATCATCTATTAGAGGAGCCAATAATACACAGCTAGAATATGAGTAACATAAAGTGGGACAAAAAGTATTTTTTAATAAGATGTCCCATTAATATAGGTGTTATTTAAGCTATTAGTTAGCTCTCATCACTTTTTTCCCCAATTTGTATAAGTGTCATACTGTAACTAACTTTTGGTGCTTAGTAAGTAGTTCGATCCGATTTCTTTGTTTTTACATGGACAGCATTTGTCATGGCAATAAATTCAGTGCTCAACTTTTTATTTTATTGTGTAAGTGCTTTAAATTTGTTGGCTAGAATGTAAATTTTATAGAGCCTTCAAAGCAGTTTTTGTTACATGCTGACCCTGTAAGAACAAAGTAACTTTTGTAAGACAGAAGTTCTTCATTTTAGGTTATGGTGTCAAGTGTGCTTCACTGCATCTCCAGCAAAACTTTCATGCAAGACTCGCCATATGGGACAAGAGTGTCTTTCTGAGTCAGCTCTTTAGGAGCGGAGCACGACTGCCTTCACATTTATACATACTCTATACGGGTTTCGAAGCGGATGCGACAATGTTGCATGATGTGAATTTATGCTGATTCAATAACAATTTAATATTAAGCATGTATAAGGATAATATCAGGGCTCAACAATACATTTTACCACCACAAAAATTTATATAAATTTTAGCTATAAAAAACTATAAAATTTAAATTATAGTTTTTATTGTAACTAAAATATGATTTTTAACCCATTCTGTCAACTGGCCCAAAATTTAAATGGGTCAGTGGGACATCCTTATTCCTTATCGTTGAGCCCTGAAAAGTGTTTTGTCCAAGCTTCCAATTAATTATCAATCTTCTTGCCTAACTTATTATTATTATTATTATTATTATTATTATTATTATTATTATTATTTATTATTCACAAATCTAAAGTTTTACTGGTTTTCCTCAGGTGCAGGAGTTACGTGAGAAAGCTGAGGCCTACAGGAAGAGGGCTGGGGGAACTCATTTTTCTCGGCAGCACCTGAATCAGATCTTGTCGGAACACAACTGGATGTGGGAGCCTTCCAGTGGCACCTCCTCCTCATCCTCTATTGAGTCTGAGGCCTGCAGAAGCACTAGTAGCAGCCCTATCATTGAGGCTCTGGACCTGGCCAGGTGAGCAGAGCTCGACCATCAAAATTTGTCCAATTTGGTTGGAAAATCCAGAAAGAACTTGACCTGGTGACTTTGGCATGTGTCTTTAGGGCTGGCAGTGTCAGGGGAAGCTCTAGCCCTGGGCCTTCTGCTTCTGTGGCAGCCAGCAGGAGAAGCTCTCCTGGAGAGGCTGGCTTTCATGAAGACTCCACCCTCCCTGTGCAGAGGAAGTTGGCCTGGGATGAAGAAGAGGGACTTGGAGAGAGGGATGAGTCGGAGATTTCACAGGAGGAGCTAAAAGTTGAAAAAAATGTGGGGAATCTAAAAGATGAACATGGCGACATGAAGGAGAGAAATGAAAGGTATATGCTTTTTGAAGCTTCACAAGATGGCACCAGTGTGCATGGCTGCTCGTCTGTTCTTTGATGTTTGTTTTGTTTTTAATTTCTCTTTTAACTTTTAATTTCTCTTTTAACTTTTTACATTGATTGTTTATGACCGTCAAGCGCTCCTTAATATCAGAGGCTCTATTGAGGTTTTATCAAACACTGATTTGAGACTTCCATACTCAAATAATCCACCCCCTCCCTTCTTGACAATTGTCCCGGCCAGTCAAAGCCGGCTGCCGTGGAATTTTCATGGAAGAAAGCACCGCAGAAGAAGAGGAAACCAAGGGGGTATTGCGGTTAAACTAAAGCTAAGTTTATCACTTTTATCTCCATAACGACGTGGCTTGGATGTGGCCATTTTTGTCTCGTGGCGCTCGCTCGAGGTGGCATATCAGTGGATTTTACCTGTGATTCAGGATCATCTTTCCAACTCTTCCCGCTGTCGGACACCATGTCCTCGCCGGGGGGTGTAAATCCCTGCAATCTTTGCTCGCTGTGCCGTGGAGCACAGCCGGACTGTGATCCAGGATTGGGTTAGTAAACACAAGATCGCTTGTAAACAAGACATTGATTTTGCAAGATATTTTTTTTTATCTCAAATGAACTGGATTTTCTGCTAGTCACAGAGACCTGGCTGAATGCGGGGGATACAAGTCCTTTCTCTGAACTTGTGCCCACAAATTGTTCTTTTTTGAACCGCCCTAGACTTTGTGGCAGGGGTGGTGGACTTGCATCGGTGTTCAAAAGTAGCTTTTGTTGTAAAGCTTGTAAGACTGAATCTTTTTCAAATTTTGAAGTACTTATATATTTCAGTTAAATGAACATCAACTAACGATCGCTGTGGTTTATCGTCCTCCAAAACCAAATAAGGACTTTTTAAAAGAATTTTCAAACTTCTTAGGTGACGTTGTTCTTAAATGTGGTAGACTTTTGATTGTGGGGAATTTCAATATTCATGTTTGCTGTGAGTCAAACCCCCTGGCCAAGGATTTTATTAGTTTGGTTGACTCTTTTGATTTTTACTCAAGCAGTAAATGGTGCAACTCACAAACAAGGGCATACCTTATATCTTGTATTGCTGCATGGTATTTCAATCAATGAACTTGAAATCCTTGAGCTAAGTTTTTCTGATCATATGCCTGTTATATTTACTTGCTTGCTTCCTAATGAGGTTTTAAAGACTAAGAGGTTACCACAGCAGACTCGTTTTTTCAGCTCTTCATCTAGTGATGACTTTTCTGTGCTTTTTGAGTCTTATGTATAATCTTGATTCCCCCTCAAACATCTCAAATGTAGATGAACTTCTCATGTTGTTAAACTCAATCTGTAACGACATTTTAAATTCTGTGGCTCCATTGAGAGAAAAACGACAAAAATTTAAATCTGAACCCTGGTTAAATAGCACCACTCAAGAACTTAGACGTGCATGTCATAGAGCTGAACGGAAGTGGAAAAAAGATAAATTACAAGTATCTTTTGAAATACTACGAGAGTCATTAATTAGGTATCAAAAATCTGTTAAAGCTGCTAAATGTCAATATTTTTCAGATATTATAGCTAAAAACTGTCACAAACCTCAAACCCTTTTTACTATTTTGGATTCTGTTGTAAATCCAACTAGTATGTTTAAATGCATCACCTGCCGTCTGTAATAGTTTTCTTAAGTTTTTTTTTTTACAGATAAAATAGTTGACATAAGACAGCATATTATACCTTCAAATTGTGACTGGTCTGTCACCTCTCATTGTACTTATAACTTAAATTAATTTCAGACAATTTCTTTAAACTCCTTTCAAGATATTATTAAGCAGTTAAAACCTACTACATGTTCGCAAGACATCATTCCCACACGGTTCTTGCTCCAGGTTTTTGATGTTGTTGGGCCAAGTATTGTGGCTATAATAAACAAGTCTCTTCTTATAGCGACTGTCCCAAAATACTTAAAGCATGCAATTGCTAAACCCCTGCTTAAAAAATCAAATCTTGACCCTACTGTCCTATCAAATTATAGACTCATTTCAAATTTATCTTTTCTTTCAAAAGCTTTATAAAAGTCTGTTTTACCACAACTGCAGAATTTCTTAGAGTCAAACAATATTTTTGAAAAATTTTCAATCTGGGTTTAGGAAACATCATAGCACTGAGACTGCACTTTTAAAAGTGTTGAATGATATTTTATTATCTGTAGATTTGGGGGACTCTGTGATACTTTTACTATTAGATTTAAGTGCTGCGTTTGATACCATCGATCATAGAATCCTTATATCACGCCTTGGAAAAATGTGTGGGCATTACAGGTTGTGCTCTTGACTGGTTTAAATCCTATCTTAAAGACAGAATGTTTTCTGTTTATCTTGATGGTTTTTCTTCATCTAGCTCCATCTTGCATCTTGAGTTCTTCAGGGCTCCGTTTTGGCCCCTGTTCTGTTCTCATTATATATGCTTCCTCTGGGGTCCATTCTTACCAAGCATGGGGGTGTCATTTCATTTTTATGCTGATGACACCCAAATCTATCTGCCCTTGAGGAAAAATTATAAAAGAGGCTTGGGATCACTGAATACGTGTTTGTCTGATATTAAGTCTTGGTTTTCTTCAGATTATTTACATCTAAATGAGGGCAAAACAGAGGCCATTGTGTTTGGGTCTTCGGGATCCCCCGATTGTGATTTGGGAGATCTGGAGTCCTGCAGAAAACTGTCTGTGAGAAATCTGGGTGTTACCTTTGATTCTGCACTCAAGTTCGATAAAAAGATAAATTTTGTAGTCAAATCCAGTTTCTTCCAATTAAGATTGCTATCAAAAGCCAAGAGTTTTTTTTGTCGTTTCAAGAGTTAGAGAGAGTGATCCATGCTTTTGTCATCACGGCGTGATTGTTATTCCCTTTATATCGGAATAAGTCAATCAAACATAAATCGACTCCAGATGGTTCAAAATGATTTAATCATATCTCCCCCGTATTATTCTCTTTCCACTGGTTGCCGGTCTGTTACAGAATCGAGTTTAAAATTTTACTGTTTGTTTTTAAAGCTCTGAGTGGAACGGCCCCTGAATATCTCAGTGATCTTTTAAACCCAAATACATCTGCTAGACCGCTGAGGTCTTCTGAGAAAAGAGTGTTGATGGTCACTAGATCTAGATTGAAGTTGAGGGGTGACCGTGCCTTTTCAGTTGCTGGGCCGAAACTATGGAATAGTCTCCCAGTCTCCCTCCAATTAGTTTCTTCAGAATCTGAATTTAAATCTAAGTTAAAAACTTACCTTTTTTCCGGGGCTTATAACTGTCCTTAGAGTAAAAGGATTTGTCACCTATCAGTGATTTTTCTCCTCTTTAGTGTATTGCAGTCAAAACTGTTTATATTTATTTCTGTCTTTTTAGCAAGGTTTGTACAGCACAGTGATCATCTACTGTTGTTTTTATTGTGCTTTATAAATAAATTTTGATTGATTGATTTTTTTTGTTCCTCTGAAACGTCACCTCAGTTGTTTTTGAGATAAGAGAAACTGCCAACATTAGAACCAACATGATGGTCTCAGTGTTGGGCAAAATCAGAATTGAAGAATTCTGTTCTATTCATGAGTTGAAATTTGAATCGAGTTGGCTGAGTTAAATTGGAATTTGAATAGTAAGTTAATTACAATTAAAATAAATAGACATAGTCACACAAATATAAAATAAATTACATTATTACTTTTCATAATGTCTATTTATTCCCTCATTTATTAAAAAAAAAAAAAAAATGTGTAAGGATAATTCATACATTTGGCTTGGAATCTCTAATATCAGTACTGATCCAGGCGTGATATAACAAAGATGTCTCTTACATGCAAAAATGTTTCTGCCCATGCCATGACAGTTTTCCATTTCGACATTTCGCATCTTTTCTAGGTTGTACGCGTTGGAAACTGAGTCATCATCAGTGGTGGACGGTTGTGGAGGTTCCATTAACAGGGGCAGATTGCCAACCCCCAAACTCAGGACCATGCAGACTGTACAAAGAACACATCATGATCGGATCACTCCAGCCACTGGTATCAAACCTCCTAGATTTACAGACAGCTGTGGTTTCCTGGGCAGATGGTACATTCGTTTGTCACCTTGAACCAATACTTTTGGCATCTCACAACAGTTTCACAATGATTGAAACGTTTGCAGTCAGAACAACTGACTCCAAGCCTCTTGTTTATTAGAAAAAGCTTGCAATCAAATCATGAATTATTATATAATATAGTATTTATTATAACATGATTTATTTTATTTTAATGCTGTTTCTAATTTTTAATAGGAGGAGCTTTGCTGGTCTCTCCTCCGAAGAGCAAACATTCCTCCAGCAGAGTTAGGTGGAGTGAGCCACCTTTAGGAAAACCTCACTCTCCTTACAAACATATCATAGATGGCTCTCCACAGCGGCCACACAGTAAGGTACATGATTCTTAGGTTAAATGTGCAATATTATATCACACATTATGTCTTCAGATTTCAAACTCCATTGTATTGCAAAGGCTGAGAGTGGAAGCTTGCCACGTTCCTCGCCAGCCGCTGGCCTGACCACCGTAGATCCACTTCCCATGCGTGGAGATGCCTGGTCTGAGGAGGAGGCGGCAGACTACTCCACCAATCCAAGACAACCCAAGACATCACAAAAACCACAGACCAGCCACTGTTACAAAACTGCTGTCCCTCCACCTGCCAACAGAATCCAGGGTACAATGAGAAACCCGGAATTTCATCATAATGGTACGGTTCCTTTCAGCATCCACTCACGTAGATCTGGTTGCAGCCATGGGAATTTTATTATGAAACGCCTTATGAATTCACACTGAGCCTAAAGTCATTTATCCACATTAGAAGCGAACATTTTAGTTTGTGCTACAAAAATATCGCTTTATTTGATTGATTGATCATCAATCCATACAAGGGAAGAACAACCGCCACACTATAAGCACGCAATTGAAATGTGACTGAGTCATTTACCAGCAGAAGGAGTAGAGAGAGGTTAGGTTACCGCCAGCAATAGGGGGAGAATAATCTAGGTCAGTCTCCTGTCTTCCTTTTTAATGTGTGTGTGTTTTTTTTCCACTAACGTCAGTGCATTATTTTGGTACCACTGTACTTATTCAAGTCCTCATGCTACCTGGTCAGATTTTCCTTTGTCTTATAGGAGTCATTTATTTCAAATGATTAATTAACTTCTATCAAGTGCATTTGATGCACGTTTTGATCGATTTATAGCTACATGCCTCATAATTATGACAATTCAAGAGAACTAACATACAGTCAAACTAAAATTTACATTATATTTACATTCACAATTATTCATTTGGCAGATGCTTTTATCCAAAACGACTTACAATTGGGGAATACATCAAGCGACTCATCAAATAGAGGCAAATAGACACAGAAAGTGCTCGTAATACCAAGTTTCAGGCATCAGGCGTTTATTCCGACACCTTCAACATTTCACACATTATCACAGATTATTCACTATAGTTTAGAAAATGGTAATAAAATATGACAAGAACTCAAGAGTTAAACTGTGTCAGAACAAATTCATCTTGATAATGTCAGATAACTTTGATAGAAAGGTATGTAACAAAACATGGTCAGGTCAAAGTGTCAAATCAAATTTTTACTGGTTGTCCACTGTATGAAGAGTTTTTGGGCATAATATGTCACAGTTTACTTTATTTTGCTATCCTCACTTACATAAATGAACTATAGTGTCTTGCACCCACTAGTAAAAAAATATCAAAAATTATATCTGGTGTCTAAATAATTTTATCCTAATAATTTTCATCCTAATAATTTTAATCCTAATAATTTTTGGTTTGACTGTAATTTTATTATTGCATTTATGCCTCAAAAAGCATTTGAAATTAATTAGTTCTTCAATAAGTCTCATTAAAAAAAGAAGGAAACAATGCATTGAGTCGGGGGGTGAAAACTTTTTGAATTTGAAGATCAAGGTAAATTGTACTTAATTTGTCTTCCGGGAAACATGCAAGTATCTTCTGTTGCTTCTGAAGGGCAGCACAAAATGGAAAAAAAAAAAACCAATTATTTATACAAAAGACAAATTTGGACATCATCATCCTGTTCAAAAGTTTTCACTCCCTGGCTCTTAATGCATCGTGTTTCGTGAATGTTTGAACCGTTTTTACTAGTTGTTTGAGTCCCTCAACTGTCCTCAGTGTGAAAAGATGGATACAGTCACTGCTGGAAAGTAAAATTACTCACATTTTCACGTATTCTGCAAGGGGTTCACAAACTTTCAAGCAGCACTGTGTGTGTGTATATATATATATATATATATATATATATATATATACACACAGTGCTACTTGAAAGTTTGTGAACCCCTTGCAGAATATGTGAAAATGTGAGTAATTTTACTTTCCAGCTAATATATATATACACACACACACACACACACATTTTAAATTCTAATCATATTTTACAATATGAATGTTTTTATTGAATTTTTAATCAAATAAATGCAGCCTTGGAGAACATAAGAGCATATATATTTCCCTGCCAGTATTGAATATTTGAGTATTATTCAGTAATACATATACAGCATTAAAGGTAACCTGGTGACAGTATAAACATAGTAAAAGGTGAAAATGCACTTATTTGAATTACATAATCTGATCCTTAACAATTGCTGATTTATATAACCAGTTAATTTAAATATTACGTGACAAAACATGTACACTGTATAAAGTGGAGATTACATGATTAAGTTTCACAGCCTATTGCGTTACTTTCATTTATGTAATTCACTCATTCACAATCACATCATCCTCTTTGTGTCAATTGTAGGTAACCTGGGAATTTTTCATCCAGAGCTGTTTGTGTTTCCTGAAGCTGAATCTTCCTGTGTGTCAGATAATGGTAAAATCACCTTCTTAATATTAGCAGATATTAGCAGCCATAAGCAGTTAGTGACAGTTACTTCATGCTTTTATGCCTGTCTAGCAGTTTTGGTTGGAACAGGAATTAGACAAACGTGTCCTTTGATGTGGTGCACATATCCAGAACATGCAGCTAATGCTTTTCAAATCGCTGGTTTCATTGATTGTTTGTGCTTACAAGACATGTAACCCTTTATTACTCATTTATGGAACAGCAGTATCTTAAAATATTAACATTTTTTTAATCTCTCTTTCATATTAAATCCAGATGATATGATGTCTCAGATCTCATCTAGATCAGCAGCCTCATGCTCCATGGCCTCTGAACTCTTGGGTCGTGCTCAGAGAAGGAAGGAGGAATTCTGGGGAAAGAGCTAATGTGTCAAAAACCATTAATCGTTGTGCATAAACTGAAAAATCTCCATTAACTTCTCAGGATGTAAACTTTCACTCTTTCACTGATTTGTTTTTGTGTGATTTTTGGATTGTCTAGTATTTAAAATTAAAAGAGATTTGTAATTTATTTTATTTACTTAAATTTTAATAAGACTAGACCAATATTGTGTGTTCAATACAAATAATTTTGCTAAGTAAACACTATAACAGTCTGCAAAAAAGTAATAAAATATTTTTTGTACAATGATAGAAAGGAAGATGTGTACTTTTTCTCTGTGAATTATATCTGATAAAATTAATATTTAATAGCACTGGAGTGAGCAGAACACAATAAATCCACAATAGCATTGCATTCAGGCTCATCTACTACATCAGCGATAGCACAAAGTGAGAAAACGGTACGTTCATGCAATGTCGCAACATGAAAAAATAAGTTCTCAAACCAATTAACAATTTCACTGCTAACCATAACTTGTATTTACATATTTCTGGCATGACGTATCATAAATGTCTAATAACAGTAGTTCCTACACCGCATTTTACATGAAAAAGCATACAGCGTGACCTGTTTAGTCCGATTCACGAATAAATGACTCTGGAAATGAATCGTTCCGAAACTTATTTACTGGCTTGAATCAGTCTAATGATTTACTGAATGAACTCAACAAATCCAGCAACTAATGAATCAACATACAGGTGCCTCTCAATAAATTAGAATGGCGTGGAAAAGTTGATTTATTTCAGTAATTCAACTCAAATTGTGAAACTTGTGTATTAAATAAATTCAATGCACACAGACTGAAGTAGTTTAAGTCTTTGGTTCTTTTAATTGTGATGATTTTGGCTCACATTTAACAAAAACCCACCAATTCACTATCTCAACAAATTAGAATACTTCATAAGACCAATAAAACATTTTTAGTGAATTGTTGGCCTTCTGGAAAGTATGTTCATTTACTGTATATGTACTCAATACTTGGTAGGGGCTCCTTTTGCTTTAATTACTGCCTCAATTCGGCGTGGCATGGAGGTCTTGTTTCTCATTTTCCTCTTGACAATACCCCATAGATTCTCTATGGGGTTCAGGTCTGGTGAGTTTGCTGGCCAGTTAAGCACACCAACACCATGGTCATTTAACCAACTTTTGGTGCTTTTGGCAGTGTGGGCAGGTGCCAAATCCTGCTGGAAAATGAAATCAGCATCTTTAAAAAGCTGGTCAGCAGAAGGAAGCATGAAGTGCTCCAAAATTTCTTGGTAAACGGGTGCAGTGACTTTGGTTTTCAAAAAACACAATGGACCAACACCAGCAGATGACATTGCACCCCAAATCATCACAGACTGTGGGAACTTAACACTGGACTTCAAGCAACATGGGCTATGAGCTTCTCCACCCTTCCTCCAGACTCTAGGACCTTGGTTTCCAAATGAAATACAAAACTTGCTCTCATCTGAAAAGAGGACTTTGGACCACTGGGCAACAGTCCAGTTCTTCTTCTCCTTAGTCCAGGTAAGACGCCTCTGACGTTGTCTGTGGTTCAGGAGTGGCTTAACAAGAGGAATATGACAACTGTAGGCAAATTCCTTGACACGTCTGTGTGTGGTGGCTCTTGATGCCTTGACCCCAGCCTCAGTCCATTCCTTGTGAAGTTCACCCAAATTCTTGAATCGATTTTGCTTGACAATCCTCATAAGGCTGCGGTTCTCTCGGTTGGTTGTGCATCTTTTTCTTCCACACTTTTTCCTTCCACTCAACTTTCTGTTAACATGCTTGGATACAGCACTCTGTGAACAGCCAGCTTCTTTGGCAATGAATGTTTGTGGCTTACCCTCCTTGTGAAGGGTGTCAATGATTGTCTTCTGGACAACTGTCAGATCAGCAGTCTTCCCCATGATTGTGTAGCCTAGTGAACCAAACTGAGAGACCATTTTGAAGGCTCAGGAAACCTTTGCAGGTGTTTTGAGTTGATTAGCTGATTGGCATGTCACCATATTCTAATTTGTTGAGATTTGGTGAGAATTGGTGGGTTTTTGTTAAATGTGAGCCAAAATCATCACAATTAAAAGAACCAAAGACTTAAACTACTTCAGTCTATGTGCATTGGATTTATTTAATACACGAGTTTCACAATTTGAGTTGAAATACTGAAATAAATGAACTTTTCCACCACATTCTAATTTGAGATGCACCTGTATGTCTGAATCGACATAGCCTCAATTTTTCCTTCAAATAAAATGTACAGAATTAGAGTATTAGATATCGCAATATGGCTTCACATTATTTTTTTTTTTCCAAGGACTTCAACTATTCGATTGTTTTTGTAAGTTTCATTTAAATATGTTTTTGCAAAAAATAATAAATCACAGAACTTTTGTTACAATGTTAATAAAATTATTTTATTAACAATTTTGCAAGAAGATTCTTGAGGTTTGTAGCCAATTTGACGTCAGTAAATTATGCAACTTCAATAAATTCATAATTATACGGACCTTTTATGTCAATGTAGGCAACATGTGTTATCTAGTTTGACGTCATGAATACAATCAAAAGCGTTTGGTGATCCTTCCTTATTGTGCCTCTCAGGCGTCGACAATTTCCCCAAACACATCCTAACACAGAATGTTCAACAACACTATTTGCTTTGCTTTATGATGTAATATTTTTCCTGTCGGCTGCAGCTTTCAAACTTATATGAGCATGCTAATCAGGAAAAGGGCAATTGCAAGGTCTGTTAAATGGAAAGAACTACATAATAAAAACGTTATTTTTGTCGCGCACTAATTAGTCTACTAATATTCACCAGTGCGGGGAATTCACAGGAAGTAGTCCACTTAAGACCACTTAACTAGTCCTATGTCCTTATTGCAGTAATTATTGGCAGCTGTATTTCTGTCAGACCATATGCGGTGCGAATTTCCGATGCAATCAGAACAGTCAGCGAACATGAAGCATGCACGGTTACTCAGAGATCCGCTTGACCTGATAAACTCAGGTGCAGAGTTTGGGGGATTACGCCAAAGGTAAAGAGACGATACCACAGTGACGTAGTGGTAATAACTAGGACAAAGAAGGAGAGTATAAAAGCCCTAGAGTCACAACATGCACTCCAAATCTCGTCTGCGAGGAACAACAGTCTACCTAAGAAGAAACATCTCTGAATCCACACGACCGCCTGCAGGATGAAGCTCCTAACTCTGCTTGCTGTGATCTGCTGCTGCTGCTTTCTGCGCGGCCAGGCGATGCACCTCACTCGCCCGCGCCCCAAACCTTTAGACAGCTCCGCCACCTGGAACGACCTCTTTATGATGACTAAACATGTATGTTTCACTGATTCAGCTGCGGTTCTATATACACGAAAGACAACAATTTTATAAATATATAATCTTGTTTATTAGAAATACAATGCATTACATTTATGCTTATTAACCCTCACAGGCACAGATGGAAGATACAGACCACGAAACAAGACTGCTTCCAGTGATCTCCGAGGTTATGCTAAAAGTATGTTGTTTAAATCATAACCAAAAATACAAACCTGTCACTTTGTACTTGTGGTAAAAAAAAGCTTAAAGGTACATCTTTGTAATGTATTTACCCTTAAATGATACATATTAGTACCTAAAGTGTACTGTACCACCCCAGTGACAGGTTGGTGGCTTTTTCCTGAAGGTATATATATATATATATATATATATATATATATATAGTCACTAGATAGTTGTACTTTTTCCAATAGTGATTAGTATTAATATTTGTTCGTTTGATTATTGAGTGACTTTTGGAGTATGTAGTAACTATTCAATAATCATTATATGCAAATACTTATTCTTTTGCTACTATAGTCATCATTTATTCACTAGAATTTTTTTTGACACTTATATGTAATAAATAGAACTGAAAGGAACAATAATTCAATACAAATTCACAATAAGTTAACAATAACAACAGAACAGATGTGTAGCAATGGAATATGTATTAGTGATCAATCAAATAAATAGTCACATTTGATTGGATTTCGAATACTTATTGAAACAAATTTGGTGGTGAAACAAGCAACACATTGAAATAAATATAAAATTTTGAAGTAGAAAGACTAAAATTGTATTTTCTTGTAAAACATACTTCGTAAATCTTTGTTGTATTTTTAACTTTTGATTTTTTTTAACAGTGTGAAGTACTATGGCATTAAACTAATGTTATAAATTATGATCATCTCTGTTTCAGGAGGAGAATTCTTGTTGCGTCAACGCCATGATCCTGAATTACTATCTAAAACACATCTTGCACGCAGATGAGCATGTTGATAAGAAATACCCACACATTCGTTTTGTGAGGTCTGACCTGCAGAGGGTCGCACACGTTCTGAAGCCACACTGTGTAAGTGTTTGTAAACTGTTTGATCATTTCAACCAGCTGATCAGCCGCTATGTGCTTTGTACTTAAACATTCTGTTTTTACAGGAAAGCGTCGACTTTGCAGACCATGTGCGTGTTAAGGAATTCGAGAAGAACTATAAAACTGCCAGTGAACATGAATATGAGGTAAGTTGATATTTTCATTCAGTGTGAAAACAATGTTAAATGTGTTCTTCTGCATGCCTTTAATTCCCATTGTTTTTATTCTTCAGAAAACTCGTAACAAAGCCATCGGAGAGACGATTATTCTCTTCCACTACCTCTTTGAATCCTGCAATGCAAGAATATGAGTCTGAAACTCTCCTCCACAGTATTAGCATTTTTTTTTTTAATATTCAAAGCATTATTTATTATGGACTTATTTATTTGAGATATTTATTGTATGCTATATAGATTTTTACGAATGGCATGGAAACTGTGCTTTCATGCTATGTGTTGTAAGGTCACATTTGTGGCTGTTGTGGCTAAACATCCCAAGACAGACCACTACAAAGTAAATGCATTGTAAAAGCATTTTTAACACACCAGTTTGAAAAATATTAATTTAATGTATTTTGCTATATATTAATTTATCTTTCCCCATACAAGAGATATGTATGTTTGTTTTAAAATAAAATCAAGATTTTATTTATCTTAAGCTTGTTTCTGATTATTTCACAACAAGCATGTACAATATTTGTTTTAACATTATAAAGGGTTAGTCGGAACAACCCAATCAGTGATAGTTTAACTCATGATTTCATCATACTTCCTCATAGGTGCGTTAAAGAGTGTTTTGAAAAAAATGACGCAATTGCATTAAAAGGCATAATTCACCCAAAAATGAAAATTCTGACATTTCTTCACTCTCGAGTTGCATGCATGACTTTCTTTCTTCTGCCAAACAAAAGAAGATATTTTGAAGAATGTAACCAATCAGTTAATGGTCCCCATTGACTTTGGGGTCCATTAATTGTTTGGTTACCCTGTTTTGAATGAAATTGTTCTGGACAACTATTTGTCAGTCACGTCACACAGTGTGAGAGAGCCGCTCCGCTCTGCACGTACGCGTCTAGCCTGTTGCGGGTTTTCATGTGTGGTTTCGGTAACTTACAGAGACTCCGATATGAGTGGTGTGTCACAAATTAGAATATGGCTTGACTTCAGTTGGACGTTCATACAGACCATATTCAAGCCACTATTGCAAGCTGCTGTGTGAACAGAACATTTTGAGACTCACACCAATAGGTAAATACAGTTGTCAATCCCAGTGGTCTTGGCCTAAACGTGAAATTTCATATTCCACGGTCAACTGGTATTATTAGAATGTAGAAGAATTTAGGAACAGCAGCAACTCAGCCACTAAGCAGAAGACCACTTAAAGTCACAGAGTGGGGTCACCGAGTGCTGAGGCACATGGTAGTGTCAAGACTACCTAAACCGAGATCAAGACCAGAGTGTATTGACACCAAGGGCCGGTTGCATAAATTTCTTAGACAAGTCTTTAAAAATTGAATTATCTAATTTGTTTTCTTAAAGACTGGTCATAACTTTTTAAAGTCAATTACAAAATGGTGAATTGGCCGAATTTGAATCATAAAAGTAAGACTAATTACTGTAACTCTCAGCTAACTGCTAGTTGGTCAAACTAGTTCTCAAGAGACAGTCTTAACATAGTGGTTATGTTTATGCAACTTACTGGCCCCAAGTCTTTGAGGGATTTAGACCAAGATAAAACCAGGGAAGTGTGAGACCAAGTCAAGATCAAAACCAAACTGAATTAATCTGAAATATCCTCATTTACTGCCTGAGAAATGTCTTATATTTAATCATCAATAAATACAATTAGAATAATAAGACAGTTAATAGAGCTGTTACCAATCAAATGAAATCAGTAATAACATCTGAACTGATACAATTACAACTACATAAATATTGTTGAGGTCAGTGTTTTAAAAATGCAATTTTGAATATAGAAATATGATGGAAAAATAAATATGACACTAAAACTGCCAGTAGGCTAGGTGGTGGCAAATCACTTAATGAGTGAGTCACAGAATCATTTATTCAACCGATTTGCTCTTGTGATAGGCTATTGCTTAATTATGTATGTTATAATATAAAAACAAGCTCTCATACTTTTACAATCATATCTTGAAATTTTTGACACACAATTCCCTATTAAATTCTGACCCAGCGCAACAGCATCAAAAGAACCAAGACTGGTCTCGAGTAGGCCTACTACAACACTAGCAGATCATGGTGCATAAAAGTCGCCAATGCTCTGGTGATTACATAGCTGAAGAGTTCCAAACTTACACTTGTATTAATATCATCACAAAAACTGTGCGGTGGGAGCTTCATGGAATGGTTTTCCATGGCCAAGCAGCTCACACTAAAAAGGATGTTAAAGACCACAGCCTCTAGTGTCACACCGTGTCCTACCTACACACGTCGCGGCTGGAACAACAGCATACAAGCTATGACAGTGATAATCTCAGGTACTGATTATGTGCTTTATTCAAAGTTAAACGTGTCTAATGAGTTTGAATATCATTTTGCGTGACCTTTACAGCCATATTGAAAGCAACAATAGATAGTTTACCTCAGATCTTAAAAATAAATTAAAAAGCAAACATGTACATTAAAACTGTGCACTCAATGAGAACCAACAAGCGTATTCCATAACAAAGATGGTATCAGTCACTCGGTGTGTACTTTTACTAATGTTAAAAAGGTTTAATTTTTATCAGTTAAATTATAAATGTGTCGCGTCTGGTGTGAACAGGCAAATTGCTTGCCGGTGAAATCTTGTCGCGTCAGTCGCTAATGCACCTCAAGAGATCAGGGGAGTAAGGTTTACCTGCACAGCACTTACCAACCGGCCTCCATTACACTCAGTCCCCTAAACCTCACTCCCATCCGGGTCACGGCACCAATGTAACCCCTCCGGTCTTAATCGCCCCACTCTGAGCATGGGAGGTTTGTCACGCTAACAAGGACTCTGGAGCAGTGGAAACCTGTTTTGGGGAGTCAAGAATCATGCTTCTCTGTTTGGCTTTCTGATGGGCGAGTCTGTGTTTGGCGGATACAAGGAGAATGTTACTGCATGACTGCACTGTGCCAACTCTAAAGTTCGTTGGAGGAGGGATAATGGTGTGGGGCTGTTTTTCAGGGGTTGGACTAGACTCCTTACTTCCGGTGAAGGGAAATTATAATGCTTCAGCATACCAAGACAATGCTATGCTTCCAACTTTGTGGGAACAGTTTGGGAAAGACCCTTTTCTATTCTAGCAAGGTCCATAAAGACATGGTTGGATGAGTTTGGTGTGGAAGAACTTGACTATACCGCACAGACCCCTGACCTCAAACACCTTTGGGATGAACTGGAAAGGAGATTGCAAGCCACAGCTTCTTGTCCAACATAAGTACCTGACCTTACAAATACTCTACTAGATGAATAAGTAACAATTCCCAGAGAAACACTCCAAAATATTGTGGAAAGCCTTCCAAGAAGAATGAAAGCTGTTATAGGTCCAAAAGGGGGACCAACTTCATATTAATGTTTATATATTTAGAATGCAATGTCATTAAAGTCACTGTTGGTGTAATGGTCAGTTACTTTTGTCCATACAGTGTATGCAACATTTTTAAGGTGAACACACGGTAAACATATCACAGGAGGAACACGTTTGAATAAAGATTACATGGCCAATGAAATAACATTAATGGACATTTGCGCATTTAAATAAAAAAAATAAATAAATCAAGAATTGTGATGAACAATAAGACCAGTTACACGCATTAAGAAAAAATATATTTATTAGCAGCAAAACCGATGTAGAAGTAACAGTTTATGATTGGTTATTTCTTTTTAGTGTGGTATTAAACAATACATACATACAAATAGTCATTTGCCTAAACAATTCTCTGATGCCCGCTTTGCATATGGACAATGTCTATATCAACTGCATCACCTGCCAAAAATCCGTTCCCACGCCTGTGTACTATCCTCCATTCTGCAGGTCTGAGGTGTTGTGAAATTCCCAGGAAGTGCCCCACTGTTGGACACTCCATCACAGGCAGTAATGCCTCCTTAGAGAGGACATTTCAAAACCTTAATGTGTAGGGTAAATGCATGAAAAATGGTAGAATGCATAGGATAATGAAAGGCTTGGGAATTTTCAGGTTCATGTTTCCTTGTGTGCATTGTGTAACATGTTTAACACACACACACACAGACAGACAAAAGCGAAAGTTCCCAACACATATATACAGTATAATGCAAGTTTGAATGGTTCAACCAGCCGGGTATTTTTAGCTTTCACCTCTGATACTATCAGATCTTGTGGTTGAAGTCGAAGTGATATTGGGAAGCTTTTTTCCCTTTCATTCATAGTGAATCAGCATGACTCAGATCATCTGAGTCAAGTTAAATTTGGTCCAGCAGACTTGATTAAACTAGTGGTCTTCCAATAAATGCACGTTTTTAAAATTGAACTTCCTCTTGCACCCTCTGACTCAAATGTTTATTGTAACCGTTCATCTTTGATAGGTATTTTTATACTGTGGCAGCTCTTGAGAATGCTTTCTGGGTCAGGTTAAGTTCTTTGCTGAGTTTTGTAGGTGCTGACCTGGTTTGAGAAGGTGGTTAAGCCCTTTGGAAGAGGGGGTTATACTTTGTCAAACATGTTTTGGTAAATGTCAACGATCACGTAAGTTATTAGTAACCTCTGCTCTAAATGTGCAGGAGGACTTGAGAAAAGATTTTTTTTTTACATATATTTAATTTTTTGTGTGGGATTTAGGACGATTGCATGTCTAATGTCATTTTAAATCATTTTAGTTTTTAAAATAATGAATAATGGGATATTTTGTGGCCTTCAAATAGTCTAAGTTTGTCCAATGTACATATTTAAACTATATGTAGTAGATAATATTGTGTAGTTAATCTGTAATATTTTATTACAAAAAAACTCAGAATATTTTATTATTTTATATCACTGACATCATTTTAATGTACTATATGGTTTAAAAAAATTCTCACAGCATTTTTCCAATTGCTAAACAGTTTCAAGACAGTTCACTTTTCACATCAAAGGAAATGCTGTAGGTTTGAATGCATCGCAACACATTTTACGCTCTCGCAACCTAGATTTCATCGTCCAGTAATCGATATGCACGAGGCTTTCGTCTCTAAAATACAAAACCACATAGGCCAACAGGTGACTGAACCCACAAGGAAAAATGAGGGCCAAGCCAGCATGCAATCCTCAGCATTTGAGGTTAAAAGAAACTCCGTCACAAGCGTGGGAATTTTTTTTTTTTGACAAAGGATGGAGCTATAAAAGCTATGAATGTCAGTGGTTGTTTAAAGCACACCGAGCTACTGTACAGACTGTACGATACGTTTGAACCCTCTCTGAAACCGAACCAGGATGCAGATTGTAACCTTGCTCGCCCTCTGTGCTGTCCTGTGCTGCTCTCAAGGCCACAAGCAGGAAGAGTGCCTGAACCAGCACAACTCTTTACCTGTGCTCAAAGACATAACTGAGACTTCAAAACTCATCCAGAAATCTCTACCTGTAAGTATTCTAATTCATACATGGACTCCAATTACAATATGTACTTTTCATAAGGTGACATGCATAACAAATGTTCTTTTGCTGTTGCAGACGGACAAAGCACATTCCCACCGAATATTAGGAAATCTTAAAAAGTGCTCCAGGGTAAGATAATAATTATGCAGTATTTACCTTTATACCTGAACTTAAACAGTGACTTAAATGTGAAGCATATATATATATATATATATATATATATATATATATATCTATATGTATATATATATGTCTATAAAGCTTAAAATTTATTTAAAGTTATATAAATTTGTATTATTTTAAATTAAATGCATTTATTATTATTATTATTATTATTATTATTATTATTATTATTATTATTATTATTATTATTATTATTATTATCATCATCATCATTATTAAATACATGCATCTATATCTATAATTGTACAATTATTTTATTATCAGCCAATGTTAAGCATCTCAAAATGATCATATATATAAACTAATAATGACTGTTTGTGTTATCTAAAAATGTATTCAAAAACCATTAAAAATACAGTTCACACATATAAGGACTTGTGACTAGTACGCCTCATCAGTGATGAGGATGTTTTTTAAATTTCTGTATCAAAATTAATTGTAATTTAAAAAAAAAAAAAATGGTGGGACAATTGTCCTGATATCCTAACCAAGAAAAAAGGCCTTAAACATCTTGTCATAAACGTTTTAATATTATGTCTTCAAAAAATATTTTAACAAAACTGCCTCATAAAGTGGTGGGATCAAAAATACAGAAAACATGCAGAAACACACACACATACACACAATTATATACAATTATTATTATATAGACTAGGACAAAACAAGATTTGCAAGATTTGGCCTTTTGTGGGGCATGTTGTCACACTATATGGAGTAAGTCACAATGAGAATCTGCTCTAAAATTAGAGTTTTACTTAATGAAGAAAAAACAAAAAAAAAAAACAATGGATAATGAAACATGTGAAATCAACAGACCAACAGCAATCAATAACATATGTGACAGCTTGCCCAAACCCTTACTTTTGACTCTTTGTGCCTTTGTGACAACTAGCCCCGGTCTCCTCTATTCATCTGTCATTTAGAATAACAAAAATATGTTGGCCTTGATCCTTTTGGCAAAATAAAATCAACTGATCTGCACACCTCCTTATAGAAACTGAGTGTTGCTGACTTCAAACGCATCCTGGATATCTATGATGAACATGTATTCCAAAAGCTGTGGAAGAACAACACTCAACTGACAAAAAACACTCTACTGACAAAAAATTTTATGGCTACATTCAGAAGGCTGAGGGACATAATGGAGATATGTGTAAGACATCACTAACATCTACCACTTTGTACAGTTAATATACATGTTGATTAATTTATTGAAACTAAAAGTTAATGTTGGGAACTATAACAGATGATTTATGTTTTCATACAAACCTTTTCATGCACAATTTTTAACAGATTTTTTTTTCCTTGACACAGGAGCCTAAAGACACACAAACTCTGTCACTTTGCGCAAGAGAGGATCTTAAAAAAATCGAGGCCACATTCAAGACGGTAAGAGATATTCATTTAGATGATCTGTTTGCACCCTCTGCTTTGTTTGACGTTAACTTGGCTTAGTTTATTAAGTAAGCTAATTTTAGCTATGCCAATTTTCAGTGGCTAATGGCAGTTCCGATAACTTTAGTCAGGTGGCTGGATAATACATTTTAGTTAAAGTGATCGAGATTATATCACACAAATGCATTTAAGTTTAATACTTACTCAAAATAAAAATATTTGTGCCAAGTGGGCCACAGTATCAGCTCAGACCTTCATTATGTCATAAATTTATGATTTTTTAAAAAATTTTTTATTAACGTATTCAAGGTTTAAGGACATTGCACGTTTTAAACTAGATTTTTAAAAATATTTTAACTTTTCTTTATCAGAATACTCATCACTGACCCAGAAGCTTATCATCTCTTTGTTCATTGCATTATGTTTTATGAATAACCCTCCTTGTTTTTCATATGCAGCTTCATTCAAATGGTCTCATCAAAGCACAGAGCGAGTTTCGCAATGTTCTGGTCTGGATCAGTAATGCCATAGATTAAGGAGAACACCACTAGCTCTCCACACTGGCACAGAGGAATCAGGATTCAGTATGGAGGCAAATACATTTCTACACACCCATCCACAGTCAGACACACATCCTGCAGTCGAGAAACCAGGTTTAAATTAACACAGATACCATAAAAACACAGTGGCTTGAGTCATATAAAGACACTATCACTTCCTCTATCAGTTATCAACAGACTGCTTCCAAACAAATTAGTTTGATTTCCAGACTACATCAGAAAACAAGTCACATCCTTTGACTGACCTCACTTTTCACTGAACAACAAGTCAAATTCTAGGTTAATATAACAAATCTCAGGGAAGCTATGGATGTTTTTCACATAGCAAATAGATCCATGCACTGCTTAGACAAGCCATGGTTACTGATCTTTTGCATCAACTTTTTGGTAACTTGCCATTATGAAGAAAAATATTTATGCTTAGTAATATGAAATGCATTATAGTTTAAATGATACAAACTAAAATAGAATAACTGATGGCATATTTATTGTTTTTTTGTGTGTGTGTTAATTTTCAAATCCATAATTATTATTATTATTATTATTTTTTTGTATTTTTGTTTATATTTGTAATTCATTTGAGCAGTTTGAAATGTTTAAGTGGATGTTAAAATGTTAGTTATTTTAATAAAAAAATATATAATTTTTTTTAAGTTATGATCATAACTGTAGGCCTTATTCTCTCTTTGGGAAATTATTCTGTGTCAGTGTCATAAATGAACAAGATTAGCCATATTTGAATATGACATTTGAATGTACATTGTGATTTTATATTGTCTGTGAACCTTGAAACTGAATAAATTTTAAATATGGTTGAAAGGTTACCATTGGGTTTGTCTCTTCTCAATGGCCTATAGCACTGATCTCACATCATAGGTGGTATTAGGTTGCCTCTAATTACTGTTCAGGGTGCTAAATGTGACTTAACTTCACATGGAAAACACAGTATCAACGCACTGCACATAGGAACGGCACACTCAGCTCATAAGAAGAACAATTCATAGCTGTATTGTTCGTCCAGTGACTTTAGATGTCATTTATTTAGTCTTTTTCTATCACAAGACAATACAGTTGAAAAAGTAAATATATCATAAAGCTGACAGTATCTGTGGACATGTTTTTATACCGTCTGATATTAACAAAAAAGTTAACATGTTGCCATTGCAACCTCTTTAGGTGAACCCAAGCATTTATTTAGCCCTAAATATACGCACTTTGACTAAACTTTTGTGGTCACTGAGACGTTTTTAAATGATCATATGATTTAACACTCTTAATAAGAGCTCATGCTTTTCTTAAAAATCCCTGGATCTGATACTAGAACAACAGCTGTGACGTCACACTCCAGAACTGCAGACTGCACTATTTCTATTTCTTTTCAAACAACATATTATAAATTTGTTTATTTTGCTAGGAAAATTCCATATACATAAGACGATGTGGGCTCAATGTAAACCAAACTTTGCACATTTTATAAATGACTTTAAATTATATGTAAATCTCTTGGAACAAACAAAAAACAAAAAGGCACTGAAAACATGTAATGCTCTGAAAACACTGAAATTTCTGTAATTATCTTATTATTTATTTATTTTTCTCTCCTTTCTTTTTTCTCTGGCAGATAATGTTTATTTGATCATGTGAATATGTAATACCTCTTGTTCTTATGGCACTGAATAAATAAAGCATTGAAAAAAAATTAAAAAAAATATTTCTATTTCTTTTCATTGGCTCCCTCTAGTGGCTCATATTTAGGCATTGCACTCTCTGCTGCAGTGAAATTTTTGCCAGTTGGCAAGCACAGTCTGTGCACGCAAAGCATTCAACATGCAAATTTGAGCTCGATTATAATCAAATTCAGAAGTTTATAATATACTCCTATTTAAAATATTGCACAATACAATACAGAAAACAATCGTTTTTTAAAAACCATGAAAGATAGCCTATGACTAACATTTTTTTAGTCATAAAACTTTTTTTAAAAATAAAAAACAAATGTATTAGATCCTATGGCAAACTCTACCATCAGTCACTGAACACATCTGCAGTTCCTGGAAGTCGTAGCACCATGAAACTCGACCACAAACGTCTCTCTCACATCGCCACCAAACAACCCAACCTATGCTCAGTTCTGGTGCAACTAAAGGGCGCGGGCATGCATGTGCATGCACACACAAACACTTAGATACACTAATAAACACAGCTTTCTCTCTCACTATTGTTCTTCTTAGCCACACAAGCACCAAAAAGCAACTTCTGCAAACGCTGGTTACATCAAAACTGCAAGCTTGGAGTTTCAAGAGGTTAGGAAATTTAGATTTTACTCACAGCAGCCAGTCAAATCCTTCTAGTTAAACACATTTGCCTGATAGAAGCAATCATTAAAACATAGCTCACCCAAAAGTTAAAACGATCATCATTTATTCATCCTCATGCTTTGTCTTTATGATGGTGAGTAAATGATGAGTAGCTTAAGTCATTATTTTGTTTTTGGGTGAACTATCTCTTTAAGTGATTTAAAGGAATATTTCCCCCAGAAAGGAAAATTCAGCCATCATTTAATCACCATCCACTTGTTCTAAACCTGAAACCTATATGAATTTCAGTTACACTTTATTTTAAGGTGTTCTTGTTACAGTGCAATTATACATTTAAGTACTGAGTAATATTAATGTACTTACTATATGGTTAGGGTTAGGATTAGGGTTTGGCCTAGGGTTACTTGCATGTAATTATGCATAATAAATTGTTATTATAATAGAAATTACGTGTAACGTGTAACAAAGACACCTTAAAATAAAGTGTTACCTGAATTTATTTTAGTTTTTGAACACAAAAAAGAACACTGGTAACCAAACTGATGATGGTAGCCATTGGCTTCTATAGTATGGAAAAAATACTATGGAAGTCAATGGCTACTGTCAACTATTTGGTTTCCAACATTCTTCAAAATATCTTTTTTTTGTATTCAGCAGACTCATACACATTTGGAACAAGTGGAGGATGAGTAAATGATGACAGAATTTTCATTTCTGAATGAAATATCCCTTTAATAATGAGAGATTAGCAAATTAAAATTCAGTATGAGCATCTTATACATATCAAACCATTATCATACACTACTTAATTTGCATATACTGAATGGAAATACTCTGCTTTCCCAGTAACTTTATCATAAACCACATTCACCATAAACGCTTACATAAATAATTGGAAATTTGAGTAAATTGCCACCTCAAATCCTCCTCACAAAAGAGGAAAAAAGGTGCGAGTGAGAAATCGTGTGAATTTTGACTCCTGTGCTCAGAAGCAGCAGCGCCAAGCGAGCACCTGACCACAGCAAGCTCACTGGAAACTCACAGTTAAGCTGCTACGCAGATGGAGAGGCCGCAGAGGAAGCAGTTAGGTCATTGACTTAGTGACTCAGTTAACAATACAGCTGAATCACGCTCTTTTCCAATAAGGAGTGGAGACTGGAAGGCCCTCGACCCCACTCTTTTCGCTCATGGTTCGTTGTCTTTGTCAACGTTTTTTAAAAACGTATACGAACAGGATCACATAGAGTTAAATTACTTGGTAAAACCTCGCAGTGACACAGTTTCAATCTATCTTGACATGCGGATGGTAAAGGTTGGGGTCGGATGTGTCACAGAAATGCCCTCTTGTAATTCATTGTGGAAACTATTCGTGGTCCAATTGGCTGGTAGTTTTAGTGAACATTGGGCGGTAATACTTTAGAATAGTGTTCCGTCACTAACTAACAATAAACTATAATATATTAGTACATAACAACACTCAGTAGCATGTGGTAGCACACTATCAGTGAATCAAAAACAACTTTTTTCATACCTCTCAGAGAACTACCAAGAAATAGCACTCAACTCATTAATCAGAGTTTCTCGGTAGTTAGTAGTAGTTACTAGAATGTTAATATTGCGTTACCCATTTCTTCCTGTGTAGTTATTCTTTAATGAAAGAAGAGTATGGTGAAAGAACAGTTACCACACTTTTTTTTAAACCATGATCACTAAAACCACTAGCCAGTTAGACCACAAATAGTTTTCACTATTTCGTTCCTAGTTAATAGTAGTTATTAGAATGCTAATATTGTGTTAATAATATTAATGAAAAGTGTTAACCTTTTCACTGAACTATTTTCTGAACCATTTCTACACTTATAACCAGCTGGTCTCAAAGTCACTTTTAGTGGATGTTTAAATCAGAAGTTTAGTTACCAGAGGTGTAGTTTATCACATTTACTACAGTATGAACATAATTCACTAGTAGTCGACAACCAGAAAATGTCTTTTTGTCTTCATTTTGGATACATATCTTATTTTATCATTTGATATATTTTACTTGAAAAATATGTTGTACTATATTTCTTGAAAACCAATGACACTTGGTTTCATATTTTGCTCTTTAAAGATTTTTAAGTGCAGCTGAAGTGTCTTTTTATGGCCTCTGAATGTTTGGTTTAACTTTCTGCAGTGCCTGTGGGCCATATGCATGAGTGCAATTGGATAATAGAAAAAAAGTAGAAGTAGAAATCTAACAAAAAAGAAAAATCTTGCATATTTAAGAAATATATTCACTCGAAAGTGTCATTTAGCTGGAGCCAGCTTACATGTAAGCCTAGTGTAAATTAGTTTTATTTTTTTCGAGGAATGACTGTTACTTTAAAATACAAGCAGTTGCATCTGCTTTTACCCAGTGATGCCACCTGGTGATTCCATAAAGCATTTTCATTCTTCAAATCTATGCATCTTACTGTTCATCATGTTCACTGAGCATATACCATGCACAACCTAAACTACATGGTTTTAAGTGCAGTTACAAACAAGTTTAAGATGATTTCTGAGGTTCAGATTCAGAGAACTGATGATGCCACACCAAAGTATGTATGAGGGGGAATTCAGCTGAAAAACTGTGTGGCTACAGGCTGTAAAATGTAACTTAAGCAAATCTTTATCAAACCACAGATCAACCACCAATGCTATAGAAATGCATATGGGATCAAAAATACAAAATATGCATCATGTTTGATTTGATCTTTTAGCAGTTTTGTAATAAGAAGATCTTGTGTCACAGAAACTCAAGTGCACTTCAAAATCTAAACAAATACACTTGCAGGCGTGCATTTATAAATGCATGCGCATAATGTGGATGCATGTTTTATATACTCATCTACGTCTACACAATCACAAAAGAAGCAAATGGCATAAACTACAGGAATACCATTACATTTTGTGAATATTTGAAATGTGAGATAGAAGAGATTTAAAATGGATGTAAAATCATTAAAAAAATGTTGATATTACCAAAAATACCCAATGAAAGCTAATTTCCACCATGTCATCATGTAAATCATGTAAAATCAAAATTATGACGTAAAATGTTATGAGATAAAAAGCCGACACTGAGATACTAAGTCATAACTGAGACACCAGACATGAGATTCTGACATAAAAATGAGAAACTGAAAATGAAATTAAGACATTAAGTCATAATTCTAAAATAAAAAGTTGAAATTACAACATAAAAGTTATAATGACTCATACTTTCAACTTTTACTTCATCTCAAATTTTTATCTCATAATTAAAGGGATAGTTCATCCGAAAATGAAAATTCTGTCATTAATTACTCACCCTCATGTCGTTCCAAACCCGCAAAACCTTCAAAAATCTTTGGAACACAAATTAAGATATTTTTGATGAGATCCGAGAGCTCTCTGACCCTCCCATAGACAGCAAGGTTCCTAACATGATCAAGGTCCAGAAACATAGTAAGGACATCGGTAAAATAGTCCATGTGACATCAGTGGTTCAACTGTAATTTTATGAAGCTACGAGAATACTTTTTGTGTGCAAAGAAAACAAAAATAATGATTTTGTTCAACAATTTATCTCCTCTGCGTCACCCTTGGTCGCCATTTTGGAGAGCATCACGGCGCATGCGCGTGCTTTGAATTGGACGTAAATATTGTATGTTTACGTTCTGCTCAAAGCGTGGACATGCGTGTTCTGTGTCAGCATCACGTGCTTATGTTGTTTACGTTGCGATCAAAGCGCGCACATGCGTTGTGATACTCTCCAAAATGGTGACCTAGGGTGACGCGGAGGAGACGAATTGTTGAATAAAGTTATTATTTTTGTTTTCTTTGCACACAAAAAGTATTCTCGTAGCTTCGTAAAATTATGGTTCAACCACTGATGTCACAGGGGCTGTTTTACCAATGTCCTTACTACGTTTCTGTGCTTTGATCATGTTAGGACCCTTGCTGTATATGGGAGGGTCAGAGAGCTCTCAGATCTCATCAAAAATATCTTAATTTGTGTTCCGAATATGAACGAAGGTCTTACGGGTCTGGAATGACATGAGGGTGAGTAATTAATGACAGAATTTTCATTTTTGGGCGAAGATTAAGAATGACATAATTATCATTTATCTCATAATTATGACTTAGTATCTCATTATTTTGACTTATACGTCACTACAAGTTTTTATGTCATAATTATGATTTTTTTTAACTGTGTGGCAGAAATAGGCTTCTATACACCAACTTGCATAACACAACAAACAGGGAAAAGGATAGCCATCAGTTATCAAATATAAATACCACAATCTCTAAATATATATATGTGATGGTGATCCAACATTCAATTTGCTGAGTCATAGTTCATCTGAACAGGCTGGCAACCCAGTTTCTTGAAGGCTTGTTCGGTGGCTTGCAACCATGGCAATGTTCAATAAACAACAGTCATACGAATCCTTATGAAAGCTGCCCAGTGGGTTTGGGGTTGGCTGAAAGCAGGATATCTCCGGAATACAGGAAACCTTTTTTAGAAAATTATGTCACAGAAACCCCAAAACCAGATGGGCATCCCCTGCACCCATCATGTCGTTGCTCTTCTTAAGTTGTGCAACTATATAAACCCACAGCCCCATCCTCGTCAAAATCACTCACCTGCTGACTAGCGTCACGTTCGGGCACCGTGTTTACAGCTGTGTGTTTAGCAAAAAATGTATTCTTGGCTTAACATGCTGCACTTGATATGTGCACTAGTGTCTCTTCAAGGAACCGCTGGAATCAGACTTCCACGGTCCCAAAATGACAAAGAACAAATGCTGAGGAACTTGAGAGAAAAAATCGAACCTCTGCAAAAGCATTATGTAAGTAATGTTTCCTGGCGACTTCTGCACTGATTTTAAACATGTTTGTGCAAGCATATATCACTTTATTCCTCAGTTTGGTATTGCAGTATGGTGATGGTAGTATGAGATGGACAAAACTGCTATGGAGCAATGCAATTAATTTATAAAAGTCACTCTTTTACGTCTGCTTTTTAGCATGTAACTGGCACAGAATGGTTTGGAAAATCTGTTTTGCTTTCTCATCTGCACCAACTGAATGTAAGTATTCAAACCGTTGTTACTGTTGCTAATGCTAAAATCTGAAAAAATTTGGAAAGGATGCTAATGATACTTATTTCTTTTAGTCCAAGGCCTCCTGCACTTGTCAGTCTCTGCTGCTTGATAGAATGTTGAACATCACTGAAACAATTTTGCAAGACATGAGAGAGAAAGCTGAGAATGAAGAAGCGAAAACCAGCCTAACAGATGTAATGACTGAGGTGAAAATGCTGAGACACAAGTACAGTGAAGAACAGAAAGTATGGAGGGAGCTTCAGGGCATTCACTCAATCGAGGTAATAATAAAGAATATAAAAGTTGTCCATAAATGTTGTGATGATTACCAAGATTATAATTTCTAGTTGATCTGTAACCAGTGTTGGGGTAACACATTACAAGTAATGCAAGTTATGTAAGCAGAATACTTTTTTTTTTTCAAGTACATAGTAAAGTAACGAATTACTTTTTCAAATAAGTTGCCAAAAATGTAACACTGGGTTTTTTGTAATTAAAAAACAAATTAGAAAGCACAGCCCAGGTGACAAAAAGTAACGCGAAAGTAGCGTAATGCAATATTGTAATGCATTACTTTTAAAAGTAACTTTCCCTAACACTGTCTGTAACTAAAGCTAAATGTTGGTTATGATATATGATATATATGTTTGTTCTCAATCAGGTGAAAAATGGCACAGTCCAGAGGGGAGCACTAAATTCCTTTCTCGTTTTGTTTGATCTGGCCTACTGAGGAAAACCAAGTGAGACAATCACCAGGACAAGAATCATCTCGCCATATAGTCAATTATTTAAATTATTATTATTTATTATTTCACTGGACTAAATTAAACAAATAAAATTAAAATTTATACATTAATTTATGTGCTGTGTGGTTATTTATAAAATGCACATACAAAAAGATGATGTTCAAACAAGTTTTAAAGAATGAATGAATGAATGAATGAATGAATGAATGAGGAAATAAATAAATAAATAAATAAATAAGTGGCTGCCTAAGATGAAAGTCTTGCATGAACTAGTATAAAAATCACACAAAAAAATTGTCAAAACTTATTAAATTTAAGAAAGCAATAGCCATTACTTTTGGGAAACTTCAAACATCAGTTCAGCTTCCTTTTGAAGTCTTTGTCAAATGCAACATATTATATACATAAAATAATCATCTAAGATACCTTTGTATTTCATATTTCTTTGTGCTTTGCAATGAAGAGGGGGCAGGTATGAGAAACATCACTTTATAAGTAAGTGTCAAACCTATATATCTCTCATATTGGAACCAAGACTTCAATGTGCCAAGCATGTATGTAAACTGTTGAACCAAGACTTTGATAATAACTAGTGCTGTCAAAATTAGCACGTTAGTGCAGGGGCGGGGCTAGGGTTGGCCACCCCACTCACAACTGCTGCTTCTGGCTCTTTTTTTCTTGACAAGAATTGCATTTATTTAGATGCAGAATGTCTTTATGAGCACATCAAGTGGGAGACTTTTCAGATGCGTACTCCGCTTCGTCTTAGCACCAGGCGCGAATCAAACGAGTGGGAAAGGTACCTTGATGAGGGAGCTTCATTAGGACAACAGTGAACTGTAGTCAGATGAGATAGTGTCAGGCCATTATATCAGTAAATATGAATTTTCCTGTCATTTCAGCTGTTATACTGTGCTCATAGCACATGCTCTTCAACTGCATGCACAAATGCATGTAGCCTGTATCATTTCATATTAATGCGTGAATGAAACTATGAGCATGCATGTCAGATCCGCATTACGTTCAGCAGCGGCAGCTCTTAAAGTAATAGCAGCCAAAAAACCCAATAACCCAGCTGCTGTGATGTCTGTTCATCAAAAAACAAAAGAAAAAATAGGAATTTAATAACTTTTGTAGCTTTAAGAATTCATCTATATTTAATTTAGAATTTAGTGTTTGATAACGTTATAACAATTTCTATATATTTCCTACTTGCTGAAGGGCACAATAAATATGACATTTATTCTAATGGATTTGTGTTGATTTATGTTGGAAGACTTGGAAGTTCACTTAAATTAGAAGTTGTTATTTTTGTTAGTTGTTATAAAATTGATAACTCTCAATTATTCTGTGATGTTGAATGCTGAATGTGAAATTATTGCAGTATAAAAATATATTTAAAAACTTTAATGTTCGGTGGGATTAATCGTGATTAATCTCACCATCGCGATTGATTTCAGAAAAAAATGTATGATTAATTAGTAAATACATAAATACATTTTATCAGTTCACACCTTCCCTGGGAATCGAACCCACAACCTTGAAACTGTTACCGCCAGCTTACTACGTAGGATAAACAGTTCCTGAAACTTGCACTGTACTGCCCTGTATACACGATCCATCCCTCAGCATCATTTACATCTACAATTCTTCATTTACAAGATATTTTGAGGTTCAGATTCAGAGAACTGATGTTTGTTGCTACACCACAGTATGTTTGAAGGGAAATTCAACTGAAAAACTATGTGGCCACAGGCAGTAAGCTGTAGATTAAGCAAATTTACATCACCACAAATTAACCACCAATGCAAAGTAATGCATATGAAATGAAAAGTATCAAAAGTATGCAGTATGTTTACATTACGGAGTCTGCAGTATGTTTTTTGGCAATTGAGTAATAAGATGCATTTGCAGCACCAAATATACAAAGGTACGTATGCATACATGCACTTTGACACATGTAAAGAAACACTTGTGGTCAAAATGCTTATGCAGACATATGCAATTACAGACATGCATGCAAACAATGCATATTAATGCACACTGATGGCAGATGGCAGTTAGATTTAGTTGGCAGATATAAAACCAGTTGATACCACTGATGACAAGTTTAATTTTCCCACAAAAAATAATATCTGATAAAGACCCAACTTTCAGTTTGGTAATGACTAATTGCGTGCGCATTTCAACAAGCCCTCAACCCAGTTTCATGATTGTCCGAAAGCAGATCGCAACCTTGGCTGTTCTCAAAGGCCTCTTGCCCGGTCATATGAACCCTTGTGAATCGTTCAAGTTGCTCCTGGGGTATGGAGTTAGTGCAACGTCACTCACTTAAGAGCATCACATCTCTGATTTAAAGGAAACCTTCATAGAAAAGTAGCCCACAGAAACCCCAAAACCCCAAGCACATCCCGCCTTCATAGCGTTGCTCGTTTTAGGTTGTATATAAACCCCCGGCCCCTTTCCGATCATCAACACTCACCTGCTGACTAGCATCAGGTCACAACGTCGTGCTTAAAGTCACTTGGTTCACAGCACTGAAACACAAACACAAGGAATGGATTCTTGGCTCAACATGGTGCTGCTGTGTGGACTTCTGTTGATAGCGTCTCTTCAGACAACCACCGGATTCAGATTTCGACGGTCCAAAAGCGACAAGATCCAAATGCTGAATACAAATATCCACAATCTCCAAGAGCATTATGTAAGTGATGTCTACTGTAATGAACTTCTGCAGCCGGTTTGAAAGCGACTCAGTTTGTGTAAGCAAGATGAATCACTTTAGATGCAACTCATATTTGTATTGCATCTAATATTATCAAGCAGACCAGGTGATTCAGAAACCACATCTAATGCATATTGAACTTTGTGACAGTTTGATCTTAGAATAGAGGTTAAGATTCACAAGAAACGCGTAATTTATTCATAACGGTCGCTGTTATTTTGTGCCCACCTTCTTTAGAACACAAAAGGCCCCGAATGGTTTGGAAAGTCGGTTTTTGCGTCTCATCTGGACCAGCTGAATGTAAGTTTTTACTGGGCAAACGTGCTAAAATGTGAAAATGCAATTTAATGCTTTTATGTTATGCTAATGATACTTGTTTCTCTTAGTCCAAGGCTTCCTGCACTTGTCAGGGGCTGTTGCTCGAAAGAATGCTGAAAATCTATGAAGACATTTTCCATGATATGTTGAATAAGTCTGAGGAGAAAGAAGTGAAAGCCAATCTAATACATGTTATGACTGAGGTGGACAAACTGAAACACAAGTACAGTGAAGAACATAAAGTATGGAGAGAGCTTCAGAACATTCACTCAGTCAAGGTAAACATAAAGAAAACAAAAGTCTACATTTTCAGTTGGTGAATTGCTGTTTTAAAGGAGTTACCAAAATACTTAAAGTCAAAGGCCGGTTTTGATATATGATATGATATCTGATACATATGTTTGTTCTCTCAAAGGTGAAAAATGGAACAATCCAAGGAGGAGCATTAAATGACTTTCTCATGGTGTTTAATCGGGCCTACACAGAAAAACATCATGACAAGGTGCAATGAGAAGACCCAAAAGTCCTGTCTTCCAAGTAGTAAACTAGTGCTTTGCTGTTGTATTAGCCTATTTATTTAAATTATGTGGAAATAGTTATTTATTTTTTTTGTTTTATAATGTACTCTACTACACCATAACACAAAGGAACTTAACTTAAAATCTAACTTATTCTCATCACAAGTGTGTTTGCATCATTTACAGTGTACTGAAATGGTGAATGTTGATTTTTAACTGTGGATTTGCTTGAAATATTTTCTGAGCTTCACTGGCTGAATGGATAATTAAAATAAAACAAATTTTGCATTCATTTACGCCTTGGTTTCTTCAATAACAAACTTTATGATACACAAACAAACACACATTAACTGCATGGCATTTGGACAGATTTTCATCTGATTTGCAGTCTAGAGGAGTCAACGCTAGAAAGTCTGCAAATACTGGCCAGTCGGAGTTCAGAGAAAATTGCATATGTATGATATGCACAGACTCTGATTTTTTAGGTTCAGACTTTGATTTCATCCATGTTGGATATTTTTAGAACACATATTTTCATTTGTCATGTGTCAACCATATGAGGCACATATTTTTGTGCGTCAAAATCTGGTAATGTGTGATCTGAGACTTTAAGTGTATGATGCCCAGTTTTTCTCTGTAACCTTTTACAAAGTTGGCAAGTGTATGATGCTGGATGGTTCAGATTTCAAAAGTCATGTAGTGCATTCCAGCCTTAAGGGGACAGTTCACCCAAAAATGAAAATTCTGTCATTAATTACTCACCCTCATGTCGTTCCAAACCCGTAAAACCTTCGTTCATCTTCAGAACACAAATTAAGATATTTTTGATGAAATCCGAGAGCTTTCTGACCCTGCATGGACAGCAAGGGTCCTACCACGGTCAAGGCACAGAAAGGTAGTAAGGACATCGTTAAAATAGTCCATGTGACATCAGTGGATCAACCGTAATTTTAAGCTACAAAAATACTTTTTGTGCGCAAAGAAAACAAAAATAATGGCTTTCTTCAGTGATTTCTTCTCTCCCGGGACAGTCCATGGTAGGACCCTTGCTGTCTATGCAGGGTCAGAAAGCTCTCGGATTTCATCAAAAATATCAAAAATAACTATCCTTTTAAATATTTGACACATTAAAGGGTGAATGCCATACAAACGAGCTCTAAAATTTAGAAGAAAAATCAAATTGATTGTATGAACTGGAAAAATGGCCAAGCATCCCTGTAGCTTAAACAGTAGAGCATGACACTAGTAACACAAAGGTCATGGGGTCAAATCCCAGGGAACTGATAAAGTGACGTAATGTACAATCAAACCAAAATTTATTCAGACACCATCAAAATTTCTCACGTTATCACAGTTTATTTGCTATAGTTTAGAAAATGGTAATAAAATATGACAAGAATTAAACTGTGTCAGAACAAATTCATCTTGATAATGTCAGATAACTTTGATAGAAAAGTATGTAACAAAACATGGTCAGGTCAAAGTGTCAAATCAAATTTTTGGTCGCAAATTTTTTATCAGTTTTACTGATAGTCCACTGTATGAAGAATTTTTGGGTATGTCACAGTTTACTTCATTTTGCTATCCTCACTTACATAAATGAACTATAGTGCCCTGCACCCACTAGTAAAAAAAAAGAAATTAAAAAAAGAAAAAATTATATCTGGTGTCTGAATAATTTTTGGTTTGGTTATATGTTGCTTTATATAACAACCCCTCTATGTTTGCAGAATAATAATGGCAATGACATGTTCTGTATATTTCCCAATATATTCTCATATGACTACGGATGTTTAGTAATGGTATACTTGGATATCGCTTCAGTTTCTTGCTGCATCTTAAGTCTTTGTCAAATGGAACATTTTGGATGATAAGATTTTGATGATAGGCCATTTACTTATACCGGATCGCTATAAACCATTAAATTTCCCAGTACTATTAATTCTCTTTCTGGTTTATACAGGTACATCTCAATAAATTAGAATGTTGTGGAAAAGTTCATTTATTTCAGTAATTCAACTCAAATTGTGAAACTCGTGTATTAAATAAATTCAGTGCACACAGACTGAAGTAGTTTAAGTCTTTGGTTCTTTTAATTGTGATGATTTTGGTTCACATTTAACAAAAACCCACCAATTCACTATCTAAACAAATTAGAATACTTCATAAGACCAATAAAAAAAATTAAAAAAAACATTTTAGTGAATTGTTGGTCTTCTGGAAAGTATGTTCATTTACTGTATATGTACTCAATACTTGGTAGGGGCTCCTTTTGCTTTAATTACTGCCTCAGTTCGGCGTGGCATGGAGGTGATCAGTTTGTGGCACTGCTGAGGTGGTATGGAAGCCCAGGTTTCTTTGACAGTGGCCTTCAGCTCATCTGCATTTTTTGGTCTCTTGTTTCTCATTTTCCTCTTGACAATACCCCATAGATTCACTATGGGGTTCAGGTCTGGTGAGTTTGCTGGCCAGTCAAGCACACCAGCACCCATGGTCATTTAACCAACTTTTGGTGCTTTTGGCAGTATGGGCAGGTGCCAAATCCTGCTGGAAAATGAAATCAGCATCTGGTCAGCAGAAGGAAGCATGAAGTGCTCCAAAATTTCTTGGTAAACGGGTGCAGTGACTTTGGTTTTCAAAAAACACAATGGACCAACACCAGCAGATGACATTGCACCCCAAATCATCACAGACTGTGGAAACTTAACACTGGACTTCAAGCAACTTGGGCTATGAGCTTCTCCACCCTTCCTCCAGACTCTAGGACCTTGGTTTCCAAATGAAATACAAAACTTGCTCTCATCTGAAAAGAGGACTTTGGACCACTGGGCAACAGTCCAGTTCTTCTTCTCCTTAGCCCAGGTAAGACGCCTCTGACGTTGTCTGTGGTTCAGGAGTGGCTTAACAAGAGGAATACGACAACTGTAGCCAAATTCCTTGACACGTCTGTGTGTGGTGGCTCTTGATGCCTTGACCCCAGCCTCAGTCCATTCCTTGTGAAGTTCACCCAAATTCTTGAATCGATTTTGCTTGACAATCTTCATAAGGCTGCGGTTCTCTCGGTTGGTTGTGCATCTTTTTCTTCCACACTTTTTCCTTCCACTCAACTTTCTGTTAACATGCTTGGATACAGCACTCTGTGAACAGCCAGCTTCTTTGGCAATGAATGTTTGTGGCTTATCCTCCTTGTGAAGGGTGTCAGTGATTGTCTTCTGGACAACTGTCAGATCAGCAGTCTTCCCCATGATTGTGTAGCCTAGTGAACCAAACTGAGAGACCATTTTGAAGGCTCAGGAAACCTTTGCAGGTGTTTTGAGTTGATTAGCTGATTGGCATGTCACCATATTCTAATTTGTTGAGATAGTGAATTGGTGGGTTTTTGTTAAATGTGAGCCAAAATCATCACAATTAAAAGAACCAAAGACTTAAACTACTTCAGTCTGTGTCCATTGAATTTATTTAATACACGAGTTTCACAATTTGATTTGAATTACTGAAATAAATGAACTTTTCCATGAAATTCTAATTTATTGAGATGCACTTGTACATATATAAGCGATTGTCTATATTTGGCAAAAAATATGGGTTTTTGAGCTGACGAATAATATAAACGAAACAGTGCGAAAATGATAAGTAAGCGGTTCATAGAAGGAATATAATTTTTGGTTTCCACGTAGTCTGTATGATGTATAAGGAGGAGTCTGGGGTAACACCACATGCAACCACAGTCGCGGAAAATCAACCACGCCAACGACACTCAATTGGAATATGCGACATACCTCCAACATTGCGGTCTGGAGTGTCTGAGTGATGGCCGATAGGAACTGAATTCATACTTTTCCAACTTTTTATTACGTATACATGTAAATGTGGGATTTTCTACCATTGACATTTTTGGTCTAATCATACCAACCAATTGTTTGGAGGATCTTAATCATGACAAAAAAAGCAAGCAAATGAAGTCAACTGAAGACAAGCTTTTTTTTTTAGAATTCAGATGGCCTTTCTCTATTAATACCTAGATGTAGTATCACCTTAAGTGACCTAGTAGGAAAACTACCTTCCCCTTCCTGAAACTGTACCTGTCTCACACTACTCATCACTTTTGAGTCTGTCTTCCTCTCATTCTGTTTTTCTGTCACTCTCTCTCTTTCTCTGCATGCAGGGCTGAGCTGATGAAGTGTCAAAACCTCAAACGCTTTTTGCCTCTTCTGACGAGCAACAGCACAACTCAATTTTTCTGACATCAGTCACAAAGTCCTTTATCTACATAATGTTTTTTTTAGCTCAATGTGTGATTCTGAGGAACTTCTAGTGAATGCGTTTCAGCCTACCTTTGTTAGTTTTTCCACCAACTGCATCTAAGAGAAAAACTACAAAAATGTCAAGGTTAATTACTCTAGTACTAATCACCACAAGCTTTATTCAATCAAAAAAAAACAAAAACGTATGATCTCCTAGCTGTCAGATTGCACAAAAGAGCTGTGTGGACAGTTTATTGCATATCAATGCATGTAGAACCTGAAAAAGAAATAAGTGACACAAGTGGGTATAAGATCAAAAGCTGCTAAATGTGGTGCAAGGTCATTATTCGAAACACTAGGATAAGAAAAAAACACTACTTCCTTCTCAAATGGGAGCCACTCATGCAAGAGCATCATTAGAATTGCCAAACGTGCATGGTCAGCCCCACGTGTCCCGAACCCCTTACTTAATCACCAAAAAGATTCCCAACCACAAAACCACTGACAGCCCCGCCTAGTGGCATCCACGGGATTCCAGGCGAGAAGATGCGTAGTGGGCTCCATAGCGTTGAGCAGTATCATGGTGCATTGTGATTTAAAGGAAACTTCGGCTGTAAAAGCCACAAGCAACTTCACACCTTCATCACAGCTCGCTCGCTTGCTCTCACACATATATAAATACACCCATTCACTCAAACACATGCATTCAGACCATTGTCAGGACACGAGAACAGTTGGGTGTCGCGAGACGGCTTAAAAAGTCAACTTCGGCTTTTAAAAGACAGGAATACAAGTCAAACTTAAGCGAGAGCCTGAAACTAACAAGGACTATGATTGCGCAACACACGATGGCCTTTTTCTGGGGAGTATGTTTGCTGACTTCAGGATGGATGACATACGGCGAGGCCAGCGTCCCTGAGAACCTGGACAAGAGCATTGATGAGCTTAAAGTGTACTATGTAAGTAGATCCGTTCGGATTTCAAAGATATGTCACATCACAGACAGGAAGTGAAAAGAGTCCAAAAAGTTCACTGATAGGCTTAGGTGTGGTGTACCGTTTCAGGATGCGGCCTGTAAGATACCTAAAGACAAGTCGCAAACCACTCCAGAACTTTTTGGAAAAGCTGGCTTTACAAACTAGCCAACTTTTACAGCAATTGGATGTTTGAGAGGTAGTATATTACAAAACAGGAAGTATAGTCTACCATCCATACAAACTGAAACTGGCCTTTCTTGCATAATGGAACATGTCTGGTTTGTAGGTTGAGTTTGGGTTTCAGATGTAGTGTGCTAATAATAATAATAAACACATTCGTCTGATTAAGTGAGAAAAGATATGAGTTTGAAATGATGTCTGAAGTCTAAAATAGTAATCGATGTAAACGATAACCTTTTCATTTCTTCCAGATAAAAGACGCCCAAGAGCTACACAATGCACACCCTGTCTTCCTACGTGTCCTAAAAGACATAAAGGTGACTCTTGAGGTAAATAACCTCCTCTGCAAAATGGCTTGGTATTCACATTTTTGGTGTCTAAAATACCTAAAATACCAGTCTAGTCATTCTAAACCAAATGTCACATTGTTTTGATACATTCTATGTGGCATATCCTGTGTTGAATGCACATTGTGATCATGTGTGGTTTTTTTGTTGCAGGAACCTGAGCAGAATCTTTTGATGAGTATCATAATGGATACATACAGTAGGATATTCACTCGCATGGAGAAGGATAGTGAGAATGAAGCTACAAAAGAAAAACTGGAACATGTTCAAGAGCATTTGAAAAAACTGCAAGAAAACTACTTCCCAGGCAAAAGTGCAGAGCTCAAGACGTATGCGGAAACCCTATGGGCAATCAAGGTGAGTTTCATGCTCTGTGAAACACAAGCAGCACTGAACATCATAGCTATAGAGGCCTATATGAATAGAGAGCTATAGAGAATAGGGAGGGCCTAAAGTGTGTTTTTCCACATCTGCCAATGGCCAGTGAACAGAGAAAATTTACTGCCTCTAAATAATTTGTGCTGGCCACAAAACAATAAAAATATAAATCGGTGTTTATATTATTAAAAAAAAAAAAAAGCTAAATAATTTATTTTTTAAACTTTACTTACTATGTATATTGTTCCTAATACAGTCAAGAGCAACCAAGAAAAAGGACCAACCAGGAAAATGAGCATAAAATTAACACAGGAGTATTTGCATAATATTGCCCTGAACTTTATCATTCACATTTTGTTAGAAATGATATTACTCTACAGTTTGACTCTAGCCTTGGTTATAAGGCCGCCTTTGGTAACCACACGAAAGGAGTTTTACTTCTAAAAGCGGTTAATCAAGGTTTTTGTGGGCCCGGCTTTTTGAAAGTCATTTTTCCCTCACAATGCATGTTATATGCTAGATACAAAAACAAAAAATGCACAAGAAAGAGTAGAAATCTCACATTTTACTTTGTGTCCAGTCGAAAGATGAATATGCTATGGCGTTGTATAGACATATTAACTTATTAAATGCTCTACAATTACAGGAAGATGACCCAGTCATCCAGCGCAAAGCATTGTTTGAGCTGAAGCGTGTCTACAGAGAAGCAACACAGTTGAGAAACCTGAAGAACAAAGAACGCAGGAGACGACAAGCCAAAATCACAAAAAGCAAAAGTCTTAATAGATCTTGATCATCATTTAAAAGAATGGTGGAATTTCAGTGTTATTTATTCTATTTATGAAGTTTATTGTATGTTGTACACACATTGTGCACAACAGATAATTGTTTAAACTGACATTATTTATTTGTTCTTATTTATTTGAAAAGCACTGTAAACCACTTGCTAGTAACATGGCAAAATTTGTAAGGTCTATGACTGAATAAAATCATTTTTAATAATGTTTGTGCTGATGTAAGTGACTTTGTAAGATATGCCAGACTGTTGTTCTATCTACATGTTACGACATGTTTCGGATCAGAGAATATGACACAGAAATGTCTCTCATCTTCCCCCAGCATTTGAAACTCTTTGTCATCTGTCTCATTAACATAAATTTGGCTTAGCCCACACAGTGAATGTCTCATGAAGTGCCAATGCCACCAAGAAACCATCACTGCCATCATCACATTTCTCATGTTTGAAATCAAACACCAAAGTTACTTACAGAGCCCAGAGAAAAAGTCGATTATAGTTGCCTCAAAATAAATTGGACACTTATGACGCAGTTGAAAGTGTATCAGTGTTAGATAACAAACAACAAGACTGTACGGGCACACTTTAAGGAAAAAGAAAAAAACCCTTGAAAAAAACCCCCGGAAGTTTATTAAAAATGTTGAAGTGAAGACAGATCTGACAAAAGAATTATTTGTTTGCAGACGCCACTTGGTTCAGAGTTCAAATCCTTTACTTTTTCGAACCACTGTAGAAATACCAGTTAGGTGGTTATATTAACAGAGCGCAATCTATTCCTTCGCTATTTTATTTCTCTTTAAAGACTGTCAAGTGACCCAGCTTTGAAATATAAAACTGCTTATACAATCGTATACAATCCTTACGGGAATTCCAGACAAGAAAGAAAAATGTAATTGAACAGGTTTGGCCTTATCTGGCAATGTAGGTGAAGGTAGCCTATCACAACACAATGTAATATAGCAACTACACACCAAAACAAATTAGCTCATATAAGGTTTCACTTTGACTTCCTCAAAAAAAGTGAAGTTGGAAATTTATACTTATTGCTTTACTGCCAGGAAAAATATGGGTCTATCAAGTCCAGGAGGGTGGAGACGCTTTTTTACTAGCACTGTTCAAGCTAACAATTAGCATGCACAACAAATTCAGTACTGATTTTTAAAGAGCATTGTGAATTTCCTTGCTGCTCCAAGCTGGTTCATACTATCTTGGTGCTGATCTAAATGCAGTTCACCAGAAACACATGTGAAGCTAGTCGACCAGCATGGTCTTTTTGGGGAAGCTGGTTGATCAGTCTTATTATGCCCATTGGGAGCAACAGCATCACATGCAGGGAACCAGCAGCAATTGTGTAAGTTGTAGAATGATGATTCAAGTGTTCTTTCTCAGCAAAGGCATTTTAACTGCTGATGATGCATAAACCACAAACCAGCAAAATAGAAAAAAAAGAGTACACATAACCTGCTTATGCTCACCCTTGAATAGCATCCATGCTTTCCTGCTGGCAACAGGATTTGCACGGATTCTTGAAGCTTTAGAAAATCTTATAGATCTAAGCATGATTTTTTTTTTTTTTTTTTTTTTTGCCTTTTGCTTTAAGAGTCATGAAACTGCCTATTTTAACACATGCCAACTCTCACCACAGTTTCAAAAAAGATGCAGATAGCGCTGTTTGCGGTCCAGCCAGCTTTACTTTGCTTTAATGGGGTTAACAGTATCAAAGGTTCTCACAGTTTCGCAAAACAAAATGAACTACTATTTTATACAATGCCATTTAAATTCTTTTAATTTAATTAAATAAATACTGACCCATTTGCATTTGTACTCTTGAAGAACTATGAAGCAGAACAAAGCCGTCTGAAGAGTGTGTTGCAGCATTAATGACAGACTTTTTCAATTTAAGACAAAGACATAGTTTGTTCAGTAAACCACTGTTTAATAAAAAAGAAAAAAGAAGTTTATTTTTTTGTTTTTTCCCCATGCTGTACTGTAAACGTATTGAACCATGACTTAAAAACATATTGAACCATGACTTTTTTTTTTGTGAACTGTTTTATGTATATACAACAGAATATGCTATTTTTGTGATGTTGATTTACCTGTTAATAAACTCTTACAGTAAGAACAGATCATTGTACTGCAATATCAGAGCCGTAATTTTGTGGGCATCGGACCAACATGGAAAAAAAAGACGTACCAGGAAGTCATCATGTCTACACAGAGCAATTCTGTTTTGAATGTATACGGAAAGTAAACATTCCAAATCCATTTGTGTTGTTTTCGGAAGCAGAATTATATTAGAAATAGAACCAGACATTCATTTACTGGCACTGGTGTTACATGACAGAAACATCACTGATGTGCTTTTGACCTGACGCATGGCACTCACGTCCACTGTAGACAGTGTGAACATAAACCTAGAAACTTACCCATAGAAATTGCTTGTTGCATAGAAATGAAATGTTTCACAGAAATGATGGAAAGTCTGTTGCTGTATAGCACTGTGAAGAAGCTATGCAACACCTTTGTGTTTTAGCACCATGCAAGCAAACATGTGCAACCCTTGCTTCTGTATATCAGTTCAACAGTTGCAGGGTCTGTTTTGGAAAACGTAGAGAGGAAAAAGTAGAAATAGAATATTTATGATCCTATAAAGATTGATGAAATTGAATTTTATGGTTTTTAGTCCACGTGTTAGCTCATCTGTAAGTTAGTGTACTCCTAAATGTCAACTAAATTCAGTTTTAGTCAGTTTAATTACACATTTACCACAAAGCAATATCGATGAATCATCCTGCACTTTTGTCCAATCAAATGCTAGAATGAGAATGTCCCGCCCTCTAATACCAGTTGCATCTGACTAGCAAGTAGCAAATCATGGTGACTGGGATGTAACTAAACCCAGGGTGTTTTGTATTATAATGTATGTAGGCTTTTTATTTAGTCCAATATATAACAACAAAGATGAGATTTCTTTCATTTTTAAGCAGCTCACACTGCTTCCTGTTTACATTGACCTACATTTCAAAGAAACAGGGTAAAGGGCTGATGAAGTGAGGATAAGCAAAAGCACTATGAATCTGGAAATCCCCCCTACCCCTCCCCAACCCTATTCCCCCTGTGTCTCTTTTCATTTAATGCTGAGCACATGACAACAGAAGCTGGAAATTCCTTGGGGCGTGGGGATTGCACAGGTGCACATCTTACTATGTGTTGCTGTTTGGAAATTTATTAATAAGGGCTAACAGACACATAGCTAGTACAAGGTTTAGATGGAATTTGCTAGGTAAAATGAGGGCATTTGACTTAAAGAGAAAACTAATTATTCAATTTGTCCAATAACAAGTGGACATACTTGCATCACTGTAGAACCGTTGGCATTTTACTGAAACATCATGAACATTTCCACTGTAATGTCATTTTTAACACATTTCAATAGAATATGTGCTGGAAATGTTGCTGGTGATGTTTTTATATATATATTTGAATAAAATAGCTGATGTCTTTATCTTGCCGAGGCACTTAATTTGAAATTATTCAGATTTTTCATTGTGTTTTTATACATTATATCTCATATTTCATCTCAAGCATTTTCAACACATTTTAATAGAATATGTGGTGGAAATGTTGCTGGAAATTTGTTTTTTACATTTTTGAATAAATATCTGATGTCTTTGTCTTGCTAAGGCTCTTAATTTGGAATTATTCAAATTTTATCTTGATTTTTCATTGTGTTTTTCTACATTATATCTCACATTTCATCTCAAGCATTTCAATGGCACTGTATGATAACCAAGTACACTAACTTTTGATAGAAAAAGTGGCAAAATTGTTGGTTGTGAAATGACACTACTGAGGGAAGACTTAAATTGTGTAAAATGTAATGACATCCAATAAACATTGAAATGTTTCATGATTATATCACAGTAAGTACTGTACAAACATAATATTTTTATGATGAATTTCATATGTTGAGAGCATGTTTGGAACAAGAGTAAAACACTAAATCAACAATCGAGACATAAAAGGCATTGTGCTATTTAAAAGTAGATCATCTCTTTAAATAAAATCCACTCCTGGTTAATAAAAGTCCCTTAAGTTATAACATGACAAAGTAATATAGATTGCGACGTTTGAAGTTACTGACCTCAAAAAAACAAAAGGAGAATGAGATGTGATGCGATGAGATGAGATGAGATATTGCAAAGTGGCCTAGTTTTCAAATCCCCCTCAGTTTCCATTAGTGACCCCTTATCACCTTATCGGCTGATCAATCGTCTAGTTTCCACTTGATCACTCGTCTAGCCTTAGTCTAGTCTTAAACTCGCAAATACAACAATTCATACTTTAATACTATCTTTGTACAAGTATTATTCATAATGCCATTTATGTTCCCCTTAATGAACTTTCCTTGACCAAGACTGTGGTTTGCGTGGAGATTTAGAATCTGGGACATCCTCGAGCCGCATAAATGTCATGACCTCATTATAGAGTTGTAATACAATTTTGTGGTGACTTTCTTTTATTTAAGCTCCTTCTAGTAGCATGAAGCTGCCAGAAAACTTTGCATTCTGCAGTGGCAATCTGAGCCCAGACGCGATCCCCATTGGATACACCAGCCAACGTGGATTACATTACGGTTCAGGAGTCTGACTTCATCACCTGTCTTGATCTCAACAGGAAAGTCAGAAACAAAGAGAAAGGACTTTGCTGACGTCACCAGGAAACTGAATAAATACAAAGGTGAGGACCAGAGTGAAGGCAAAAAGAAGGAAGAACGGAATGAAGCAGGTGTATCAGTAGGACCTGCTTTTCACGTACATTCATTTAGTCACTCTGGAACTGAGTATGGCCAGGGCTTTGCAGTATTGTTTTCTGATCCTGATTTTCGGCATTCCAATGCATGAATGCACGGCGGTACTCCTAAATGGCAGCTGTGTACCTGTGGAACCTTGTTTTGACCTGAGCGTGATGGCTAATATAGCCGAGCGTGTCAGCAAAGACGTGGTGAGTATTCTGATCCTACTATCAGCCTTGTGTTAGAACTCAAATCACACATTACTCACATGCATGCACTTGTTACAAAACTAATCTGTACAAAGTAAGGGTGATATGCCTGTGGGAATATTCTTGCGCTACAACAAATGGCTGCAGCTAGATAGGAAAAGTCAGGTATTCATGTGCAGAATCAGTTTTCTAGCAAGCTTTTTGAAAATGCCCTGGAGACTTTGAATATTTCAATTGGTGACGGTTTGAATTATCTTCTCAGATAGCTGCAGATGGTGAGAAGATCCTTCTGAGGCACAGCTCCTTTGACAAAATTCGGAAAAAGGTAAGATGCATTGTCCGAATTCATATTATGAGTTATCGCATTATCATTTCATATCAGTTATTCATTGGTGCATGGAGCTAGTTACTCCAGATACTGCATTACAAAATCCAATACATTTGAAAGTAGTATGAATGTAATGAATTGGGGGTCTTGTTATGAGGCGGGGCTCAGTGAGGTCCTATATGATATAGCCAGCTAATTGGGCATGGGGACAACCCATTAAAGAAGCCCAACCCATAAAAATGTTGTCTTGGGTCTCATTAATTTAAGCAACAACCTCAATAAACCTATAAAAAACAGATTTCTATGTCATATGCCACGTGTTTCAGACTTCACTCTCGGAGAAAAAAGTTACTCTACCATGTGCATGCCCGCAAGTCTCAGTACAGAAATATGATCAAGAACTACCAGTGGAAATATTTTGTTGACGTACTATCATGTCACCTACATTGGCATCAGGTTTCACAAATTTATTGTTTTTATTCATCAGAAAAATCTTCACAGCTGTGTCCTGCAGAAGATCATCAATCTATTTCAAAATGTTCTTGAAAAGACAAAAAAGAACGACGTCCATAACAAGGAAGAATTAAACCACCATCTTGAGCTTATACACATTATGGATCAACTCAGAAACTGTGTTTATAAGGTCAGCACATTCCATTTTCAGAATACATATCATAAACTTTGTCATGTTACATTATCATGTCTTTGAGTGATCTAATTATATCACATAAAAGGGAAAATACAAAACTGGAAAGACCAGCATGGCCTCTTTTTCACTAACGTATCTTCGAACTAAGTTTAGCTAGACAACCACTAACCAAAACCAGATCATGCTGGTTTTTTAAGCAGGGTGGTGCCTAGTATGTTAACAATATAGCAACATTTTTACTTGGCTTAGTTTCTTAACTAAAGGCTATTTCTTAAGCTTAGGCTGCTTGAAACAACTGACTAAATTCTGTACTACCACTTCTTTGTTTCAGACAAAAAATAGATGTAAAAACCTATATAAGATGTCTATCATAACCACAACTTACTCTCCAATGGTAAATATTCTTGTATATATTTCCAGTAAATATTAAATATGAATAAATAATAGTAAATTTTACTCAGAAGAAATTAAAACACTCACATATGTACTTTCATCTAGATTTCGGAGAAAAACATGAACCCAAATCAGCTTGCTGTCTTACAGCTACAAAAACTGAAGTCTGCCAGTAAGAGGGTAAGAATGAGTTTCAAACTATTGAAAAACTGATTAAACCTGCTTTTGTATGTTTCTTATTAACTCTTTATCTTCATTGGTCTTACAGCTCAATGACGTGCATATCCAGGAGAGGGTTATGGATGAGCTGAAAACCCTCCATCTCTACATGCAGGGAAAAGGCTTCCGGAAAAATACACGAAAGACTAAGGAGAAGCATGACGTTTTATGAATTCTGGCCAACAAAGTGATCGCTTTAAGATGTGCCAGTTTAAGCAGGGACAGAATAACAAGCTATCTCTTCTAAATGAGACCAAACTTATTTTCCTGACCTTTTGTTTCTAATAAGGTATTGTAGTTGTTCGTGCTTTTAGTGCAAATGTCTTTTTTGCTTTTTTAAGTAATGAGTATTTAAACAGTATATGCATATTGCTTACGTACTTTCGGTGAAAGATTGAGTGTACTGCAGTAAACGCAGGTGAGAAAATAGACAAGATATAGATAATTTTGTCAATGTAAACATGAAATACATGTTTTCTTTGTTTTCTATTGCATTCATTTGTCTGCTCGGTAAAACATTTTTATATCTGGCTCCGTGTGTTTGCTTAAGTGTGTTTGTATATGCGAAAACATATTTTTTCTGACGTTCATCATTTAGAAAATTTCCTATAAGTGTTGAGAATCAGTCAGTTCAAATTTGAATTCTATCCACAACATAGTAAAAGTGCATTTTTTGCAAGGCACTGCTGATATTACATTTCTACCCCACTGTAGAGCTATGTATGTATGTATTTATTTATTTAATTACACAACTCCACACTAACAACTACACTAACTACATTCGTAACTCTGCTGTAAGGACACCAGAACTGCAGTTTATCCCTGTGCATGAGTGAGATGCAGACATGCATAAAACTAATGCATGTTAAATGTGAATAATGATACGCAATAGGCCAATGCTTATACACAACTTCTGACATCGACAAACAAAAATTTGGATGCATTTGCATCTCTTCTAAGAGTTGACATGCTTATTTATTTTGCTATTCTAAATATGCACAATTAAATTGTATTTTATAATTTGCATTTTAGCATTGTTTTTCCTTTCTTTTAAAATCATGACCCACCAATTGTGAATAACTGAGATATATATATATATATATATATATATATATATATATATATATATATATATATATATATATATATATATATATAATATATTTGGTTAGAAGTTTAAGCATATTATTATATTATTAATTCTCGCTATTAACAAACCATTAACTACAACTTTTGCCTCAATAAACTCCTAATTTGCTGCTTATTAATAGTTAGTATGGTAGTTGTTAAGTTTAGGTATTGGGTAGGATTAGTGATGTAGAAAGTGGTGATGCAGAATATGTGTTTTATAAGTACTAATAAACAACCAATATGATAATAATATCCATGCTAATAAGCAACAGTGAGAATTGGTCCCTATACTAAAGCGAAACTTCGAATACACACCATGACCAAGCAGGATATCATTGCTGCTGAGGTTCAAAACAACAGTGACTTAGGGAGTCGAAAGCTTCTCAAACCTTGATGATATCTCATTTGAATAATGCTGAAAAACAGCCAGAGATACCCAAGAAACAGCAGCGCCCACAACAGAAACTGTGGCGGGTTGAAAAAAGTCATGAATGTAAAGAAAATAAAGAAGATAATGAATGAATGAAGGCACTATGAACCTTTGATCATCTTCTAGGACCGAAAAGATGATTAAACACATGTCATTACTTTTCTACTTCATGCATAAGTGCAACAGCTCTGCCTCGTCGCATAAAGTGATGTCACTGAGAAACCCCCAGTCTCCCATCACTTCTGGTAAGTGGCTGCGGCAGCTTACGATAAGCAGAGCAGAGTTGACCACAGACTCAGCCTTCTACTGAAGGGTGGTGTACAACACAAACAGAGAGAGAGAGGGAGAACTGAGACAGAGGGCTGGAGAAGACGCACAGCAACAGCCTGAAGAATTTAATGAGAATCAATTAAGGTACTTTCACAGGAAAACGCCATTTGTTGGCTTCTTGAAAGTGACAAATTAAAAGAAACGAAATAAAACATGATAGCGAGACTGTGTTTCTATTTCCTATAATTGCTGGAGCTCCTTTCACCTTTTGCAGCTCCTGTGACTTCAGGGTAAATACTTCTTCTACATGACCTGATCATCAACCCTTTGAAAACAAGCGCACTACATTGTCAACAAATTATTTGTCATTAAACGTTCAGGTTGAAAATAAAAGTATAACTATTTATATGTGTGTATACGAGTAGGTGTTTGTCAGCACTTTCGTTCTCACTCAGGTTCTGCTCTGCAGCCAAAATGCACCGTGAGCATCTCTACACCAAAACGTTAATGACATCAGCTTTTAAAAGCTTCTTCATTGAACAACTGAGCATTAAAGATTGAGGTAGAGGAAAAAAAAAACTACAAATTATTTTGCAAAATCAAAGTCCCCGATAGTTTTTTTTTTTTTTTTTAACTAGCTGGCACTTTCCAAGAATGGGGTATGCTTTGATGTCTGATTACTTTCGCTAAAGCAAATTTTTCGTAGCGAGAACAATCGGGTATGTTGCATTAACTATTACCTCAGAGGTCTTGACCTTCTAGACTCTATCTAATAATTAAAATTTTATTTAATTTTAATTATTAGATAATTTTATATCTAATAATTAAATAATAATTTTATGACAATCTAATTAAATTAATATAAATGAATGTCTATCTATCTACAGTATCTAAAGGAAAGGAAATTACAACAGTATATATAGTAATGATCTGTGAAAGATGAGACAGAATGGATCAGGTCGGAAAAAAAGTCACTCCTGTAGTTAACTAGATCATGAACCTTTGAAGTTCATGCTTGTCACGGTTCACCTCACCGCATTACCCTCCGAAATCGAAGTTCATCCACCTGTCATTGAAATTACCGCTGCTTAAATATTCGGGGAGAATTGTCAGGGACTGGCACATTGTGTAGGTTGAGGATATCTAAAGGTTCCACTGTCACACATGGGCTTTCTGAAAATAAGGCCCTCATGTAATGTGTGCATTGAAACGGGAGCACGCCTATGTTTCTAGAGTCCTAATGTTCCCCAGATGGAATGTAATGAAATTATTTGGAAAGTTTTTTAGAGAAGTAGATGTTCAGCAGTTATCCAAACATAGACCATATGATAAGTTATCCTTAGTCCATACGATAATTGAATCCTTGGGTGATGAAAACATACCTTATAGCCTATTATACCATGGTCTGTCTGAATACTCAATTCTGATTGGCTGGCAGGTATGCATTAAAACCGTTTAATGCACAGGCAGTTCCAAGTCAGTTTAATCACTGTTCTTATATTAATGCACTGCTATAATTAAAGCACACAAACACACACACACAGAGGTTAGAGATCGCAGATTGCACTGCGCACACACACAGAAACTTGTTATCAACGCTGCCCCACGACTTTTATGAATAAAATAGCCTAGACAGTAGAGTGCTACATTATATTCCTCAGCAACGAGGTGGTAAAATTGCTGTTGCGCAGACGCAAGTAACGCACACACAACTGTCATCTCTATTTCTTTCTCTCTCTCTCTCAATCAATCAATCTGATAATAATTCAAATAAATGCTATAATTCATTCAAATAAATGTGATCTTATCGCACTATTTAATCTCTGTGCCTGATCTGAAATGGGCAGAATGCTAATGAGCCATAACTGACGTAATAACCGGCATTTTACCCTCCCGGTCAAATATTGCGCTGCAAACATCATTAACAGCTTTAACTTGTCAATGCTGGCAAATGACCATGGTATAAGCGGGATAATGCACGGCTAGCTGTGCATTAAACTATTTTAATGCACTTCGCAGAGGCAACACGTCGTGCATTAAAATCGTTTAATGCACAGCTAGTCACTGCATTAACCCTTATGTGAGCATAATCTTGTGTTCCTATAAATCTAGGGAACACAGGACCCTGGGAACATAGGAGTGACCTCCTCTATGCAATGGGCCCAGAATCCCTAGTGACTCTGCTGCATGTGAACAGAGGTTATCATGTATAAAACCTCCACAAATAAAATACTTGGAACACTTGAGACACAACTTTAGACGAATTGTGATTTGACTGACATTATACACTGATGCTGACCTCTTATTACCATCAGCAGACCCAAGGTGACTTTGTACTTTTACAATTTCCTTCTCCCTATTGGACGTAAACAATTAAAGTAATTTTGGCGTTCAAACACACTTTGTTCAATAAAACTAGACTGCTGTCGACTTGCACAATTTGCAAGAGTTATATCGGAAGCAAGGTACAAAGTGGTTTGGAGATAAAGATCAGAAACTCAAATAGAAAATTATATCAAGGCATATCATGAAACCAAAACAGACACAAAGGAGCTGACACATCCTCTTTCAGAGAAATTCACAAGAGTGTGTCAAGCTTCATAGCTGTGCACTAAACCGCAAACTATTGCCAGTGTGATAAAGGCAAGATAGATTAATTGAGATTAACTGAGTGGTTGCTAGGGTGTCACTAAGCAGTTTCTAAAGTGTTTTGGATGGTTGATAGGCTGTTTTTAAGGTGTTGTGGAGGGAAACAACATCAAACTATGAAACGTCTCACATTAGTTAGCGGTATTACAAATTATCATTGGTCGTGCTACAATCCTACATTTAGCTAATATGTTAATACCCTATTCTCTGTATGCACTGTGCTCCTTTGTAGATGTTCATGCATTGCTAAGCATAAATTCAACCTATATCTTAGCCCCTGCAGCAGTTTATTTGCATATAGAAAAGGGCAAAAGCAATATAGTTTCCATGAGCTGTCTTTTCAGAACGTGTCACATTTCCTGTGCATGCTCAACTGCTCTGCATGCTGCGTGGTTGTAAACATGTAGGAGTGATGACCAACAAACAGAAACACTCTGACAAAATGAATATTTATGCTGTCTACAGTTCAACGTACTGAATCGAAAGTTAATGAGTGGCTTCAGCACAGTAAAATAGAGAATGAGTGCCATTGTCCATTTAAAGCGTGAAATAACACACTGATGCTAAAGGACTGTCCCTAACCTGAATGGGGTAATCCTAAAATCATTTCTGTTCCATAGGTGAGAAGGTCAAATTAAGAAAATGTGATTGGAAAATACGAATGAGTCAGGCTCCACCCACATACACACATGCTCTCTCACACACGTTGCCTCGTGGACCACGAGTATGAACGGCCTATATTCGAATGGCTTTATGGCTGGTCTACTTTAAACATGTAATTGAAGTTCTCTGTTCACAATATAGGCCTACAAAGCTATAAACACTATTTATTTTAAACATGCAATTTTAGAAATTATAATACCAATACATTATAAACAATATAAAGTTTACTAGGATAAGGGATAGATAAATTACAGAATTACTGACTTAAAAATATATGTGAGAGCCCTTCTAACTTTAAAGAAGTAATTCAATTGATAATGCTTTTAAAACCGTGCCTGCAGTCACAAATTCCAGATTCACAACTGTGTATTTTGATGCAAAACAATACCTGCACACTTGCAGGAACAACACTGCCACCACTCTTAAACACTGCATACAGCAAACACCAGGGATGGAAAATATTATTCATAATTAATGAGTATGACTGTGGTTATTCTTTGAAGACACCATTTTTTTTTCTGTTTGAGGTTTAACTGGACTGCCTTGAGGTTAAGGTTTATAAAAAGATCCACAAGGTGTAAAAATAAGCCTTAGCAAGACGTTAGTATCACTAGGCCATGGTTTAGTTGAAACAAGGATACTGAGCATGGGAGGAGCTGAGGGTATTTCCAAAAACATACTTTTCTCCTCAGTAAGGACTGGACCACTGACAAGAAACAGAACTCACTTTAAGTTGATCCGCTACGTGAATATGATGAAAAGTCAATTTGGTGATAGCCATCGTCTTTCTAATTAATGTGGCAGGGTGCTTTTAACTCTTCACTTTACCTCTAAATTGTGGGAAAAAATAATAATAATAATAAAATATGGAAATTTCATTCAAACAGGAAAAAATAAATAGGAAAAATAATAATTTAAAAAACATAATTATGGTCAGGTCCTTTAATTAATTGCAAAATACTAGTACTGAGTCCTGCACAAAGACAAGGTGATATAGCGCCACCTCGTGGAGAACGTTGAAAACAACTCTAACCAGCAACCAAAGATAACTAAACTAAAAAAAAAAAAGGAAAAGTCATACCAAAGTCGCAATTAAAAAGGGATATCTCAAAGGTAAAAAGAAGAAGACCCCCCCAAAAAGAGAATCAGCGATAATCTGGCGGGGCACTGGCGCTTTGCATCAGAAATCAGGTGTGTTTCTCAACAGTAAATAATTAATATTGCACTAATATTACGCATATGGTACTTGTAGTGTAATTCAATTGTTCAACTTACGTATTACAAATGTGCTTCGGGCCATAACCAGAAGACATTATGTCTCATTATCTCTCATTATGAAGCTGGGTTGGTTAGCATGGTGAAAATTCGTGCTCTTTTTGAAGAGTCCTACTGGAAAACTGTATTCATTACTGTATATTAAGACGGCCAGACTACTGGTTTATATAACTGTTTTTTGATACATTTCTTTTATTGCAGTTCCTTGGTGCCAGGAAGCTGCATGAACGTTTCTGACAGAATGAAGGTCTCTGATAGAAGAACACGAGGTGAGAGACTCAATGATATTAGATCAACAGTGAAACACTGAAGTTTAGGAAAGTGCTGTGGTGAGTTTTCGTGACATCTAGTGGTTAAGAAGAAATAATTACATTTGAAAAACCCTAACTGTAATGTACAACATTAGAATAATGTTCCAACATTAAAATACAGTTTAATAGATATATTATCATAATTATGTATTCATAAATATGTTCATAATATACATAATTAATATTTTGCAGGCATCTGAAACCCTCCTTAAAGTGGAAGCTTGTTTTAGAAAATCTGAGAGAAGTAAGATCTTTAAATGTTGGAAAACAGTTGGAGAACAAGGTGAGGGAGAGCCACAGACATCAAAATAAAGCAAACGTAGAGCCACATGAAATAGTGAAACGTGAAATATTGAAATCTCTATGTTGAGATCACTTGACCAGTGATGATAATTTTAACTTATCTGGCACTTTTCCAGTGGTCAAAGCATATATGTAAGCCAAACAGACAAGCAAATCAAATATACAACAAAACCATACGCATATTAAAGACACAGCAGTAGTGTAGAATAGGCATAATTCAGATTGATATGGATCATCATGTGTGAAAACCACCAGTGTAAACACAATGACTTTGGGCTTAAAAAATAAAACTTCAAAAGCCAGTCCCTGTTGGAATGATGAAAGCAATGGACATGACCAACAACCTGTAACACCAAACCATTTCAAACGCTACCTGCAGACGACAAGTACTGAGAGTTCAAGCAATAGGATGCAGCATTCACCAGTCATAGCGACTACACCAAAAATGCCTTCCTCAAAGACACAGCCACTCCATCCACAGCAACCACACAGAAACAGGCAGGTTAGCGCATGCCAAGAGGGTGAAATGCAGCAGCCACTGTGAGAAGAATGAAGAATGAAGCATTAACAATAGGCAACGTAAAGAAATAAAACAAAAAGACAAATAGCTCAGGTGTGAGTCATTGGTGGTTAATAAATTAACACAACGCATCCATGCAAAAAGGTGTTAGTATAAAGTCATAGGCCACTGGAATGAACAGGATCCAGTAAAACAGATACAAATTACTTAGCGCACCTTTTAAAAAAAGAGAAAATTCTTTCCAAATTGAAAAATTAAGCAGAAATCAAAGTAAGTCATCCCTCTCCCCACTCCTTCCCAACATAAAATCTAAAACTGTATGTTGCTATAACACCCCAGAGCACCACAGACCGTCAAATGCCAGGAAATACTGAGGTAAGTTTATTCAAATTTAATCCTACATACACGATCAGCTGAGAATGAAAGCAAACCTGAACAGGTAAAACACCAGGACAGATGAATTTCTTGTATTTTTCTCTATGTGGATTTCTGTGTTTTGCTTAGGAGGTCTCATGAGCAATCAAATGGAGGGAAAGACAATTCAAATGTAAAGTCACTGATAACTATGCACCACATTACTATTGCTATTAATGCCTGTTAAAGTAAGTGTGTGCATTTATATTAATAAGTAATTAAAATAAATTATTACGAAATATGCCTAAATAAATTAAAAGCAAAATACTAAAAATTTAAATAATTTGTTTTAAATGCTACAAATAAATTTGGATGTCACAATGTTATAATGTACAGTATGAACAAAAAAATACATTCAGGGTTAGATGACTACAAAAGTAATCTAAGTGTAAAATTAGGGGGAAAATGCTATGCACAATTAAATGTATATATGGAGATATTTAATACTGACAGATACCAATAAAAGTCTATTATCTAATAACTAATATGGTACTAATACAGTGTGCATCCCTCGATAAAATAATGCAGTTTTTAATTACACTGAACTACTTTTAATAATACATTTCATTAAGGAAATATGTTTATTCACAATCTTTTGTCTACCTTATCCACTATCTTGATTTTTTTTTTTTTTTTTTTTGACTGAACTTGATACAATGCATTCTGAGATTGCCTTCAGAAAGACCATATGTCTGTGTTTCACAACATTTTATCTTTTATTTCCAAGCAAAGCACTTTCTGGTTTAGTGAGCTTTAGTCTGATTACTAAGTGTTGCAGTGGCTGACAGGCAATAGAGACAGACAGGCTGCTCATCCATCACTGGATTAAGGCATTTTTATGTCACTTGTTCTAAAACAATCAAAACAGGAGGAAATTGTGCTTCCGCAGTTTCTTTTAGGGACTTGTGCCTGGTGGGTTGAGCAAGAAGAAGCAATGGTGTGGAATAATAAAGATGTCTCTGTTGACTTTCTGTTGTATAGTCTAGTTCTGTTTGTACAGATGATAACTCATGACTGTTCTTGGAATAGTTGTCTTGTTCTACATTAGACTGAGTATGCACAATTATTTGAGGACATCCTGAAATTGGCATGCTGGCATTACTAGCTGTGCAAATAGAAACAGAGTGTCCCATTCAGTCATCATTCCCAGCAGAGCGTGGCTATGGTTCAGGGCCCACTCAGAAGGGCCCACTTCCCACCTATTGTATAGTATCTGTACAATTGAAGCTTTGGATTAGGTAGCTTTATATTTTCTCTCAAAACTGTAGATTGTCTAAGCCTTGCCTGAAACTTGACTTCAGGCTTAATGTAATCATACACTGAATTTGATGTAACAGTCAGGAGTTTAAAAAAATAAAATTTTATTCAACGTTAGATGGACATGGAAAATAAAGTGCATTGAGACATAGATATTGATCACAATAAATACTTATTTATGAGGATGTCAGATTATTTTTCTCTAATGTCCTAACAGTTGCTATGCACTCAAAAATAAACTACACCCTAACAAGAAGTGAAATCTGTCATCTGATATAGTAACTGTTGAACTCTTCGACGAAACAGGAGGACTTTCTTTGTGTACCTATATAATCTCACCTTGGTTGAAGAACTTGTCCTAGCTTGTAGAAACTGTCTGATTCTTATGTAAACATCAGTGTTTACAAAAGAAGGTGTCTTAGTGTGGACACAACCAGCAGCTTAGAACAGGTTAACTGGTTTCTTTTTAGTAGTTAATAGTGGTAGTGCTGAAGTATTCATGAATTGAATATGCATACTTGTTTAAAGGCTCTGCCCACTTTTCCAGCATTTTTCAAATATTGCCAGTGGGTGGAGTTAGGCTCTGACCAGGGGTTTAGTTACCCTTTAAATTGATCTGCTGAGATCTTAATCACAGTGGAGCAGCAATAGTGTGCTTTTCTGCAGCTATGCATTTCATATAGCATTTCATGCTATAGTTATTGTTCTGTGCATTTGATTGGACTCTAACTATCAGTAACCTAATTCAGTTAAATTCCTCTCGCTGACTGCTAGGTGGATGCTAAGAAACAGCCAGTTTTTAATGTTTAACCCATCAGTGAAGACTCATCTCAATTTAGGAAGCCCTTAAAGGGATACTCCACCCCAAAATGAAAATTTTGTCATTAATCACTTACCCCCATGTCGTTCCAAACCCGTAAAAGCTTTGTTTGTCTTCGGTGCACAATTTAAGATATTTTGAATGAAAACCGGGAGGCTTGTGACTGTCCCATTGTCTGCCAAGTAAATTACACTGTCAAGGCACAGAAAAGTATAAAAAACATCATCAAAATAATCCATCTGCCATCAGTGGTTCAATCTGAATTTTATGAAGCGACGAGAATACTTTTTGTACGCAAAGAAAATAAAAATAACGACATTTATTCAACAATTCGTCTCCTCTCTGTCTCTCTGTGTCAGCGTAGTGCCATTTTGGAGAGCATCCGATGGACGCAAAGTGCGTACGCTATCAGTAATGCATGGATACGTATTGTACGTTTATTTACATTTTGATTTGAACGGAAACCGCGTATCCATGCGTTACTGATGACAGAGAACAGCGTTGTCGTTTTTTTAATTTTTTATTTTGACAATGTTTTTTTTATACTTTTCTGTGCCTTGACATTGTAATTTACTTGGCAGTCAATGGGACAGTCACAAGCCTCCCAGTTTTCATCCAAAATATCTTAAATTGTGCTCCGAAGACAAACAAAGCTTTTACGGGTTTGGGAAGACATGGGGGTAAGTGATTAATGACAAAATTTTCATTTTGGGGTGGAGTATCCCTTTAAGGGAGACAAAAACAATTTATTTAGCTTGTTCCACAACGGGGCCTCTGGATTGTTGCAGCCTAGATGACCATCTCTTTCAAATGTGCATAACACTAGTTTTACTGTACTTCTTGAGTACACGCTTCCGTCTTGCTGCAGTGAAAACCCTTCTCGTATCCATGCACTTGACCTTGATGCCATAAATATCATTAATGATGCAGTTTCTGTGGGTCAGAGTGTGTTGTCTGATTCAAATCAACATTTTCCCTTTGGTCAGTCATTCAGTTGAATGGGTAAGATGACAAAACAAAAGGACAAATGTGTCATCAGGTGACAGTTGCAAGACACAAGTACAAACAAACAAGCATCTGCACTCCACAATAAGTTGTTACATGTTGCAGAGGATGTTCCTCCTATGTTGTTTTGCCAAATTGCCATGGATCTGTTTTGGAAACTGGATTGTTTCTGAAACTAACTGTGCATATGCATAAGAAAATAATCAAAGACTGTCTCATCATGTACAATGACTCCACTGAGTCATCTAAATAATCGATTGTACTTCCTTTTTACATCTGTTTTGGAAGCTCCATTAGATCAAAGACATCTCTTTCAAACAGACATGGCTTCCATTGCAGATTCACTTTTAGGTACCTAACCAAAGCTTTGCATCAGCAAATCTTCAGATTGAATCTATACCAAGCAAGATACTCCACTTTGAGCATGGATAAGACATTCTGTCAGATAGTCTGATTCAGATAGATTCATACAACAACAACAACAACAACAATACCTTGCAATGCACAAAAAGTCTCATCTGTTTTCACCACCTACATAAAGTAAAATCTCTGCTTTTATAAAAATGCATTGTAGTCGTTGAAATCATTGATCACCAAACATGATGACACCGATTCTTTTTGTGTAAGTGAGGATCTATTTGCTTGGCAAGCTGTATTTTCACATACATTCTTCTCTGCCTTAGGCTAGTTAGTTATTCGGCTGTGGGCAACACATAGAAGACATGAATTATTCAGACAGAGCTTCTGTTCCTTTTCATGCTGGTCACTAGATGTCAGCAACAGAGACATCAAACAGTGCCTCACAGCATGGGAGAGGTAGTATATATGTAGGAATGTGTATGTGGGTGTGTGTACATTAATATAAAGGTTTGTTTGTGGGTTAATAAATGAAAGACATGAGATAAAATGAAAAATGATTGGTTCAGTCACTCAACCAAATGCTTTTCTAGGAAAATCATGATCTATGACCAACATCAAACACACATCAGCTTACCCACAAATTTCTGTTTTGCTTATTAATATGAATAATAGGTTTGTAGAGCTGGTAGAATCTGTTACAAATACTGCACACATGGCTCATGCAGGTGCGTTTTAAGACAGATTAATATTTGAGAGGGAGATGGGTGGCATTATATTTATCTACAGTAAAATACAGGTCGCTGGTGATAAACTATACTGTTACTTTCATCTCTCCATATGCACTAAAAACATTCATTTTGCAGACCACTTTTTCTGTGACTTATGATGCTTTCAGCTTTAGTGTTGACTTTAGTGTTGTTAGTCTTCACTCTTGCAGTTAAGCTACAGGCAAAAATATTAAACAAATAGTCAGAAGTGGAAAGTCGAAAAAGGTCAGAAGAATTAACCTTTTCAAATCTTTACTTCCATTTCTGAAAGACTCTTTAAATGTAACAACTTCAGTGAAATGCAATAGTAGTTCAAAATGTACCCCTCATAAACACTTCACAGTTATGGCAAATGTATGCATGGTTGTTACTGTTAACATTGAACATTTATATTCATACAGGTTCTCTATATAATTCTGCTTTTTTAATCTCTTACAAGCCCTCTGACTTACCGGTGTACAGAAATAGATAGTGGATGAAATACTTTTATAAAATTTTGTCAGTGTCAGATTTGGCATTGTCTGAGCTGACTTCAGATCTGCATACATTTTTTTCCCCTGGGACTTAGTATGGATCAGTAGCAATTATATATTTCTTTATATTGCTTCCCAGATTTTGGGAATTCTCTGCTAATGCTCTCTGATGGTCAAAAATATGGCAGTTGCAACTAAAACAGATGGATATTTTGTTTCTTAGGTTAGGAGTTGTTAAACGTGGCACTAGATTTTGACATGTTTACGTGGACTAAAATGTCACATTACATCTAACATGTGCCTAGGAAGGAGGGCATGCAGGATATGAGGCACCATTGCTCCGTCTGGCATGTAGATGAGTACAGAACATGAGCCTTAATGAGATTTGGCAGAGGCAAAGTCTTTTTATTGATTGACAGATCCACTCCAAGACTCAGGCATCTGCCAGCCCATGCAATCATTGGATCTGAAGTTGGGAACGAACGGGGGTAGGACCATAGGTTTTGCTAGGGTATGCCCTCCATGAGAGGACCTGCCTGGAGCCAAGAGCTGAGCGTCTGCAACCGCAACCATGTGAGGACCACGGTCGAGCTTGCCTTTCAAAACAGCATGCTGAAATACCATCCCATGGAAGGACGCACTTTACTCAGACCTGTGGTTCACAGGCTGTCAGTGACAGGGACTGTGGTTTCCCAGGCGTAGCTTCAACCACAGGCTGAATAGGAGCCATTACTGGCACGCCATTCATGCGAAAAGCACCCACCAATACTAAAGCAACTTGGATCAGTCTGTTGTTTGGCACTGCTAGAGCGCCATCCTGAATGGGATAGCTGGAGGATGAAATGATCTGTGATGAAACAGATGATGCTCAGTGTCACGGTAGGCCATGCCCTGCATGCTGATTCGGTTTTCACAAGCACTCTGTTTTGAAACTGTTCCTTGACTGTTACTCTATTCTGAGACTGATCATCTGTTTCAAATGCATTCCTCTGGGTATCTTATCCATCCTGAGAATGATACAAGAGAGTCAAGTTTGAAATTCTAAAATAGTCTTTGACCACATGTATGACAGCTTTGTACAACCCTTGCAAATCACTCTGTTGAGCTCATATGAACCGCTAGCCTTCAGTCATTATTGGGGCTAGTGATCCATCAGTTTTTTACACCACTCAGCGCATCCCCTACCAACAGTCCTTCAATGACATTTACTGTATAACTTATTCTTTCTGAAATTGTATAAATAATGTTTAGGAAATTAAGTAAATGGTCAGACATCATGTATTCCAAAGTATCAATCTTTAAAGTCATATCACAGTACAGTGTATCTTTTCAGAATATCGAAGAGAAAAACTTCCTTCCAGCATAACATGAGAAAGAGAGATATTTCATAAAAAATGTTATGCATATTTTGTAAGATATTCTTATGTTTGAATGTTTTCTGAAGGGCTTAATATCACTATTAGAAATATGTATAAATCCAGAAAATGCAGCAGGAACTGAGACATAAAAGTCTGTTAAAGGTGGACAAAGCTGTTACTATATTCCTGCCAGATTGCAGGTTAAATGGGTCATTGGTTTCAGTGTCCTCAGCTTACCGTTGGAAGAGAGAGAAACTACATTGTTACTCATAACAACATGACTAAATGTCTTTTTTTAGGAGAATAATAGGGTACTCCCCTGCAGAGGGGCCTTCTTGAAACCAGAAAGAAGTAACCGTTGTGTAAAGAAAAAACTTTGCCACTCAAGACTACCTGATAGTTTAACTGAAATATAGTATGTTGCTGTAAATAGATAAAGATACTAATCTACTTCTGATTGGGATGTTATAAAAAATACCAATATAAATCTCTCAACTGTATAAGGTCTACAATTCATGTAGCCATCTTCAACTGGAACCAGATGACATTCTTTTATTTAATGAACTATTGAATGTTAAAAATTATCCCAGTACTTCTCAATGTTTTAGCAGCCGATGTTTCAAATTATTACTCAATTCTATTGAGTCACAGATTGCTCAGTTGAGCAAAGATAATAGGTTTGCATTAGTACAAATATCACACCCTTTGCATTTAATGAATCATTGAAATAAAAGTTCAACCCACAAGTGAATGAGAAGGCCACATTGAGTGTTTGCATGACCAGGTGAATAAAGTAGCCTGGTGCAACACCGATTCATATTTTCTGATCTGCAGTTTGGAGTTAGTTTGTCACGTTCAAGTAAGCCAATGGTCCAAACAAGTGGTGATAGATGATTGTAAACCTATAGGGACACGCCAAGACCCCAAAAGAGCTTGAGTAATGGAGAGCGAGTACAAGCTACATCTGTTCCAGTCGTGCACCAGAGGCCAACCTTTGATGGAAACATGGCTATTCCTGAGTAGGAACTGGGAACCGGCTTTATATTTAGAGGACCAGTGTCATGGAATCTTCCTACTGACAGATGTGTGAAAAATGATAAAAGGGGGTTAAAAGTTTCACAAGGTTACTAACAATAGCAAGTGGCCAGTTAGAAGTTCATGGTCCATGTGTGTAGCTATGGCAGTTACTAGCAATGGAGAGCCAGATAAATAAAACAAATGTGCATCATAGAGGTCATGGAATATCATATTTCTATATCAGTTGCAAATTCATAAAAGTCATCCTGTTTATTACTCCAGAGTTATAAACATGGACTGGTGCCATCATTCCGAAGTGTATTTGGATGGGAAGAAATAGCGAGCGTAGCACATGAGAGGCCTAAGACACAAAACACAAACAGCAGAATTCAACATTTTTCATTCAAAAATGATCAGTCAAAGAGTAAAGTTATAAATATAAAGAGATATCCATTACACATGCTCATGAGGCTAGAGGGCAATGGTTTGCCAGCAGGGGACAATATTTTATGCATCCAATTGGGTCACTTGAAATTTAAGAGCTCTCACTTAACCAACCTGCCAAATCTAGGTCACAGGGTCTCTCATATCAAACCAGGGCACACTTTTGTGTGGTGGTCCAGACTGACCACCCACATAGTGATGTAGACTTATGAGCTCTTAGGCACATGACAGGCAGAAATATCAACAATCAGCTGAAGATAGAACCTATTTAAATTGTTTTCACATGACCATGACTGAATTTAATTTGTGGGCAAATTGAATTTCAATAAATGTTGTCATTTTGTAACATTTACTCACTTTCATGTTATTCCAGACCTGCATGCATTTCTTTTGTCTGTGGAACATAAAATATATTTGGAAATGCACGAGTTTCTTGTTCATACAATGAAAGTCAGTGGGGTCCAATGTTGTTTGGACCACAATGTTCATCAAAATATCTAATAATTTATTTTGAAGAAAGTCAGTTATACAGGTTTGGAACAACACAGGGATGAGTAAATGACCACACAAATTTTCATGTTTTTGTGAACTATTCCTTCAAGAATAGTCAGTGATTGTGCATCTCATTGTGATAGCCAGTGAATGAACAATGTGCTCATTAGACATCACGTCCCTCTGTTTTTCAAATGACACCCCTATGAAATAGTGGACAGTGTGTGTGAAGCAAGGAATGTGGCCAGGCCTCATCATGCAGTCAGAAATAGCCCTGCTCTAAAGATGTGCTTATTGATTCCTGCAAGCACAAGGGATCCAACCCTTTTGAAAAAAAATCACTCATCCCTGGCTGGTAACAGTCACTTGGGAACAGTGACACCTGTGTGACTTTGCAAAGATGGGATTTGCTTTGTTGGGATTCTGAGTTATGCTCAAATCCCTCAGACAGATCAGTAGTATCATATTACTGTTCCATTGAATGGGTGAATGTCCTGCCCCTGGTCAGTCGGGTGAACCTGTTGAACCCTTTTCACAGACATAGACACGAGGCAGCCGCGGACCAAATTAAGATAGTGGACAGACTGACCCTGATCTTACTAGCTAACGAAGGGCTCTGATATTCTTGGACTATGGTCTTCTTTTTTGTTAGAGATTGACCTTTTGACAATACAATATTTAAAGAGTAGCTCCTTCTTTTTTCTCTCATTAGTTTTAATCTATCTATCTGCTTATCTATCTAAATTCTTAGATGTATAAATGAAGCTTTTTATTAACTAATTGATCAGATGTTTAAGAAAAATGCATGGGAAAACTGCTATGAATAACCAACTGTAAAAAAAAAAAGGTCCATCCTATCACTCCATGCAAACATGACAGACTCAAAGTGATAAGGCTCTAAGCATGACTGTGGGTTCGAATCCTGGCTCATCTGATTTACAAGAGGGTAAACTTAAAGCTGTTTATGAGTCATGGAGAGTACTTGCAAGCTAAGAATGTTCAATGGAAAAAGCAGAGGAAAGCAAACAAGGTCAGAGAGTGGGGTCACAAATGTGCCCGAGTGGGAATACTAGATAATATCTGTTTTTCTTATAGAATATTTGCGCCACTCATATGTTTGGGTGAGAGAACACAAGAGATTAAAGATGAAGTTGTTTAGGTATAATACAGAACTAAAATGGTTTCCATGCCAGCTACTATAATAACTACTATAATAACAACCTGATCTCATGACAAAAACGTATTTGCAAGACGTGAAATACGTACCGCCATGCACGTTTCATGACATATTCAAAGTGAAATGTCCACTGAGTGGCGCTAAAAGAGTGTTCATTTTTTTTTAATCCAGAACAGATGAACGTACATATGATGTTTTATGTGACGTTGGTTTTGTACATGTCACCGCAGTTCTGACTTGAAATGTCCGTTGAGTGGCGCTATAACTCTAATGCTCCATGGCGTTTTAAAATAATGTACCATCTGCACTGCAGTGATATGTACATATTGGTACGTATTTTGCGTCTTGCGAAAAAGTTCCCAAAGGTGCGTTTTCGTCATGAGATCAGTTAGTATAATACTGTACCAGAACCTTGACACGTACCTATCAGAAAAAGCATAAATATGAAATTCAAGCTATTCAAAGAAACTGTAAAATGCTCAAAAGTATATTTTGCAAAATATTGCAAAAAGGTATATCTTAAGTTTAAGGGCTATTGAATTCTTGCCACTAAAGTGGGCAGGTTAAATGATCGGTCTAAAAATGGCTGTGTTTGCATGCAGAAACAATCACACTCTCTTGGGACATTCTGCTAGATCAGCGATGGATAATGAGCTGCACAATGCAACAGACACTATTATGTAAGGAGATAAGAACAATGTCTTATACATAAGATGACAGGCAGAAATTGAAAAATCAGTGTACTGGAAGCATACTGCTTTTCAAACACTTTATTGAGTGGCCCTCACTTGGTGTGACCGCAGTCCTCTCACTGGGAGCATCAGGGGGCAAGGGGCGGTCAATGGCCAGCAGACGTGGCATTATTCTGGCTATGCATCAAGCCAGGCTAAATATAAGCTTGCTGTGCTATCCTGGGAGGACAGATCTTTTTCTAGTAATCCCTGTGTTGAAACCTGATGCCATGTCAAGGATTGACAGCAGAGGTCTTGATGTGCAAGACTGACCTATGTGGAGCGAGGTCATTGCAGATATTGCCTTCAAAGGCTATTTCACCTGCATTGCAGTTGGGTACTCAATTCTTTGCACTGTAGAGCAAGAATGCAATACAATAAAATAAATTTGGAAGGAACTGCAGAGGTTTTGCCTGGTGTAGTGCTTATTCATAGAGAGCAGTAGGCAACATTTTACTTGCATCAGTGTTGGTTTCTAAGATTATCTAGCTATACCTGTGCATACCATGATATGCATCTCTTGACACGTTTTTGGCACCCTCTCATCATCACTCATGACAAAAAAGAGACACCCAAGGTCAACATGGTGCCTGCTTATCCAAATATAGGCCGTCGTTTATTTGAGAGGACTGGCGCTAGTTGATGTTTAACATACCGTACAAAATGATGTATGCAATACATGTTCTAACACGAATCAAGCATGGCTAATACAGAATGGACATTGAGATATGAGCTTATCTTATTGTACATGATAATTAAATATGACTGAAGTTTTAGATATGCCAAACACAAGAGCTAGGCATTCATAGATAGACCATCATGTTTGGTTCATCTCCACAGAAGCCAAAATTTAGACTGACAAGTAAAAAACAAAAACATTATGATGGACCTTCTACTTTCTAGAATAGTGCTTCTCACCTGATTTTGAATTAGAATCCAGATGATATATACACATTGACCATTAGTTGCATCAGTTAAAACTATAAATATATAAAATATAAACATACAGCTTCCTTTGCATTCAGATTATGAAATCATTCACATTTTCAGATTGGGTCAAGTGGAACAGTTTCATTGCACTGTTGCACATCCCACCACAATACAGCACCACAGTATTGGGGCTGGACAAGTACATGACATCTGATAAGTCCTAACAGATGACCACTAGAAGTATATTTGAATATTCTAAATATGCTAAATATGCTAATGAATTCAATTCAAATTTGAGGGCAAGTAATTACAAACCTGGATAATGGTCAGTTTGACAGTTAAATAGACCTCAGTATTTCCCTGCTGTCCTCTTAATCTGTCTGGATAGTACAGTGAGATTTGCTTAATTGCATGCAAGAGCCAAGCTCATGCACAGATTGATGGTCAGTAGATATTAACTCTGGTGTCTCCCCTTTCTGACACTTGAGTTGTTTGTTTAACATCAGACCTCAAAGGCGAAAAGACAGCTTTAGAATGTTTACATGAAGGCAGGCCAGACTCTTGACAGGGAACTCAGGGACTACTTGGTCAAACTCGCAGAGGCCGTTTTTTTTAAATATAAATGACTAAACAGGTTACATTCTTTGCCACAACATAAAGTATAAGTGATAACCTTTTTTCCAAACTATTTTGCTCTTAGTTGCCTCTGAATAAATGACAAATGGCAAATGGCAAGTTGAGCTTGCAAGAACTTCCACACTACAGAGCAGTAAGGTGATCCCTTCTTACCCCCACCCCAACAAATTTATTCTCCTAGATAGGAGTTGTAAGGTGATCTGAGACAGATGTTACATGGATCACGTGCAAAACTTATAGCCATCAACCTAATGTAGCTCAGCGTTCGTGGAAAGAAAAGAGAAAGCCTAGAAAACTCAAGCATCATTTTTTTTATATGGCAAATGGGTATATGTGACAGGAATGACAATCCTATGGGATACAGTACCAACGAATTCAGATCTCTCAAAAGGCCCTAGGCATGATTTTCAACAACCAGACCTGTACAAATGGTGAGGTCATCGTTTCTGTTGCTCTTTTGAAATGGACACTGGACTGGAACTGCAATTATACTGATAGACCAACTCACTTTACAATCTTTAAAAGCATGTAGTCTCAGCTGAGGACATTGATTAATAAACTGTGCTAAAATGTGCTTTTTCAGCATATATTATATAAAACCTACAACATCTATACTAAAAAAAAATTATAAATAAAAATAAAATAAAACAAAAATTATTTCACATTTATGTCTTAATATCCTGCCTGTTTTGTTTGTAATGTTTCAAATGATGCATGTTTCCATGACGCATCATTTTCAAAGTATCCTGGGATCCCAGAACAGCTTTATCCTGTACCTGCTTAGAGTCCAGCTAATCAGATTAGCTCAATACGCAATACCTCACTTTGATTCTGCAATTACACAGCTAAAAATCACAGAGGAGGATGACATGACTTAAAGGGGCAACATTCTTCATCTAGATACAGACGTGCTTATTTAATTCAACACTATAAAATCAGTACACCGCAGTTAACAATCTGTGTAACTGAACATTGTTTTGATATTGAGAAATAGCTTGCTTTATATGGGGCTAGTGTTGTATATTTTGAATGCTTTGACACAAACATACAATTTATTGCCCTGGTTCTAATTGTGTAATGGAGTCACATTTCTCCAGAAAATGACGTGCTAGTAAAACAATGCCAATAATATCCACACCCGTTAAAAGACAAACATCAATGAAAGGCATATATTGTTTGGGTGAAAAGTATGTGTGCCTCTCTGGGTACACTTGACCTGTGCATCCTCATGGGGCTTAAGTGTCCTGATCTATTAGCAGTCACAGAAATGCATTTCACAAAAGAAAACTGCAGGTAGTCTAGTGCTACACAGGATGAGATCCCACAATGATGAAAATCTGATGGCCTGCTTTTGAATTTAGACAACAGGAAATTAACAACTGGTCAACAGGTAACAACAAAAGATCAGAACTGTGGTGCAGTGGACTATGCAAGCGTTTTTAAGAGCTGTTAACTCATAGGGATCAAGGTTGAGTCTTGCTGTTCTGCCAATAAAAGCAATATAACAAAAATAAAAGAAAACTAAAGTGATATGTAGTTGCTGGTGCAGGGTAATTTTCTGCATCAACCACTTAATGAAGATTTGTTTGCGGCACTGGCATTGGCTCAGGGCTTGGCAGACTGGGATGTCTATGTCACCTCAGCTCACATTGAGGACCTTTCTTGGCAAGCTCATGGTTCGACAGGAAAAGCTTTCATCTCTGTTTGACAGCTGCCTGTTATGAGGCCTCATCCCTCTCCAGCCCACTGTTGCTCCCTGAGGGACCTGGGCAAAGACAAACATCGATGAGAGAACCAGTTGCATGTATAACCTGCCCATGCTGTGGCCAGAACGAAGATGAGGTGACGAAATTCAAATTTCAAACTCTGCCAATGGCCTAAATAGGACCCATGGGCTACAGGCAGAAGAAACTTGAACCCGAGGCTCCATGGTGCGTGCCATGTGCAAATATATCATAAAGTTCACTCCCCTATATAGACGGCGATAGCCAGGCCCAGGAACTAGAGGCTATTTCAAAAGCTGTTAATTAACACTGACACCTGGGCCTTGTCGGCCTCCTGGTGGCAAGCCATGTGGCTAGTAAAGTCTACATTTTAGACTCTGCAAGCATAGTGAGAGAGAGAACAGCAACACATTACCATAAAAAAACACTGATAAAAGTCTGTAAAAGACTTGGATCTTAGGGTATGAGGGTGTGAAAAATTATTCTGCAGTGTGCCATTATATAAACAGCCTTGATGGATACTCACATGAGACAGCATGGACACAGAGATTTCTATTTATTTCTGGCCTAGGGAATAGCACTGTCATGAAATTACAGCTTCAGTACCTTAATATATATAGAAGTATATGTAATGGTACTGTAAGTATAGAGGATTGAAACTTGCAAAGCAAGGAATAAAGTGATGTTGATCAGTGAGACAAATAGTCCTGGTAATAGTGGCATTAACATGACAATTAACAGATTTTCTAGAGCTGACATGGAACTCGGTTGCCCTGAAAAGGCCGAATAGTTTTGGGGAAAGTGCACTATTGGCAACTCAGAGCAACAGGGAATTGAGCCAACAGAAAAGGAAACTTTGGGAGCTCAGGCTGGCTAGACAGAGGGAGAGAGATAGGCAGGTGCAAATGGAGATTGATATAGAGAGGAAATACCCTGGCCCGAAATACGCATAAACAAGACCGAATGACATTAAGAGAGACAAACCAGAAAGATGAAAGGACAAGAGACCAGGCACAGTGACAAAGGGAAAGACAAGGTGAGAACAAGTTTTGTTCTGCAGCAAAGATGTACCATTGGTGTACTTGTATGTCCAAGCTTCACATTCAGCCATACACACAAATACACAGCCAAAATGAATAGTTATCCATTTTGTCTACCTATTGTTTGAGTCATATTGGCAGCACTGCAGTCCCCACATTATCCATTATGAAAGAACAAGAGAGTGGAGCTGGCATGAAAAGAAGGCCCTGTGCCATGCAACTCTAACAAAATGGCTCCCACACATGTGTGCCGTTTACTGGCTGAGATCCTTGGGCTGAAGAGTAACAGGCCATGTAAAAGCAAGGTAGGATTTGTGGCTTTGTCCTTATTTTTAGGTGTAATGGCTGATGCAACAACAGTAAATTGTCTCTTTTTTAAATAACAACAAATATTGGCAGGAAATATGTTTATCTACTAAATATAATCCCAATCTGACCTGAAAAAGCATAGTGAATTGGTAGAGACTGGTAAGGCATTATGGTTATCTCTAATCTCTGATCCTGAAACCTCTGGAAAGGTTCAACTCATTCATTAGACATCTCTAGTTTCAGCATCCACTTCAAAACGAAGCTCTGCAAACACTCACTTTTGGATGGTGAGTGCATTTCATTGCTGTAGTAAATGGCTGTGTAGTTTCTTTGCTGTCATTAACAGCTGTCTGCAGTTGAAGCTTCCATTAGAGGAATGGATGTACTCACCTGAAAGCAAGTGCACTGTCATTTTTCTCCTTACCAAGCATAACTGATACTTATAGTTTCTGAGTAAACAACATTAAATAGATGTCAGATATTTCTTGACAGTTGAACCTGATTTACAGCCCAGTGTCCTATTAACCACAGTGCCAAGCATATAATCTTGCTCGGGACCTAGTGTACCTGATCAAAATGGCACACAGTTAGCAGGGCTGAGGCTAAATATAAAAGGGTCATGCAGTGCAGGGCCTTTGTACAGAAACAGCTGCTTACTGTTTGTCTCTGAAGAACAGGTAAACACTAATTTGATTTCAAGTCCACTGTGACTGAGGGGGACAGAAACACTCACATTGGCAGGCTGAGGGTAGAAGAATGTGAGTCCTGTGATGCTTGCGGGTGAGGAATCCAAACCTCGCTTACAGCTTCCATCAAGTCTAGCCCCACAGGCCTGTTTAGAGAACTGCACAACACATTCATATACAAAACAGTTCATTTATAAAGTGAACTACTTTTCAGTCTGGTGTAACCTGCTTTTACTGCTTCATAGAAGCCTTACAAGCCAATGGTTAGCTTATGACGGGTTGTGACCTTTCACCTGCCTGCATTAATTAGTGTTGATTGCATTAGGGATTTATCTTCTAACCTGTTGCTTTGCAACTGCAAAGAAGGAAAAGCTGACCAAAGATTATGTGAGGAGTAAAATAACCAAGTACAGACTGAAATGCTTTTTCAAGGAAGCATTGTATTTTTTGTTGAACTCTAGATTCACAATCCTGGGTCATAAAACTGAACACAAGTAAGCTGATCCTTAATTTACAAGTGAGGTACAAGGCAGACTACTTATTTCTTAAAAGCAAAGAGAGCAGGTTTAAAATCATTATTATCATCATTACACTTTCCCTTTACTTCAGATAACTGTGAAGTCATCAGCAATAAGCGTCTAATCACCTCTGTAATACCCTTCCTTCCCCATCTCTCTCAAATGGCTACTTGCTTTGCACACATAAGCTGAGGTCAAAATTATCTTAAGGTAGGAGAGAACAAAAGTCTTTTCTCATCTGGCTGAACAGATTAAATGGTACCTACATAAAGACATTGGCAAATTGCAATGACCTCTACCACAAACATGGTGACTGAAATATTACTTATTAGTGCAGGATATCAGAGCCAAAGCAATGCATCTTGCCTGGGATCTATAATTTCAGGGCTGATAGGATGAGAAACAGAATATCTGCAATTTATAGCATGATATTGTTCAACAACATACACTGTACAACAATATACTATTTACAGTTTGCATTAGAAGGCAGATGTGAAGCTAAACTGCTTGAACATCATTTTCAGCCAGCTGATACAGCACATCTCTACAATATCCATAAAAGATTTGATCGGCTTCCCGTGAAGCTGGAAAGTGCTCATTCACACATTTCAAAACCTTTCATCTCCTCTGTTATGAAACGGTTGATTGCAGAAAGCTCCCCCTTCTTCCAACCTTTCAATTGGCTACAATGCAAAGTCATGAAAAAGCCAGTATGTCATTGTGAAATACAGCAAGTGAAGATCACAGTAGTCTGCATATATTAATGAGAGTTTGACAAATATACAAATGTTTAAGCCTTGTTTCGCTGTGATATTTTAAATTACAACCATTACCTTTATTGTAGTCTATAGAGAGACTACTCAAAGAACCACATAGCTATCCTAGCATGCCCTATCACAGGTCAAGATGAATGCACTTGAATGCAGGCACTCTGATCCACTGATTCAAAGCTGCTCCTCTTCCCTCTCGGGGATTCTGATGGCTGAAAATAGCATGGCTTCAACTCAACTGACTTAACAGTTCCTGCGAATCATGGCGGTTCCCTATTCTCAGTCTCTCACATTCCTAATATGGTGGGGAAGATGGTCCAGGCTGCCAGCTTCTCCATTACTATTTAGAGTTAATTATCCTGTCACCACTTAAGAGTAGTTATTTGGATTGATGGAATCAACACAATCCTGAAAAACACATTTGCAAATATCAGTTTCAAATCACACCTCAAAAGCAAAATACATGCAATTTTGTTAAACGTGTCAAAAAAACCCTACTAAATCAAGAATGCAATTGCAATACTATATTTCCAAAAATCTTCATTAATACATACATTAAACCCAAACATGACCACCAAGTGTAAATTTAAGGGAAGACCCAGGTTATACAATGCAATAGAGTTGCGATCTATAAAATCATAGTGTTGCAACTAAAATTCAAATATATACTTCATTTAATGTAATATGTAAGTACAATTTACGAATACAAAACTTGTTGAATTGTTTAGATTTAAAGATTATAAACTACAACTAACTTAAAAATACAGCTAATTTAGATCTTTGTAAATGGGAGGGAAAACAGCGTAGTATTTAACACTTACATAAATACAGAGGCAAAGAGAAATTAGCTTCTTCCACTAAGGGTCTCAGGCCCTCCCCTGACCTTCAAATCAGCCGACATCATTACTGACAACAGTGCCTTCTGAGGAAGATTAGCTGCATTTACTGGCCCACTGCCAGAAATTAAACAGACAAGTTTAGCATATCATCGTACTAGGAAGTTCATTTAAGAAAAACATAAGAAACAATAAAACGCAAAACAAAACCAACAAAAAGTGTTGGTTGGGGGTTGTTTGCATATTAAAACTAGAGTAAAAATTTATATCACTTCTTTTAAAGTAGATTAGTGTCCATAACTAGATTATTTCTTGGTTCGAGACTTCGGCTATGTAATGATGCATGATGAAAACATATCATGTGTAAGTTTACAGGAGATGTGGTATGCAGGTGGTGTTTTGAATGGCACTCTAAGGCTTTAGGACAGAGAATCCTGGTCCTCTCAGCAATGTTTGGCTTGTAGACACTGATCATTGTCATATCATCCAGTTGATGTGAGGACCAAGAGTGGTATCAGGTGCTGTCTGACCACAAGGGACCTCTTAGGGTGTTCAAATTCAAGCAGATGAGCTAACTTTAAAGTAGAGGAGCTGCACTCCCTCCAGCTCAAAGGTCGGCGAGACCGTCCCATAGAAGCCTCATTTACTCTGCTTCTTAGAAAGCCTGTTCCTCGTGCCCCAATAGGCCAAAGAGCTATTTGGCTGGCAGCATGAACAGCATAATAACTACCTATGCATAAATGTCCATGGATGAGATTGCAGTCCAGACAAGGTTATGAGAACATAAAGCTGAAAATACTGTCAGGAGTCATATTTCTGTGCCTCGTGAGATAGGAACTGAATACGAAACACTGAAAGGTTAAACTTGGTTTCCTAGGTCATGCAAATGCAGTATGCTTAAAGGGTTAGTTCACCCCAAAATGAAAATTCTGTCATTAATTACTTACCCTCATGTCGTTCCAAACCCGTAAGACCTTCGTTCATCTTTGGAACACAAATCAAGATATTTTTGATTAAATCGGAGAGCTATCTGACCCTCTATAGACAGCAACACAACTGAAATGTTCCCAGGTCCAGAAACGTAGTAAATACATCAGTAAAACAGTCCATGTGACATCAGTGGCTCAGCTTCAGTTTTGCAACGCTACGAGAGTACTTTTTTTGCGCAAAGAAAATAAAAATAACAAAATTTACTCAACCATTCTTCTCCCCCGAGTTACGTCTTCCACCATTTTGGAGAGTACCCAAAAACGTATTTGACGTAATCAGCGTTATTTACGTTCAGGGGGAAAGCGCGCATGAACGTATAATCTGCGTAATCAGCATTGTTTACGCTTAGGGGAAAGCATGTGTATGTATTGTGATACTCTTTTCTTTTCTCTTTGTTTTCTTTGCGCAAAAAAAAGTATTCTAGTAGCATCGCAAAACTGAAGTTGAGCCACTGATGTCACATGGACCTGTTTTACTGATGTATTTACTACTTTTTCTGGACCTGGGAACATTTCAGTTGCGTTGCTGTCTATGGAGGGTCAGATAACTCTCTGATTTAATCAAAAATATCTTCGGGTCTGACGGGTTTGGAACGTCATGAGGGTAATTAATGACATAATTTTCATTTTGGGGTGAACTAACCCTTTAAGAATCTCAAAATTGCTAGAAAAAAAAAGCACAGCCAGTGTAAAACCTTTAAGAGAGCATGTCCCTATGGATGCTGTCAATACAATAATGAGTTTATTTACTCATAGCTTGAGAATTGGGCAGCAACTGACATGAACCGCATGATCCTGAAATAAAAGTTATCTTTAAAAAAAAAAAAACTGAAAACTGCCTGAAGTTGATTTATACTTTTTTTTTCCCAATGGTGAATGAAGATAAGTGACTCATTACATTGCTTCAAGCTAGAAAGCTTTTTTTTTTTTAAAGCTAATACACGGAGCATCTGAGGTTTCTTTTTTTTTTTTTAACAAACAAAATTCCTAGAATAATCTGAATGCACAACCACAATTTGGAGAAACAATCCATGTTTTAAATTAAAATGTTTCTTTAATATATCAGTCTCAAAAACATCTAACAGCATTTATATACTTAAACAGAATTTATTTTAAAGAAATTTAAAGGGATATGATTAAACAGAGGAGGCAACAGTGATAGTTCAGCTTACTCTCTGGGGGAATAACCCTGTACACGCACCCTCAGTCTGTAAAATGCATTCCTCTGCATTCCAGTGGTATGACATCACCAACTCTGTTTGTTTACAGAGGCCTATCACATGGGCATTCTTTCCACACTCGCTTGCCCAGCAAAAATGAAGAAAGGCCAATCAGCCAAAACAACAGAAAACTGCATGGAGACAGATAATCCCTTCTGCCTCCTGTCTCTGAGTTATAATATATTTCACTATGCCTTGTCATGAGTCATTTAACTGGCCTAAAATAAACTAGAAAGTTTGCTTTGTCATGTTGTAATTTTTGTTGTTCACCCGAGCTCATTCTGAAATCAAGTTTGTCAGCTTTATGTGTTACTTAGATAGCATTGCAGAGAATTGGAAGGATCGAGATGATTCAAAGCAGTAGTTTTTGATACACTAATCTGAAGAATCTATAATGCAACAAAAACATCAATCTTAATTAGCCTTCAAAGAAACATATAATCTATATCTATATCTCTATACAGGAAAACATTCTTTGTTAAACCTGAAAAAAAACATTAAAAAGCACTGAATGCCCAAATCCTGTTGCAGCCCTTTAAACAGAACTTCTTTTGACAAGAAGCCAAAGTTGCATGTATCTTTTTTCATGGCAGATGCATGCTTTAAAGTCGGGTGTATTTTGATTGGCTTCCAATGTTTTTATCGTTCGTCTGCTGGGAAAAAATGCTTTGAAAATTACTCTAACAATATTGTTCCTCTGTGTTATCTTTATAGTTATATGGAAGTTAGAAAGATTTTTAAAACTTTATGGTTATAGTATAGTTATCTTTATTGTTGTGAAAGGGACTTTTCTTAAGTGACTTAAAGCCACAGTAGTGTTAGTTCATGGCTTAATCCTTTTGCGAACTAAACCATCAACCCTCTAGTTACTTACCTTAAACAGTATCCACTATATCACACCACCCCTTGCTAATGTGTGGTCAAAGCATTGTCACAAAGCTGATCTGAACTGCAATACAGAACAAACCATTAGTTACTGGCTTAGATTTTAGTTTTTTCAGATCGCATAATAACGTCACCACAAAAAGCATTTTGTAAAGATTGACATTAAAACTTTTATTATTAATATATTCCAGCCACAACAATAAAATTTAACAAATGATCACTAGAAAAAAACTTCTTCCGTCAGCTGTACAATACATACAGTATCATTAAACTGGCCGCCAACAATAAAACCCCACTACAGCAATGTATGTAGTGTTTTCAGCAGCAATTCACAAAATTAAAACATTATACATATGTACACATCCACATCAAATTCTCAACAAATTCACATATGTACAGTACATTTCTGTGGCTGAATATAAACAACATCAACTTTGTTCCTCCGTTTAAAGATTCGTTTTAAAAAAAGAACTGACCGAAGTTGACAGTGGGTAGCTAGATTCAAGAGTTAGGGCATACATTTAAAAATCGTAAAAAGCACATTGTATTAAAATGTAACTTTCAGCCATGTAGTTTGATTTTCCTCAACAATGCTACCACTGTATTGCACACTGGGATGACAACTGACTCGCTGTGGATTTCTTGGGGTTGCAGTTTTCACTGCTCTGGAGATACATCCAACCATGTAAGTAACAGAGGTTTGGAGGTATGCTACATCTGTCAGACATTTTAACAGGTGATGTGACTGTCTAATAGAGCTCAAGCATCCTTCCCCTATCATTGCCTCTCCACAGAGGATTATCAATCTCAAGACATGCCCTTGAGTGGCTTGATGGCCTCTTGATCAGGTAAAAAGAGAAATTCTGGCTTCTTTTCCCTCATAGCCACTAACACAGAAAGGAATGCACTTTGGTATGTACCAAATGCCCTGGATTCATAAAGTACAAGAATATTACAACAGTCTGAGGTAAAATATTAAAATGTGTTCTTATTTCTATTGTAATAAAATTAACCAAATGTATCTCCTCGAATACTCTGATGTTAAGACAACATGAATGCAGTGCTGAAGACACTTGTTCTATGTCACTGTAGTAATTGTTGTCTCTTACTAAGACATCCCTGTTGGAAAAGGGCCCAAATGTTATTTCTCCTCTCAAATGATAGTATAAAAAACATCAAGTGTCCAAACTGCATGTACAACCTCAACTGTGCGGCCACTTGTTCCCAAGTCCCATTTAATGAGGTTTGGGAAGTATCTTTGGGCGATGCTCAAACATGTGCAAGAGAATCACCATGAGTCTTTAAAATAAATGGAAGGGAGAATCGTTGTTTGAAATAAAACTAATGGCATTGATAACCAAAGGCACATTGTATTAAACCTAAGGGCACAATTATTCCACACTGCTGTCAATTCACAGAACAATAAAAAAGTGTAAAGTACATTGTGAAACGCCTGCTGATGTTAGCAGGTAACTTCTGCATCTATAAAGCACTATGGGTGTCCAAAGGGGCCTGAGCCCCTTTGCAGTGTGTAGTAGGCCTGGAGGGCACTGTGCCAGTCTCTGGTGGGGGTGTGGGGGGGGGGATCAACATGAGCATTACAGCTTTGCTGGTCTCCCTGACAGCCCATAGTTTGACCTCCATCCACACCCCCACAATCCGTGACTGGTTGAAAGTAAGCAGGACTACCTCCTGCTAGAGTAGGATCTCAAAGTAGTGGCAGATATATTTCTCGTGCATTACACCATAAATCACTCGATTGATATACAAGCCACATTCAGGCCACTGGTTCCACCTATGTTAGCTCTTCATTGACACAATAAAATGAAATAAATAAATTAAACGTATTAAGCTTTTACACCCATGTCAGTCAAATTATTCTTTCCATGTCATAAATGCTACAAAAATGGCCAGCCTTTTTTTTTTTTTTTCAAATCCAACTGGAAAAAAAGTGTTAATTTAATAAATAACTTATTTGTAACATTAAGCATTATTAAAAAAAGGGAACAACCTTTAAGAATTTTAACTCTGGCCTGATATTAGCAAGTCCACACAATGATTATGTAACAATCTGAGGGTGTGCAATGTAGCCATCTGTATTGTCGAAGTGGTTATAAATTGATTCAAGACTTGAATCACGTGTCATGCTCTGCCATAACGTTGTCCACCTAAAATATGTATCTTCATTAGCATCGTTACTTGCTTGCATTCAGGTAAATGCAATGTTCTGCCTTCTTATTCTTCAATTCTTAGTCCTAATCAATGCAAAAATGCATTCAGACAAAAAAATTCTAGACACTAACTTGCAAACTAACCAGTCTTCACTCATTGTGATTACACAACACTGTTTTGTTCCATGAGCATTAAGTTTCAAGCTATAAAAGATTCATAAATAAAAAAGGTAAAGCACCATTTTTTTCCTTCCAGGACAGTACATGTTCAAAAGCAACTCTTCCAGCGAATAGCTTATAATTACATGAACGTATACCTATCAAGTACTACTGAAAACAGCATTGTTTCTATCAAACCACTTAAATTCCTTTAAATTTGCCATCAATCTACTGTCATGTAGACCTCTCTAGACACCCTCTCTTTTCCTCATTTAATTTCTTTAAGGAATGTCAAGAGATTTATAGGCACAAACCAAATCTATCATGTAAACATAGTTTCTCTCTGCTACCTCATAACAGTCTGCAACATCCACGCTCCATTATGACCCGTTTCTCTTACCATAGTATGTTCTCTATTCTTGATATTGACAACAACGATGCTGGGAAATGCAACAAGCCTCAGATCGCATAGCTTTTAGTAAAATGCATTTTTAATCCTCATCCATTAACGCACTATTTATCTAACAGGATCTGAGGGTGGTGATTAAAATTTCAGAAGCACACAAAACAATGTATCCTACCATTACTTCATTGTGGCGAGGCCATTTACTTTTTATGCTACAAGATTTAGGTATTAAACCAAGTGGGACTTTTTGTTATTATAGACCAGATTGTATGAATGCTCCTTCAAAGCAGCACTCAACACAGCCCTGAGATAAAATCTTAAAAGTGTTGTTCCCCCTTTCTTGGCCATTTGAGCTTTCCTAGAAAAAAATCCAACTAAAGGTGCTACGAAGCAGTTCATAAATGGTGGATATGCATTAACGACTCTTATTCCTAAAAATGCCACACTTCTGAATGCTCAGCTTTGCACAATTTCCAATATTATAATTTCAAAGAAAAAAAGAAATTAGTGTTCAGCTGACTAATTTTGGCAACACTGTCCTTTGTTGTATATTCCCATTGGCATCAGTCATTTGTGCCAGGTTAGTCCTTAACTTTGTGGCTGAGCCAGAAGGGGGAGGTAATTTGGAAATTGAAGTTATAGCACCAGTACCCTCAGTGATCCGCTTTACGGTGGTTTTCTCCCCAGTGGGAGGTTTTGGCAAGCGTCTTCTGAGCCATGGGTGGCGGAGGGCCTGACTAGGGGTCATACGCAGGGACGGGTCCCACTCTAGACACTGTTTGAGAAAGTCCAAGAAGAGGGGGTCATCACAGCCCTTAAGTGCTGTCACCCAGTCCCTGCTGCCTGGCGGACCTCTGAGCTTGCCCCTACGTGACCTTCCCCCATTCAACACCACCGAGCCATCAGGTAAGGTTGTGATTATGCAGTAACGGGGGTATCCCTTTGAACTGACAAAATTTTTGGCTCTCTTAGATGAATCCAGTAGCTTCTGGGAGGGCATACCCAGCAGCTCTATGACACATGCTAGTTGGTCCCCTTCATCTTCTCCAGGCAAGAGAGGGTACCCTGTAAGTAATTCCGCTAAGATACAACCTAAGCTCCACATGTCAATTGGCATCCCGTATCGAGCACCCAGAATGACCTCTGGGGCCCTGTAGAAGCGTGATTGGATGTAAGTGTAGACTCGTTGATGCTCGTAGCAGCTGGAGCCAAAGTCAATCACTTTTATCCCACTGCGCCCCTGCTGCTTCAAAAGGATATTCTCAGGCTTGAGGTCGCAGTGAATGATTCTGTTCTTGTGCAAGAAGTCGAGACACTGCAAGATGGAGTGTGCAAACTTGCGCACCAGTGGCAAACTAAAGCCCTGAAACTTGTTTTTCTTGATAAGCTCATAAAGGTTCATGCTGAGCAACTCGAACGTCATGCAGATATGGTTGCGGAATGTAAAGTTCTCCAGCATGTGGATGACATTCATGGTGGAGTCCTTATCCTGTTTGCGCAAGTGTTCCAGAATGCGAATTTCCTCAGCTGCTTGGCGATGGAATCGCTTTTCGTTCCGTACCATTTTCAGGGCCACTTGCTGGTGGTTCTTGTGGTCGTAGGCCTTCACCACCTGGCCAAAACTGCCTTTACCAATAACCTTTAGTACCTCATACCTATATGCTATATGGTCATGGGGCACGTGAATGTAGGAGCCCTGATCATCGTCATAACCTCCATTGTTTGACCCCCCAACTACACCTTGTTTTTTCTTTGCATTTGGACCTATAAAATAGATCTCAGGGTAGCTGAAGATCTCTTGGTGTTCAAACACTGAAAGCTTAGACATGTACTGTTTCATGGCCTGCTCAGGAGTCAAAGGTGCTGGCTTGGGTTTGCTTTCAGTTGATTTGATGGAAGTTGAGCTGCCTTGTCGACACTGGCTGCTTTCTTGCTGCTTCTCCGGCATGGCCAGACCTGCTCTACCTACGGGTGTCAACCCATTGGGTTGTGCAGTCAACACTGTTCGTTTGTTGCTGTTCTCCTCGAACAGCTGTTGAACGTGGATCTGCTGGTGATTCCCGACGTGCAGATGGTCATTCATTGTGTGCTTATTGCCTCCAGCCTGGATAAAGTAAAACAAAAACAACAGGCATCATTTGAGGATTGTTTCCAAAATAAATTAAGAGAACACAGCTGATATAACATACCAAATTTAGATTTGACACAAAACAGACCTATAGAGATCTATGGAATCTTTTGAAGGTATTGAACATTTAAGTCATTTCAACCCTGTCAATGCTGAAAGAAGAACATAGGTCTATTCTGCTGTCGCAAGCACAATATTCAAAGCACTCTCAACAAAGTGGAAAGTGAAAGGGAGGTCACTTCAGGCCAGATAACACAGTTGCTTTAAAAAATGACTAACAATTTTTCCATGATTCTCTACAATAGGCTTGCATAAATCTCATTCCATGTGTATTTGCATACACTATTAAAAAAAGACAAAAAAAAAGACCAGACAATAGATTCTTTTGCTTAGCAAAGCCTGAACAAGGTACAACTAAATGCTTCTTGTCTATTCTTATTGGATCAAGAGGAATGAAGCTTCCTAAACTAAAGGCCAGAGATCAGCACATAATCTACAGAATGAAAAGAAAAGCTTGAAAGACAAAATGTACAGAATAAAAATAGATTAGGCACTTATGTCTTATCCTAAATGGTATCCCTTGCTTCGGACTGAACATGATGGGTCCTTCTCGCATAATCATAAAAAAAACTTGCTATTCTTGCAACAAATCAAGGTGTTCATGACTGCATGATTTGCATAATTTACTTCAATATGTTACATAACTGGTCTAAAAGATTGGTGTCTGAGGTGTAGAGTGGAATTTCTTAAACTTTCAATTCAAATACTATTCGTTGCTATAACTTGTTTTTAGGATGGGGAATTCAGACTTGTGCACAAAGCTATGGGAGGTGTTTTTTTTTTTTTTAATTGTTTGTTTTGTTTATTCAAAGACATTAGACATGAATTTCCTGCTTTCCTGAATCTCCTGCCCTGCAAGATGCTTGCTTCCTTGATAATATGATTACCTCTGGATCTTGTTTTTACAAGGACATCCTGTTGCTTCAGTCAGACGTTTGTGGCAACCTTCTCATTCTATACAAAAACAAAAACCCTTACACCTTTGAACGTGATTCTCCCTGCTGGCCTGTTATTTCAGACTGATAGTTTTAATGGATTAGTGTTTATTTTTGTGTTTTGAATGGTAATGCTCATAATCCGCTTAATTGTGCTTTATTGTCTAATCTCAGCCATCCTGTATTCACATGCAGAAAGAGTGATAATCTCCAAGACTAAATAACATATCAGGCCAATACAAGACCTGATTTTTACAGATCCTTTTCATCTCAAGCTATCTCTAATCCCCCAGATGGTCAGTGCTGATGTTTCTACACCTCTGACTGAAGATAAAGAGTAATACCCAGTTTGAACTCTAAATCCAAGGGCTCTGATACAATCTGCTCTTAAAACACTCGATATACAGCCATATTTCTTCTTCCCGGTCTCACACAAGACAAGAGCAGTGACAATGATGTACTGCTGAACAATAAGCCACTAGTTTAGAAAATGGTATCATTCAAATATAAATATAAATGTATCCAATAGCTAATCCCAAATCAATAAACCAATCTTTAAGTGTCACAAAATAAATCACACCAGTTCAAATGAGCATATGATATAAAACAGAGATTTATTGATTAGGTAAGGAAGGGGAGTCTAAATAATTTACCAGCCATCAAAAAAATACAATTTCTGAAAATAAAAAGAGCTGTACAAAAGGGTCACACTGACTGACTATTGAGATTATGCATCAAACACAAGATGGGTACTCTGATAGGAACTAAGAGTGAATCTGAATAAAGCTTCAATTTCATCCTTTTATTGTACTTGGCTGCCCTGTCGGTTAATTCAAACATGATCTGGACAGGTGGGGGGTCGTGGAAAGGGCATGCTTGCTGACAGCTGTAGAGGACACAACTGGAGCTGAACAAAAGACACATTTGGTCTGATAGATCATTCTAATGCTCACTTACTCTGCAAAATACATATACTGGCCTTAATATAAGGTCAACTGGATTTTGAAATGTATGACACTCAAATTCAACAGGATAGAGATTTCAGACAATTACAGACAGAGCAAGTCCCTATGTCCCTAAATTTTTTACTAAATGCCATACATTATTTGACTTGGTAGACAATAGAAAAGCACATCAGAAATTAATTTTAAGACCTTATACATATTCAGTTCTATACAAAATCAGCACTAATTTGTTGATGTAATCTGTTACATAACCAAGTAGGAACGAGCCCTTCAAAATCATTACTGTTAGCTTAAGCATCATCACTTCATAGCTCATCATGACACTTAATTACCATGTAAGTAATAAGCAAGGGCAAGGTGCAAGTTATAAATCCCAGTAAGATTTGAAGCTTATTTTGCATCTTCAGAAATCGGAAAAAAATCCTAAATGGAAGCAAAGCAAGGTCTGCACAGTCTTCACTTATTCGCTGAAACAGCGCATACATATTGACATTAATGTATTTGCATGTTACCAATTAAATGTCTTTAAATATACATGATGGTTTAAGAGCTAGATTTGCAAATACAGTACTAAGATGTAATTTGATTAATAACATATTGCAGGAATTCTGTCTTGTTAGAGAATGCAGACATACAAATACAACCTACCATCCGAGCCTGTGTCTATATTTACCCCTATTAGAATAAAAGATAAATAAAGAACTCTCGGGTACTTAAGTCATAAATGGCATTGATCCAATTCTTGTATTTTATTCAGAATAACATGTCAAATACATTTATATGAACTGCAATTGTTTAAACATTACTAATAAACTAATTATTGACCAGCATTTGACTATCATGCATTATATGAGCTTTAATTATTTTAGAACATTAGAATATCATGTTTATTATTCTAATACCATGCAAAACATCCTTTCTGTGCAGACTCAATGGATTATAATTTCGGATGTATAGATTTACATAAGGAAATTCACTAGATGACAGATTTCAGCTATGCCTGTTGGCGTCACACTGATGGCCTAAGCATTTCCCATCCCCCATTAATGGCAACAGCCAATGACTACTGCTCATATTCCTTTCCTCCAAATGAATGGGTTTTATTGATCAAAACATGGGTTAAATGTGCAAATTTTGAAACTACTGTCACGGTCTTCTTACTACTATCTCTTAAAAATGCATACCTTCCAAATAAAATGATGTTTTTCTCCAACTACATCCAATATTCCACTCTCTAATCATCATCTAATTTCATTTTTAAGTCTATATACGTGTCAGACTTTCTTTTCTGTTAGAACTTTCCAGTCAGAACCTTTAGCATGCATTGCCAATGTAACATCTCACAATATTGACACAATATGGACCATTACTTCAGGGCTCTGAACAACACATGCTATAAAGCATTGAAGAGGGTGCTAGGGGGTCCAAAGAAAAATTGAAAGAGAAAAAAAAAGACTTTAATAAAAATATATTTATTAGGACTGTCAACGTTAATGTGTTATAACAATAATCTATCTTTTTGTAACAATAACCTATCTTGCTCATTGTGACTTGCAAAGGAATAATTCTTTGTAAAACTGCGGTCAAACACAAACTTATTGCAAAAATCTCTGTATAAATAAATTCAAATTGAACAGAAAAAGGTTTTCTTCAGGTACATATACCGCAAACATTAATCTAAAAGTGTAGGAAAAACACATACTGTAAACTAATTACAAAGTAAATATTTTACACAACATTTTACATGGCTCTGAGCCACATTATCACTTAATTTTGAAAACACACATTATGAGAACAAAGAAGGGGACATGAATGGTGGAAACTGCAAACAAGAAGGTTAATTTTACCGTGAGAGAGTTGCTGTTCCTGAGCGGTGGTAATGTGACGGGTGATTTGGCTTCAGTCCCTGCTCCAGCTCGGGGACCCCCGATGCCCAGTCCTGGGGAAGACTGTAGCTGGCAAATCTCACCCCCTTTGCCTGTGAAATTCAGTAAAAATGCATTTGGTAAAATGTTTACATAATTGCCTGTCAGCATTTTTAAAAGGCAAAACATGTAATTAAAGGCTAGTTGATCCAGAAAAGGAAAACTACAGCCCCGTGATGTTACATGTATCGATACATTAGATGTATAAATAAATTATGAAATTTAAAGAGAACCAGAATGATATTTAAAACATTTAACAACCACACAACAAACGAAAACCAAGATTAGCACCTTTAATACAGAAAACAATAATTACATTTAAGAGCCGTTAATCCAAAGCGCGTGGTTTCTATATCTAGTCTCTATAGCAACAATAATAATTAACTAATAAATATAAAAACGGCCGCTTTTCCAATGCTGTTTCCGGGGCTTATAGCTACTGTACTCGACCATACAGTCAACGGCGAGTAATGAAACGAAAAGCTGCGAGCCTTACAAGCGTTATGAAGCATTTAAATCGGATAAATAATCCATCTCCACAATCCAATCCGGAGAATAAACGAGACCGGCGTCGCCCTCTTAGATCCGGGCACTGGGTTCCTTACCAGTCGGGTAGACAGCAGCAGCAGCAGCAGCGCAGGGTTTCTTGTTTAACATGGCCGCTGGAGAATCACACACACACGCAGAAAAGCCACTTCAGTCTCTCCCTTCCTCCCTGTGATCACCCACTCTGACTGCTGCTACTCCAATCAGCTACATCCAGACCTGAGCGACCAAACTCTAGGGGCTGCTTCCTCAAACGCTACCCGAATTCACGTTATCATCGCTTGGAAACGTGCAAAACAAGCTAAGACGCACGCATGGCTTTGTACTGCTCCGCACTTTTGGGCTCAGGAAATTCTGCACAGCCCGTGGCATTCTCTCACACATACACTAACCGTAATACACTTTAAACCGGTTTAGGGTGTTGTCTGGACTTATCTATCACCCTCGTTCGCCTCCACCTTCTCTACTCACCCCTCCCCGTGTGGCAAGCCGTTTTCACATTTATCTATGAATAGTATGCAATAGTATGTTTTACAAAGGCACTAATAACCATTAATTTGGTACTGGTATTTACTCCAGATGTGACTATTGTCTATTTGAGGTTACATAATTCTTTAATCATGAAATACCAGTACTTATTTTTAGTTAGTTGTAATTACTTAAAGCCTTTATATTATATCCTGGTAACTGTCAAAATGAATGAATGAATGATTGAATGATAGAAAACGTCTACTACTAAAATAAAAACATAAGAATTCATGTTAAAATAGCTTGCCATACTCCCAAAGTACACCAATCACAGTCCCAAACAGAGTACAAATTTACTTAGTCGCACACCTGATGCCACAGTTTGTTTATATGTGCATACTGTACATTTTATGAGAAAGTATTTTTTCATGCTTTCAATCCTGTTTCGATCACACACAGTAATAGCATGCAATTTTGAACCCCATCTACTTTCACTGGTAACATTTGTGACTAAAATGTACTTTTGAGTTTGAATATTCTTACAGGGTAATTAATGGTAATTAATCACATGAATAGATCTCTTAATTTCTAGTTTGCCCATCTGAAAGATGATGTCTGTGTCTAAGCTTTATAAAAGGTAACACCCAGGTTGCCTTAAATAATATTAAATTAGACTGCCTTATCTTTTGTAACTTTCTGGGGTGTTTTATTGACCAACTGACCGTTTTTTACCACTGGTTAAAATTAACATTTTAAATTATTAATTTCCTTTTACACTCTGTCTCAGCACATGTTGTTTTGGCATGACAGTTGAAATTACTGTCCACTAGAGGGTGGAGTGAGTGCACATAACATTACTGCCTCCACATGTACTGTACATTTAGTTCCCAAACTGAGCCAAGTATGTACATATTGGATTATGTTGCTTAATTTGATTGCTTAATTTGATTTTAGTACAGCTGCATCAAACACAACACTACACAAAATTCATATCCCAGATTCCTCTAATACTCAAAACTTCAAACATCGCAGCCGCTGGTAAATTTGTATAAATGCATCACTGCAGATAAAAAAGATAAATACATCCAGCCTACATATCAAAGCACATTCCACGGTGATTAGGTTATATGTGATGTGATTGAATCTGTTGTATTATCTTCAATCACAATAACAATGATTGATCTTATTCCTCTAAGTACTGTTGTGGTTTTGAGTTTCATCAACTCAGATCATCCTATTTCAGTCTTTGAAAAGTGATATTTGATATCCCAAAAGATGTGACTTTTGATAATGATCATGTCAATGACCTATCTTTGAGTGCTGTGTCAGCAGTTTCAGGCTCAGCATTTAAACATAAAATATTATCTCAGTTTCAATCTGCTAGTCCTGACAGAAAAAAATACTTCTTGCACAGCACTGAATAACGGAGTTATTTTAGAGAATTTACTATCGAATCTGGCTTAACTTTCAGCCTCTAAAACCAACAAAAATTCAAGGTGCAGCATAAAAAATGTACACTCTTTAAAAAAGTAAAATGCAAAATAAAAAGTCACAATCATCTCCCCATCCATCCCCCCAGGAAGCGAGTTAATGTAGTGTCACATGTCAGGCTGTGGTCAGAAGGGAGCAGGATATGCTGGGATGGCATTTGTGACTGCGGTTACTGGGAAACATCAGTAGGCACTATGTAAGGAATTGGGCCTCTGATAACAGGATTGAGTCATTTTAAACGGGGAGTGTAAGCTGGGCTGATCTAGGGGTCATGTTAATTCTCACATTATTGCCTTGTAGTTTCTGATAGTGGGATATCAAAGGGCTGACAGAACCCATTTTCTGAGACATAGCCATAGAACCCAATCACTGAGGCATGGCACTCGAGGCCAAAAGCTGTGAAAAGACCTGCAGAAGTGTGATAGCAATGGAATCACTGGTGTTACTTGCAGCTGAGTTCCTCCGCTGCTTATGTAAATACTGACATGCCTTTCCTTTCCATTAACAAACAAAGGGACTTTAAACCCCATTCTCAGATGCCACCTTTAATCCAAAACTACTTTGATATTTGTGCCCAATTTCTTATGGCAGAGGTTTTCAACCATTGGGCTTGGGTCCACTAGGGCCTCAGAAGAATTCCAGGGGTCCTCAAGATGGGATAAAAAAAAATAGTATTTTCTGTTTTGCCAAAATGGGCTGAAATCTTTTACCAAAATGTTCTGTTAAGTTTTCCAAAGGTGTTTTTTTGACTTGTCAGTGTCTATTTTTCGTGCACACAATGTGGATAAGCTACAACAGGTAAACATTTCAGCAGTGTTGACACTAGGGATGGGTTGACAATATTCATTTCCCAATGTAAAAATTAGTCTTTATTTTGATGAACTCAATGCTTATATTGACAACTGATGTTGATGATTAAGTCCCAAGATCACTCTTTTAGTCTATGATATTTTATGCTGTCGCATAAAGAAGTCGGAAGCACTTTATTTTACAGTCCTGTTCCTCATCTACATACTATGCACTTATTATAGTAATTACAAAAACTAGGTACTAACCCTGAACCTACCCTAAACCTAACCGTACCCCATGTAGTTACCTTACATTACCATTACTTTCTTAAGTAGTTACACTGTAAGTACACTGTAAGTACATGTAAGTGTATGTAAGTGCATGTACTGTAAAATAAAGTGCAACCAACAAAACATTACTAAACATCATTTGTAGTGTGCCTGCCATGCAATAATCACAATAAGCTTTGTGCTGTGTTACTTTTGATATGAAAAAATTCTCAGCTTTTATTTAAATTCAAACCATAAATGTCATTTTGATGTTCTTTAATGTGACTACTAGTATAGCACAATGTAACTACTAGATATGGCACTAGTAGTTTCAACCACAGAAAGACATCAATAAAACAGCTTGTAAACAATGTCACATAATGTTACCTCTAATTTACCTAAAGAAAGCCAGTGTCTATAGCTCATTCATTTGCTAGAAAAAATAACTCTAGAAAGGAGCATTTTGCAAAATATGTGCACTGTATTACATAAGACAAGGACCTAAGACAAATAAAGCATTATAAGAAGCCAAGCCAACTAAAAATAAAGATATTTCTTATTTAAATACACCCACTTAATAACATTTTCCCTGATCTTTAAGGGATAAGTGATTTCCTGAGAAACACCACAATCACAGGTTGCTGTTTGTCTGAGACTTCCCTGTAGTGCCATGCGTATTAAAATTACCTCTGCATGCTTTACACTGTTGTGGTTCCATAATACATGATGTTTGCATATTAAAATGCATATCTTGACAAGATAAACTATAATTCCTTAAGTTTTTTTTCTGTAAGTTATCGGAATTACAATATATACTATACATTGATACAATAACAAACAAATATGGAAAAAAATCTAAATAAATGAATGAATGAATGAATGAATGAATGAATGAATGGAAGGATGAAGGTGAAACAGTCCATAAATGGTTGTATACAAAACACCAGAAAATTGTGGGAAAATTTTTATTGACCCATGCAAAAGTAAAAGAAAGAAAGAAAGAAAAAACACACATAGTTAATAGTTCAGAGATATCTACATAACTTGTTACTAACTGCTGCGATAGACAAAAAATATCAAAATTGTTCAAATATTTTAAGCCACTAACCTGGCAAACGTTTGGCAAATCCAGTGATTATTTCATCATTAAAAGCACTCCAGGTATCAGTCCAGTACCTTGTAAACATGACTTGTTTCCTGGTGGACTGATTGAAAAAATGCAGTGACCCCTTACTCCAGGAAGTTGTGTAAAGCCAGCCAATTAGATTAGAGCTCTCAAGATTGAGAAAGTACTGTACTTCCTAGTTTTGTAAGCAATATTCATCAGATGATTAGCAAACAGATTGTGGGAGGGCTGTCTGAGGCACAGACTACAGCTATGATAATAGACTGATAAAATGGTAGTCCCTTCTTTGTACCATGATTTCTTGTGGTACTTACGCCATCAGCTTCGGGGGAGGATGCAAAATGCAAGCCTTGGTCTATATTTAGCTGCTTTGCTTTTAGAACTCCTGGAGCATCCAGGCATCAGAATGGTGCTCTGGGAATGTGTGGTGATTCCAGACTGAGCTTTCTCCGCTTGGCAACATGCTCACTGAGGCACATGGATGCAGTGAAATCCTTCGGAGTATGGGGATAAATATGCAGCTAACACAGATAGATGGCTCTTACAACATCACACAATACAGTTTAATGCCAGATTGTATTATGTTGCTCTTATATGTACAGCTTGCTTTGTATAAGTCAAATTTAATTTATGTCAGGTTCGATTTGCATTGCGCATATCTATTTTTAATCTTTTAATCTGTCAGCGGCTTGTTCTGTACATGCTGCTATAAGTTTCTGGTTGATAGACACACCATATAAAGCACTTTTCTTTACTACTCATTTTGCTAAAATTACAAAAGAAACACAAAAGCGGTCTGCTAAAAGCCTGAATCAACCAAAGATCCCAGTGAACCAAAGATTCCCCCTGGTGACTAATTAAAGTGTGTATAACCTCACCTGCTCTGCTGTAACAATAATGAACCCTGCAGACAAAACACTTCATAATGATATCCAGTCCTGGGGACAGATAGGGGTAGTATACACCTGAGAGCTTTTCAAAAGCACCCACACACACCTGAGAGTTTTTACTGTTTCCATCATGTTCCATAACTCAACAACAGACTATAAAAAGCACACTGCCGGTTCTGTACACACATGCTTTGTTCTAAAACCAAGTGAAAGCTCAGTGAAAAAAGAAGTACAAGATGGCAAATGAGGCAAAATGTTGACTCATACCAACATTAAAAAAGTTAAATTTTTTTATGCTTATTAGAGTATCATGCCATTAGCTTAGCAGCATGTTAATATCAATAAATAAACTCTAATATATTCTATTGGAATCAATTGTCAGGAGTCAAGTCTCTTGTGCACATTGATATTTTTGTGGCACATGTGGTTGGTGCCAATGTAAAGCTTTGAAACGGTCACTTATTAGGTTACTTGACATTAGAGGCTGCTTTTGAAGCCAGCTTTCTATGTAGGCAGTAGACTTCGAGTCATTTCACTAGATTTTGCAACAGAGCTATAATTTCCTTGTACTGACAATAGACAAAAACCTCTAATCAGTCGTTAAAAGACTCAATAGATGTACAGCAATTAAACCCCAAACTCAATAGAGTATTCCTTCCGATTATATATGAACACATAATAAATAATCCACCAACAGTAAAACCATTTCAATCAGGTACTAGTGCAAAAACAGTTACAAATAAAAGCTATAATATTCATATAAATATTTGCATAAAGCTCAAAACAGGTGGCAGGTGTATCTCAGAGCCTACAGAGTCCTTTTTGGCCAATTAGGATTTTGGGCCAAAACAAAAGCACAGATGGCTGAAGTACCATTTCCATCTGGTTAATAATACAGTCAGGTTTATGAAATGAGCCTGTGTGCTGTTTAGTGATTCGATCTGTTGTCATCCCCTCACATCAATGGCAAAAAATCAGTAGATACTGGGCTGGAGAGCTGTCTTGCAAATCAACACTCCTGACACACAGCTTGACTGATGAGAGACTCAACAAAATGGTGGCTGGTTACGTAATAAATGAGTCATGTTCACACATTTTTATTTGCTATATTTGCATGCACACTCCCTGCCCACGCAGACTGTCTGAGCAAATATAAACATGCGATCGCACAAAAAGACAGGAAGTATATATACCTATGAAAATAGACAGTGACTTAAGTGCTGTTTCTAGGGAATTACCTCAACCTACTTCCCTGTACACATGAATTACTATGAAATATAATACATGAGGTATTATTCTTGTTCAAAAGTAAGCTGTTTATATTGGCACACAGAGTGCAATTGAGCATGGCTTGCAAGAGAATATAAAGAAAAAAATGTCAGTAGCTGAAAGATGAAAAATATGTCTGTCAACTCATGACCAGATAATTGCAATTTTCAGGATAAAATCTCAACACTGACATGTACAAACACACTCTCACTTTCTGTACTCGTTCACATTGTGTTTCTCCCTCTGTGTACATTACAGATCCGTCTCCCAAAGAAAGTTCCCTGAGGCAATGGAGCATATTTTTGTCAGCTCCGCTGTCATATATTCACCCACACTGCACATATTTAGCAGGGTTTATTTTTAAAGCTATCTGGTGGATTCTTGTAGAAAAGCTTGGAAAGGCCTCTGAAGAATCATCAGCTTTGGCTATTCACAGTAGCAGTGAATCAAATATGATACATATATAAGATGAGAGGCAGTGACTCAAACAATATCTAACCACGCTATAAATCACTGTTTTTCACATGCTACTTCACTCTGTTTTCTCATTCACTCACATATATGTCAAAGTGTTGCATAAATGTATTAATGGCCGGAAGAATCTAAATTGTTTGATATAAGATATTTCAATCATAAGGCTTTCGTGTTTTGTACGAATGGGTAATGGTTTGTCACTGTTTGGGTAAAGGGTTTCATGTATCTTCATTTGTGCATAGGATTCGAAGCTCACAGGCAACATTAGCCACGCTTGAATGGTTCAGTGCCTTGAGCTAAAGGTGGAAGCATCTCTCATTCCCAGTATTCCTTGCCTCTGACCCCTACATTCGCGGTATTGCCTGCCATTGGGAAACCCTTCTGGCCAGAACCCTTCTGCATGGTTTTGCATGCAGATGCAAGGCCATTAACAGCACAGTGCTGAAGAAGGGGCTGTTCACTATTGTACTTGTTGCCACATTGGAAACCTATTCAAAGTCTTCTCTCATCCTAAATTCAGTCAAACTCTGCCTTCATTGTCACCATGGCTGCTAGTGCAACATCTGGCCTGTATAACGTGTCCAGACGGATTGATTACAGAGGGAACTATCTAACAAAGCACACATTTGTCCTAGTCTGTTGCAGTAATCCAGTGTGAGACCATGTACAAAACGATGGATTTCAGCGCAACACGCTGCACATATGTTCTCTGGGCACACGATAGTATTGTGCATGTTTAAAGAGCCACCACTGAGCCCGCCTGTAATATTGTTTACACCGGCTACACAAACTACAGAGACCAGTCCAGGACTGTGCAAATAATGTGTTGCCTGGCAACAATGAATCTCGATTATCAGCCTGACTATAACAGGCCTTGTTTACATCCCACAACAGCCAGAGTTTACATGGCAGGAACAGGTCTAGTTCAAATTACAATTTGTTTTTGATATTTAAATTCAGGGCTATTGTAGTCATGCCGGTGGCTGGTAACATGCCACCTTCTTTGGCAAAGCTACAGCGGATAGCTAACACAAAAGAAGCCCAAGCTTGAAATGGCTCTTGGCACATCCATTTGATTGATGATGTTGAAGGCTCAATTACCCAAAATGTTGTCTTACGAACAAGGTTAACTACAGACTTGTGGACCAATCAGCTCATTAGAATAGACTATAACATGTCATGTTTAGTCATGTTGACTGTGAGTGGCTATTGGGAATAGCAAGCAAACAAAAAGTCCAAAAGAAAGTGATGTGAATGTAAATTAATGTGTGTATTAACAAAAATAATGAAGATGTTTAAATATTTATAACCCAGAGAGGCCGCAGCTAGTATGCTGAGGTACGGTACAAGTCAAAATTGGCATTCACTGCACAGAGCCTTGTATAAACTCATCCATTCATAAAAAAATAAGCAAAATTTCTCTAGCCTGAGGGAAAGCAGAAAGTGGCATTCATCAAACTAACTTCCCTTGGCACCAAAGCAAAAGAACAACCAAGCTGACTACAAACTCTGTACTTTGGTGTCAGGTGGGAAGCCGCTGAAATGTTTCAATGAAGCAAATGAATTGACAGTGCAAGGTTATGAGCCACTCCTGCTGGGGTAAAAAGCAGTTTTGAATTTTCTTCAGCTGTGTTTACACTCTCATTCATTCCACCAGAGTAACCATAATGGAGTATAATGTGCAGTTTTGGTCACGATGATGTGATCATAGTATAATCAACTGGAGATAAGCATGAGGTGTGGCGCCCTTTTGCTCTTTGGTTATCTCATTATTTTCCTTTCAGTCTGAGTCTTATCTGATGCTCATTTTTTAGCAAACAAGAATGCAGGCAAATATTTAACATCAGGCTCAAAGAATGACATCAAAACAGAAGACAATTCCATATTGAAATACAATGACTCATCAAAACTTAGTAAGATGCCTCTATAGCCAGCACTCGTAGGCATCAAACAGTAGCTGTGCTCCCAACACAAAGGCTGGTCCAAAAGTGAAGCAAGTCAGTTATGCAGCCAACTTAGATACCTTGTTTTCTCCAGATTCTAAGGCAGCATCACGTGTCCTCCCAAAATACACTGAACAAAAAATAGAGAATGAAGCAAGTGATATAACTAAATTAATTCAATACTAAAGTGTAACAATAAAATTATTTCAAATTATTAAAATGGACTTTTAATCAAATATTGTATATTCATGCTCATTTATGTTTATTATAGTTGTTGCCTATGTAGCCTGTTCCGAACTAGTTAGGATGATACACAACTCACTAGGTACTGCTGAAATGGAGCTAGTCCCACTGTTAATTAATAAAAGTTTTGATTACTTTTGTCTTTATTAGGGGAAATAATTTGTGTCTCTCTGATTGCCAGTAAAGGTAAATGGTTCCGCCTTTGTGAGTTCCAGTATGACAGAGCCCTCAATCTTAATCTCTGTGCTTGTAATAAAGGAGCATTTCTAATCTTCTGCTCCTGCATTTTCCCAAGAGTCATATTGATTTCTTATTCAGTGCTGCCTAATTTGGAATTCACAAATTGACACCAAGTCCATTTATTAAAACCACCTCTGTTACTCTCCAATTCTGTTTATAACTGTCTTTTGCTTACCTTAAAAGATGTGCCTTAGATGCAGTATCATTAGTGAAGGCTTTAAAAACGTCTCATCACATTCTTCACTGATGGACATCGACCGTCTCCAGTAGGCTAACAATCCAACCGGTTTCCTGTTCATTCTTCACTTCTGTTGGTTAAAATGTGTCATTACATTGAAGAGAAAACAAAAAAGACAAATACAGCAGCTTATGCAGTTGGGACCCATTGGCTTTCATATCTCTGTAATTATGAGGAGCTTGAGACTTGTTACCTCACATATGAACACCCAAGCCTTCTGTTAACCAAGCTCAAAAGGCCAGGGCATGAGTAGTAGATGTGTGACAAAGTAAAATTACACTGCTTAATAATTGATGGGGTTGAAAACTAAAATGTGTGTGTGTGTGTGTGTGTGTGAGAAAGAGAAAGACGCTCAACCTGACTCCTCCTTCCAAAGTAATGAGTACTGTCACTCTGTAATTGATCCACTGTATGGACCACCCTTTTCTGGGTTTGATCTTCTACTACTCAACAGGTATCTTTTCACAGTGCATGAAGAAACCTACTCTGTGTCACAGTAGTTTAACAACAGGATTAACTGTCCCTCCATCAGCACTCATTCAGTCAAGAGAAAAGTATCTGTTTACTTATATAAGATAGCTAAGCTTCTGCAGAAAAAAAGGTTATTTATGTTAACATGGGAAAAGAAATATACCATGGGAATATAGAAATATACAAATACTAGTATGTACAACCAATTACGAAGTCAATACCAATTTTGTAATGGTTAAAGGGACAGGTTGTGGTCCTATATGTCAGCATTGGGGTGGGGGACACTTGTTCATTGACTGCCACATGACAGTAGAAGTGTTCTTATAGGAACAGTTCAACCAAAAATTTAAATCTTGACATTCATGGTAGAATTTTACATTTGTGTGATGCTGAAACATAAAACTTAATCTAATGGCTATAACAAGCAAAATTGTATATAAAAGACCCATAAAAATAGCTAAGAGTTATTGCACTTAACTACATTACCTCAATTTCCAGACACTGATCACCATATCAGTCTTAAGTCGCTGCTGCCGATCATTCCTTATCATTATGACCCTCGGTTAGCTTTTCAGTTTCTGACTATCATCTTATTCGTTATCACTTTATACAGATCTGAGAATTTTTAAGCTCAGTCAGACTTTCTCACTTTACCACACATTGCCACAAGAAGAGGTTCACACTAGCTTATATAAACAACCAGACACAATTAAAAATTATCTTGCAGTCAGAGAGAAAAATTAAACCAAAACAACTTTGCTAATTGTGTAATCTTACATTCCTCTCACTTCCCCATAAAACAAACACTGGATCAGTTTAAAATAACATGGTTGGGAGTGTTCTAGCTCCTCAAATCAGCATCTTAGATTGTTTTCTTTTCATTCATTTCAGTCTACACCAAATAGACACCAAAACTCTCGAATAGACCAGAGTCTTATTAATGCATGACAGGGTTTTAATACAGACTGGTCATGGAGCAGCCTTGAGCTGAAATAAAAATAAGCAGAGCTTTAGCACCCTCTTGACTTCCTCTGGCACGTCAACCAAAAGAAACATCAAAAGTTTGGCAGAAATGTGATTTACAGAAATTATGAGCTCCCCAGGGCCAGTTGTGTGGTACTGAAGCTCCTTCACACTAAATGGACATAAATCTATCAGGTGGTCCACCCAGCCTAGTGGCCATTTTGTGGTTGAAAACTAATCACTTCCACACCGTGGACACTTTATTCACCAGAGCAAATTTGGTGACTACAGAAATCCCATGAGAGGAATGGATGGTTTTCATGCATGCCAGCCGAGCTGCTCTCTGCTTCTCAAGTTACACCACTAAATGCTGGAGGGTTGCTCATATAAGAGCATTGTGTTCAAACCCAAGACATTTGGCTTGTAAAGTTCACAGAAGTGCAAAAACTGCCTCTTAAGTTAGAATAATGTCACACGACAATACTATACAAAACATTCAGAGAAAAAAAACAAAAAAACAATGTATGCACAGTATGTGCAGTATAATCTAAGTAGTCTCAGCCTCAGACGTCACGCCCACGGACCATTGGCTGAACGTCTGATGTATATCACACACAAAATTGGAAACACTTCAGGAGTTTCTAAGTCATCATCTGATTGGTTGAATTCTACAGAATTTCCAGGAGATGTGTGTGTCACGTTCTTTAACGTTCCACCTGGAAACAAAAAGGCTGTGATGCCAAACCTCCTCATGAAAAAAGAAAACTGTGACTATCAGCACTTTTAGCAGATTTTCAAATTATGTGAAATATTTAAAGTTTGTGGCATAGAATCTTTAAAATATGTCCAAGAGTTTTACACACCAGTCTGTTATTGAAGGGACATTGCCACACCCCTACCAAACGTGATTGGTTGCTTTACCTGTCAGTCATGGGGCCTTTTGGGCAGGCCTTGGCCATTCCCAGACCTTCTGCTGTCAGTCTGATGATAGCTCACCCCAAATGATATTTTTCTTAAAAATGTTTACAGAACATTTCTCACTCAATTGTCGTTCCATGCATTTTTGTATGCATTTTTCTCTTCTGTGGAAAGGATTTTGAAGAACATTGGTGTCCAACAATTTTGACTGTTGAACTGACTTGGCAAATGAGCCCACTTCCAAGTCTCTATGATATTTTGGTACCTAGATATGGCTTAGGCCTTTCATTTAATCCAAGTCTTTGGGATGTTCACCTGCTTGCCAGAAAAAAATATAATCCACAAAATTAGAGGTTTCACTGATATCCACAGCACAGTCTGGGCATGCAACAAGCACCACTAAAAACAATACTGGTTACTAAAATAATCTTCAATTTGTCTGACATTCAAAATTAATCTCAAAACTACAAAAGAAAACCAAGAGAATATGTGCACATATGTACAGTGTGTGATGTCCAAAGAAAAAAATAATCTGAAAGTTGGTAGGGTCTGCATCTTTCCAAGCCACCCTGCCACCTGTGACCATCTGTGCTGTCGAAATCATAAAGGCTGATGGTCTCTGGTTTGATGGCACAGCGTGATTATGGGGGGTGTCTGTAAAACGGTCACGTATATAGTAGCACGTCATTCTCACGGCACAGATAGATAGCCACCGTGATCCTTAGGCCAAAGTTTTCCTCATGAACCCAAGTGTATGTCCTGCACAGCGAGGAGTCCAGTAATTCAGCTTAAAACTAATCCACCTTTAAGACAACCATGTGTTGACCTCACAGTATCATGAAGTACCCTTACTGACATACGAGCTGTCACACTAACCTCAGGTGTGTCCCTAGGCTTAATATAAGTCACACAGAGCAATTATACGGTTACACTCATTGCACTGATCACAAACTGCACAATGTAGTCAAATGAGAAGTGGCTCACATTTAGGCACCCACTGTTTTGTCGCTTAGCTACGTGTAAAGTGTATATGGTCTGCCTTCTTAGTGCTTAGCTTTGTTTGTTCATTGTGTTTTGTTTATTTATTTAAGACTAATGTGCTTAGGCTTCATGGATGTGGCGTTGCCCTTTGTTTGACAGGTTGGGTGTCCACCCTCATGAGGTCAAAGGTTGTAACCGTGACCTGTTTCCCGGGCAGTACAGATCAGCTGAGAAATACCTCCAGCTACATTGTACGGTCCCCTCCCATGCCCTGCCCCGTGTCGCGCCCACAAATACCATGCAATTCCCAGAAACCTTTTTATCTTTGTCCCCCTGAGCTGCGTCGGAAAGTTAGAGGGAGAATTTAAAAAAGACGACAATTTTTCACCTGCCCTTTTAGCCGACAAACTATCCTTCTGCTCAACTGCACGTCTATTAACAGCCTTAAAGGAGCAAGCTAGCTAACTTAACCTCCAGAAACAAATCATTTTATTTTTGGCAGTCATTTCGTGGCATGGCGAGACACTCGCTAACCCTGTCCAGCTGTCCCTTCTGCTCTTTACTCTGGGTGCAAGGCTTTCTTTAGGGCAGGATTAGTTTACCTCTGCAGGAGTGATCTCACACACACACACACACATACACACACACTCAAGGAGATTGACAGGTTGAAAGGCTGTACGAGACTCCTCACTGGCCTTTATAAAGCTGACTCACAGTAGATGCAGGTGAATCAACAGTGCAGCCATTCTCTGAATACTAGCCGTCCCGAAGCCCTTCAGGGCAAACACCTTTTGTTGTTGACGCAACAGCCCTGTGGTCGTTTACGACTCTTTGAATTGCTTAAAAAACTGACTGACCCACAAAATAGGGCAGTTCTGAGTTACCAAGTGTTTCAGTTGGACATAAAATAGCATGCATTATCATGATGAAATTTTCAAGCATTTTTAATGGAAATATACACTTGTCCCTACTCCCTAACAGATATCACTGAAACAGGGTTTTGCCGTCACTGTCTTTAACAGGAAAAAGAAGACAGTGGGATGGGCCACAGTTTTTATCCAATCAGTAAGCTATTTAGAAACACTCTCAGCTTGAACAGATATGTGGCATCTTTGCTCAGGAATCACAGAAATTGTAGAGCCTAATTACTCTGCACTGATGATACCATGACAATTTTGAGTATCTCATGCAAATATCAGGTAGTTACTTACATAAAGTTTTTTATCATGACATTCATGGAGTGGTGACAAGACCTCTTGTGCCTTCTTTTAAGCAGCAGGCTTTTCCCAGTAGGAGGCTAATCTGTACTCCACTCTCTTTCCTGCTCATTCTATCACTGTTCTTTAATGTTTGTTTATCCTGAGGCTTGGAGAATAATTCCATTAGTTACACTGACTCTCAAGGGGCTTTGAGTCTGCAGTGCAATGACTTCATACGTCAGCTGATGATACAATCACATCACACGTGGCCTTGAGTCCTTGACAGATGTTTAGCTGTGTTCTCAATATAGTCTAATTAATTGGCAAAGACAAAATCTGTTGCATTCGAATGATGTCAGAAGGAAGTTGATCAGATTGCTTCAGCTGATTTTAAGATTTGTACAAGACATTTTGCTGGAAATTTGAGCTATATGAAGACATTTGTCATACTCTCTAAAGCAGCAATATCACTTCTGCACCACTAGTTGCCAAATGGAATTAAAAGTAAACGTAATCACTTTCATAAATACTCTCTCTGTCATTCAGTTTGGACAAACAGAAAGTCTGGCTCCAAATTCACACCACTGGTCAAGACAATGTTGCTATATCAGCCTGCTGGAACAAACACAGAAATATTGAAAGGGCCATGGTGTTCACACTTTTTATAGCTATCAACCTATACACATTAGCCACACATTACAGTAAAACAGAAGAACTTATTTCAACATCACACAGCAGCTTTAAAAGGCTCTAACACTGTTTTTTGCAGGGGGGTCAGGATCAAATAGATATAAGAAAGTCATCAACGATTTTCATCTGCCATAGATATCAAGAACAAAAGGAACCCATGCCATTAAGCTAAACTGAAAGTGAAAATTGTGGATGCACGATGATTCCTCATGATGTACTAATCAATATTATGAGATGAGTGATTCCTTCATAAAGAATTTATGGGGAGTACTACTCGAGACCTCACTTTAGATGATGTCTTTATTAGTATGTAGCATACTACAGTCAAAATAGATCTTTTATTGTCAGTAATGTACATAAAGTCAAGTCCTTTGTTTAAGAGAGGTCGTAAAGGACATCTGCTCCACATTATTGCTGTTGTCTTGCCAAGTCCATGTGATTTCTCACCTTACACTGCCAATGATTAGTCCATGTGATTTCTCACCTTACACTGCCACTGATTAGACCACCACTGCCCAGTGAACCCTCCAAAGTGCTAAGTTAAATTCATATGGTGGAAATTAACTAGCATGCACACTTGGAGCTGCGTTTAAACAGAGTCCTTAAATAAATGGCTTGGTCAGCTCTCTCTGGCCCACGGTGCATCAGGCCCCTGCGGAAGTCATAGAGGACGCAGCCGTTTAAAGACAAGCGCCTGGCATGTGCTGACAGACACGGGGGGATCTGCTCTGGCAGTCTTGGCAAAAGCTTTTATGAAACTTATTGAATGATGCGGTTCCAAAAACAGGCCTCATCCACAGAGCCATCCAAGTGAACCCATTCACCCAGACCTGCACTTTCAAAACAGGAATGGTGAATCAACCATTTGCATTTATGACCTCAATTTATGATCAATGAATTTTTATAATGCAAACAAACCTTATCAGCAATGAGCAGATCTGAATAGACAACACTTTCTTTTATTGTGTAATGGCTTTGTTTTTGATGGGAATCAGGTTTCCCGTGCCAAGCTTTGATGAGCTTGGAGTTTATGGTTTTACTACAATACATGTTTACTAAATAACTACAAATGCATCCACATTACTACTCATAGTGCTGAGTAGTGTATTAATTCCAGAGGTTCTCTGGTTCCATGCATTTATTCTGTGGCCCATAAAATATTCAAAGCACATTCATACTCTCATTTACAGATTTGGACTGATGCAAAGTATTTGCCACATTCAAGTCAGGCCATGTTCAGCCATTAACGGACATTAAATACAATGACATTGTTCACTGTTACCTGTATGTCATGATACCTTGTGCTTTATCTAATGTTAATCAAATAAAATTAACTGAAAGAAAAACAGTTACTTTTAGAAACATCTGGAACCCTTTCTCTGGTTATTGCTGATGAGAGCTCTTCTGGCTACAGATTTGACACTGTCGTAATCTTCACGACTTGATACCGACTGCTGAGGTGGTAATTTGTGGCACTGCTGTGCTTGCAGTCAAATATAGAAAGTTACGTGGACACATCGGCACAGTGCAAAATCTCACTATGCACAAAAAGAGGGTGCTGGTCCCACTGAGAGATAAAGATCGCATGATGCAGTATTTCGTGAACAGGTGTTGTTCCTGCACACGGCTGCCTGTCACTTTCGGATGGAACTGAGGAAGAGCTCAAACTATAGATTACAAACAGCAGAGCAAAAACAGACTAGTGGTGAAAGCTTCACTATGGCCTTAAATAATCTTAGACAGGCAATAATCTGTAGGAGTTAGTGTATAAACACATACACACATGCTTCGCTTGAGATCATATGACATTGAGCATACAGCATACATACGCACAGGATTGACACCTCATTGTAAGTGAATTGGAGCGTGTGCCCTACTGACTATACTGGTGGCCTTCCAGTTTTGGAGGGGGGGGGGGGTCTGATGCTGAAGTAGCAACTGCGGCTGTAAGCCTAACATTTCACTAGAAATCTGATAGGCAGATGAATGACCTCCACATAAGAGAGCTGTCTGTAAATGCACTGCAGCTGTTGCCCATATATGTTTCTTTTTCACAGTAACAATAAAACCAGAGGAATTTTACTATTTTATCACATGCTCACATTGTCTGTTTAATACAAAAATAAGCCACTTACAACGATTTTACCATGGGTAAACAGGTTTTAGATGCACTTGACCTGAGTGCCTTTTTGGCTTTATGAATCCCAATAGCAATTATATAAAATACAATAAAGATCAATAAAGAAATTTACTATTAATAGTAAACAGAGGAAACCATTAAATGACTTTTTTGAGTTTGTGGCAACTAAGCAATGTACCAGCAATGAAGCATTTTTCTAGCAACTTTAAAACGATGATCACGCAGTCAAAATTTTTAAATAAAACTGTTTTTCATAAGAAGTACACATTCATAAATTATCTTTAAATTACCACTAGTCTGTTGGGTTTAATGTCCTCCTCCTCCTACTCTTTTGTGCTTCCTCCATAAGCATTATCTTTACATCAACATTTAACACTATCTGAGGACTTTTGTTTGTCCTTCCCTTTTATGTTTCGAGTGAACTTTCAGGTAGCTTATCTGAAACTACTGAGGCAAGCTGTCGTTTGCGTCAGAAGTAACAAGCATGGATAATCGTCTCTTGGGTTGCATCCTAAATAAGGGCTTATTTATCAGTGTTGTTTAATGCTCATATAAGGGTGAAGAGGCAGTTTTTCTTACAGCTGAACATGTCTTACAAAGATCAGAAGACACTGATAAGTTAGTGTTCTTATTAAAGTATTTATTTTGAAATTTGGAAAAAAAGTTTAAAGAATAGGTTAATCCAATGTTTGTTATTGACATTCGCTTATCTGTATTGACAATCCTTAAACTTTAGCCCAAAGTAGTAATTATTGACAGTTAATAAACTATTCAAAACTACTGTAGATGTGAGTTACTCTGTAATATATTTTACAATAAGGTCCAATTTATTAACATTAGTTCATGCATTAGGTGTCCTAAACTAAAATGGAAAATACGGCTACAAAATTAAGTTAATATTAGTTTCTGCATATACTAATACAACATTAAAGTATTATGAAAAGTAGTATGTTCATAAATTAGATTAAGAAATGCTGTAAAATATATTCATTGCACAAATATTCTAATACCTAATGCAACTAATGTTAACAAATTGAACCTTATTGTAAACTGTTACCAGTTACTCTTGAAACTAAACTAAAAAATGTTGAGTGGTCTCTCTGAAGTCCAGTAAGATGGTCATTAACATATGAAATCAGAGGCTCCAGATAATATAGTGAGATACAAACCCTTTAACAGAAAAATAAGAATTTGTCTCAGGCACAACAGCACTTTTAATCATATATTTGATTAGTAATTGAGCCAAGGAGTTGTTCTGATGCTATAGATTTTTTTTCATCAGCTAATTAATTACAAGAATTATGCTGTCATCATGTGGTTAATAAGTAACATTACACAAAATAACCCTTGAGGTTTGCCAGGAAAAAGGCTTTTTACGCCCTCTAGTGGTAAATCTATTCCAGTACATGGTCGCTAACTGGTTTATGTGTTTAGTGAGACTTTCTCACTGTAGTAGGCTTACTATATTTACTTGTAGATTTCCTGAGAAAGTGTTATTATTGTACCAGTTTACAATAATCTGAACATTTTTCTATGGTCATTTGGCAGTTGGGTCAGTGTGTTCAACGTGGGGCCCATTCAGCCATTATTCCCTGTAGGAATGAGAAGAATGCCTGTCAGTTGGAGAGAAAAAGGTCAGGCAAGGCTGTGGGGGGGACGGAGCCATGGGTAATATCTGACCAGATAATCGGAGTGTGAAACCAGGGAGCTGTTACTCCCATACACAAGCACAGCAGGAGAAACAGGACTTGGGAAACATGCCACATGCCCGCTCACTCACACACACACACACACACACACACACACACACACACACACACACACAGACACACTGACTCAGCAATGAAGCTAAGCCTGGGCCGCTGAAGACCTAGGTTGTGACATGTTTGCTTACAACTGGAAAAAGAGAAGAGCATGGTTGTTACACATGTTCCTGTCTTAAGCAGTGTAAAGCAAAGTTGTAAAGCACTTCTATCCTTTTCAATATCAAGGTCCCAGTCCTCACCTTGTGACACCTCCGTGTCACTCTATTTCACGCGCTTTGACTGAAGAATGAAAAATGTGGAAATTCTGCTCTGACCTCATTGGTGAAGTAGCAGTGGAGATTACAGGCATGCTTTACAATTTACCGTTGTGACATTTTTGCCTCTCTGTTCCAGACTGTGCACTTGGAAGTCATCCTGACTGCACTGTGAGACAGACTCAGCTCCACAGGGGGCCTGGTCCACCCAATCATGAGCTTGGCCCACCCTGGGCTGACAAATGCAAACGTATTTCAGTTTAACCTAATTCAAATTTACAACAGCATTATTAAATGGTTGTTTTTTTAAACAATATTCATCAATGATTAGTTGGAAATATTATTAATGAGCTTTTTAAATATTTGGATTTTATTTATCGTTTTATTAATATCGTTATTGGCATGTTGCCAGAGATTTAGAAGGCATTGGAAATCTGCAAATACATACACAAATTGAAAAATCTTTAGAAGCTGTGCGAAGTGATTTGAATCAAATTTATAAGTTATCTATAACTTTAACATTATCATTATTGTCATTGGCATTAACAAGGACAATGACCATAATATATGTATATTAACTTAAATATGTGTTTTATTTCTGCATGACAACACAGTCAAAAACTGAAGCTGGTTATCGAAAAACTGAAGCTGGTTATCGGACCATTGTTTTAATTTTAGCAATAATGTGAACAAGTTCCCATATCCCTTTAATCATTAAACCACTTACACACTCTCCTCTTCAACAGTACTAGTCTAAATAAAAGTAAAAATTAAAAATATAATATTATAAAGCCTTCCGGTTACAAATGACTTTTAAATGACATGGCAGCTTTACATGGTAAATAATTAAAGCGTTGGGGCAAGAGCAGTTGTAAAACACAAAATGTCTTTAGATCGCAAATACACTGAAGCAATGACGCATATTCAGCATATCCTCAGTTAAATTCTCTTTAAGCCTTTATAAAGAGTGAAATCAATTCACTGCTAAGAAATTTTCAAGACAAACTGATTGCTTTCTATGTATACAAGATTTCTTTGCAGCAATGAGGTTGGGGGCAATGGTGACACTTTTTAAAATAAAAATAACAAATAAAATTCAGATCAAATGTGCAATGAACATGAATCTCCTGACTATCAACTAATCAATATAAAATAATTAATTTTATAATGTAACTTATAATGTAATATATTATATTGCTTTAAGCACATACTACTCCTGAAAGATTACCTTACAAAGTTGGAACCAGTACCGGAGGTTGTTCATTTTCAAGTGTTGCAATTATTCCCAACCACTGCTACAATAGGTGATGTAATGAAGGTGACTTTTTGAATAAGTCAGTATTACTCTATTATAGGTCTATTAATGGTACAGTTACTTCTAGCAAATACACATGCACACATACACACAAACACAAATTCTTATACCAAAATATGGCAGATACATCTGTAGTAGGCTATAATGGAAAATGTAAAAATTGCCCTCGGCCCCTATCACACTGTAGATTCTGCTCAGCTGAGAAAATTGTATTGATTTTAAACAGAAAGCCCATGGAAAGTGGGGAAAGAAAAATTATTACATTCCTCCTCAATAAGACAGACTTATGATTCCTACCCCGGGATCTTAACACCCAGGAAATTGTAAGGCATGACTTTATAAATCTCCTCAGAGGCACTTCCTGTACTTGTGGAACAGTACAGCCCCCAGGGTCCAGTTCCTACGGTTTAATGATCCTTAGGGCTTCCATGGCAACCAGATGAAAAATGATTGGCTATACAGCAATAACTTGAGTTGTGCACAGGAGAGCATTATGACCATGAGTGCAATAATCGCTGAGCAATCAGGAAAAGTGCCAAGAGATTGAACAGACGTCTGTTTTGGCTTTATTGTCTCTTAACGTGAACGAAATGAATTGGTGATCTTGGTGAACATTGGTGATCATTTTGTAATCCTTTGTGCACAAAGCAATATTAACTTTGAACCATACTGATCAGCACTAAAGTCAGTTTACTCGGCAGGTTTGTCCTTCAAGCTGCATGCCGAAATTCTGTGCGGCACAGGTATTTTGGAGAAGGCGTCGGGCAAGTCATGGTAATTTTGGGAAGCTTCCGTCCTTGGGAGTTGCAGAGCTCCACGGTGCGTTCCATCAGGGAACCGTATGGGCCCCTGTGTGCAGGCAACAGATCTACCTGGTCCTGGTGACCAGGAATGTGGACCTGTGGCAGAGCTCTAAGAAAAGGCAGTGGAGAGTGTAGGATCTGGCGGCACAGATGCTCCTGGAACCCAGAAAATGGCTCCAGCAGGTGGGCCGCCAGTGGGCAGTCAAATACTCCTCCGTTTGGTGCTTTTTTCAGCACAGACCTCAGGGGCTGGCACGCTCTGTCAGCCTGCCTCATCTGTTGCATGGTGTCAGGACTGATAGGGTACACTGCCTGCACTACAGGACTTTGAAAAGTGAGTCGAGATTTCGGGGACACTCCAGAGGCTTTGGCAGGAAGCAAACAGGGCCCATTTCCTTGAACACTGTGCACCCTGACAGAGAGAGATGTCTGCCCGACAGGTACAATTTTTGGATGCATCAATGCATTAATCGGTTTAGCTGAACTGAATTCCATTTTGTCCGGCCTTTTTCATAAGAGAATAAGAATAATTAGACATTTAAATACCACAATCTTTTAAAAACAAGATTTATTTGCTTAAAACTAACAAGCATGCACACTTTGATAGGCACCAGCGATGTAATTAGTGATGCTTGCTTAGTTTCTTGCAAAATTTTAAGTATGTTTCATGTGTGAATTGTTTATTTTGTTATACAAAAAAGAATGATACCTCAAAATGAGTACCTCAAAAAGTTGAGCTATTACTTTTCTAAGCAAACAGACTTTTAATAAATAAGGAGAAAAAAATGCCAAAGACTTACATCTAATGTCTTATGTCTAATGACCGGACCATCTAACAATGCCTAACAATGATTCAGAACACTCTAGTAACTGCTTACCCAGCAAACAAAAATATGTTTAAGTTAAATACGCAAAGTTGCAGCAAATAAAAATAACTTTATAAGGACATTCTGAGAATGTTATTTTAAGAATGTTCTCTCTCAACATTATGAGAACATTCATTAAGTACAAATAACATCATAAGGATGTTCCAAGAATGTTGTTCTAAGAACATTTTCTCACCACATTACGAGAACCTCATTAACTGTCAATAACATTATAAGAATGTTTGATAAACATATTCTTTGTCCTAACATTTACATAACTTTTAAAGAACGTTACTGAAAGTTATGGGAACTTTCCCTGGGTAGAAACACTCTAACAAATGTTAGTTAATTAAATGTTGTTAGTTAACTAACCAGAACACTTTAGCAACATCATAGCAATGCACTAAAAAGATTAAAGAGAGAAAGGTTTAGTGGCAGAGTTTGCCTTTTTAGTATGAATGTGAGAAACTTGGGTCAGATGCAAGCGATACAAATCTATTACACAAACACAGAGTCCATAGTTTCAAGAGGAAATCAATGAAAATGGTCCAGAATGACCCATCACATATTTATTAAGCTAAAGTGCTCTTTTTCTCTGAAATGATATCACTATATTATCACTATACGTATGCTGCAAAGCCTTGTCCATAGAAAGTTCCAGTACAGCAAAGGTTATCAGGTTTTCAATCACATTAAGTTCCAATTAACCATTTCTGTTACTAATCGTATTCATCAGTGATGGTCCTGGCAAGCGGAGACATCTGAAACTCATTGCAAGTGTATATATATCTGAACCTCATTGCTCTTAAATCCCACAAGTCCCGTATTTACCAAAGTGAGGCATTTAAACATACTCTCTGTATTTTACAAGCAGACCTGACTGTGCTGTTGGTTGCACTGCGTAATTCCACTTTATTGGGACAATTTAATTTCAGTTTATTAGCCCAGCTGTGGGGGCTGATAGTAAGTGAATAGAAATCTACATGCCCTCTCTCTCCCTCTCAGTTCTCAGCGCTCAGCTCTGCTTTCTCTCCCTCGCACCTCACAGCCTCAAATAAATGAGGAAAGCAGAAAAATACTTGCCCATGTGACGCCGAGACTAACCAGGCTTTAAATCATTAATAAGCAGAAAATGACTCCGCACATATCTGCCGGGCAAGATATCGACTGTGCCTTTTCATTTTTGTTCTGTGAATTTAACAGCACCCTAAATGCAGAATGAAGTCAAACCATGCAAAAAAGAGCCTCCTGCCTACTCAGTGACAAGTATGAAAGAACTTAACATTCCTCCAGCCAAACAGCTAAGGGCACTGAATTATGCTGCAAAGTCTTATCGTCAAGGTTTAGATGGCCAGTCAATAGATGGTTGATTTGATCTATGAGCTCACGGTTTTAAGTCCACAGTGGCGTGACTTAAATTTTTATAAAGAAAGATAAAATGTACTTGAAATGTACTTGCATAGGCTAACTTATACCTGCATCCAGACCTACAAGGTGGTCTTGGGGGGTCCGTTTCCTTCCAAGTATTCCTGGATTTGGTGATTGGTGGGAGTTTGGGGACAGTTTTGCATCCAGTGCCTTTCACAATCAAACTGCACCTGGTAATTATATTTTTATTCCAGCACTGAGCATATTATGCCATTGAATATTGCCATTGGTAATCAATTAGTGGTGTCTATATTACAGGAATAGTTCAGATTTAGAACTTGAGGGTGATTAAATGACAATTTATTGGGTGAATTATTCCATTAAAACGTTGCTTATAAAGGGAACCAGTTGTAAAAACTGTATTTAGTACCTTGCGCTTATGATAGGGGGTAAACCAGATATGTTGTGATTCTTAGAATGTCTGTATGACCTCTTGTCTCTGGGTTGGAGGGTTAATCCAGTCATTACCGCTGGCAAGCTCTTGTGACTCCGAACATCGTCATCTTCATCTTCATCCCTGAGTGGCCCCTTTACACCAGGGAGACATGGAAGGCTGGCAATTACATCCTATGCAAAACAAGCAAAGTCGGCGCATAAGTCCATGGGATATTCTAGCTAAGATATCATGTGTGATAATGTACAGTTAATGAGTCATTATTGCAAAATAATTCATGACAGGGTGAATAGGTTCATTATGTACCAAGGCGGTTATTTTGCGACATTATTCCACTTATTATATAACTACTTATATACAGTTTAATGGTCAGTAGTCTTATTGATTCTGGAGTTTTACCCTGTGTTGCAGGAATGAAGCTGGTTCTGATAAATGCGATGGTACAGGTGAAATGTCACGAAAAGGGGACTGACTTCTGTGTTTTCTGATTTTTTTGGAGGGCCTGTTGGCAGAGAAAGTGATTAGATGTGATACATTTACATTGAAAGTAACCTCAACTGTGATGTTCTTGCCATAAACATGGTTTCTATAACCATATACGAAATGTTTTCCAACATAAATATTTGCATTCTTGTTGCATATATTAACAGCACAGAAAATATTACCAGTCTCCATTCCCATCCATAGGAAAGCCTTTGCCAGAAAAGCCCATCCTGATTCTTATTTACCCTTAAAGAGAACAAGTTGTTAGAACCCCAAACACAAAGATAAATATCCAAAAAAGATTCATAATTACCAAATAAACTTTAATATTACTAAACCTCTCCTTCCTATAAATAATTGTTTAATTAAAGATATTCTTGAGCAAAAATTCCGCTCTTATCTTTACCAACAGGATTTCAAGAATTCCATTAGACTTCAAGAAGTCCATTAACATATAAATAGGTGTTTCATTGCATAAATTCAATGCATGTGCACTGAAAATATATTTTCAGCCACAGTGGAGATAATTCGTCTACTGATACATCAGGATTGTTTTAAATCAATCCCATGCTTTCAGATATTAATCAAACACACAATCCACCATGAAATATAAAGCGTGTTGCCTGCCCATTTCCCCCCACATAAACCTCAAATTTCCTTTTTCTCCATTTGAAATTTGTCAGTGCCAGATTAAAGACGATTTAGCATGGAAACTAAAGAAATTTGTGTATTCTGGCCTTGCAGCCACCAACCGATAAAACAATATAATATTGTAATAAAATACACACTGTTTAGCACAGATTTGAAGCACCACCATGTGCACCTCGCAGTTCTCAACTGAACATAAGTTCTTGAAATGCAACAAAAGTACTTTAGAGTAAGACATATCTTGGTTTGGTGTCAATATGATTTAGAAAAATATCTAATAAAGATAAACCTTGTAAAACTTACCACAGGCATGCAGATTATCAACAAGACCACTCAGTGGAAAAGCTGGCTGCCGCCTCTTACTGAGGACAATCCAAACTACTGAAATCAGGACATTACCATGACCACCCTAACAGACCAGTCAAAATCCAAGACAACAAAGTACTCGGCTGCTGATTGGGTGATTGTGTCCCGGAACCCCACAGAGAGTTGAGAACAACCCTTTTTTTGTGAAATGATTTGCAAAGAGTCATTAATATATGAACAGAAGCAAACAAAACAAACAGTGACTCAGAATAAGAGATGATTATACAGCAGAGTAGCCTTTGAAGTTGGTTACCTGGCCACAAAATGAGCTCATGACATGCCCTAAAAAAACATTTCATCCACCTTAACTCAACAACTACTCCATAATCATGCTTCAGTTCTGAGAAACTGCCTCAAAATACAGACATTTGTCAGTGCAGAGACTTTACTCTGGCACGTAGCTAGTGTAAGCATCATTAGTGGGATGATATGAGTTATATTCCCCTTTAGGGGGTGAGGTCTCCTTGCATTGTTTAAATCCGGCTTAGAGGTGAAACATTAAGCTTCAGGCTTTAAAGCAGCTACAAGCAGCTGCTCAGCAGGCCATGGAGGATCTGTCAGCAGTAGGGAAGCATTAATCTGCAGTGTGCTTTTTACGGCCTCCTGCTGCGATCTCCCATAGGGCAGTGCAGACAAACACTTCGTCATCATTACAAAACACATTTCATCTGTAATGATTAGCCTTTTTTTTTCTTGGCTTGCTCACAATAATATGTTCACAGTTTGGAAGAGGGAGGCTGTGTGCCATAGGCTTCTTGTTTTTTTTTTTAGAAAGAAAGCTTTTCAAACAAAGCATTGGTTGAAATGTTGACTTTTTACAATATAAAATTTCATAGGAATATCTAAAATTAGCATTAACATGGAGGACACCTTGTGAAGCAACATGGATGGTCTACATCTGTCCTGATGAGCAAATGATCAGGCCTGTGCATTAGCCCTTACACCTCTAATGCAAATCAGGACACTGTAAATTGGCCTTTAATAGCATTTGTATAACTCATTAGCATGCAAATTGGAAGTGGGTTCATTTAAGCTAATGTACGAACTGCTAATGTACTTTCATGCTTCCAGCAGCCTAGAAGCGAATCAAAACCGTTTAGAACTCTTCTGCTTTCAGATTAGCCTGTTTGTCCACCATGGCATGTTGAAATGCTTATATTTTGAAAGTTTTTATGAGCTTATAGAAATGAATTGCTAGGGCTTGTCCACCATGCATGGGTATAGTCAATGACCTTTGCTTCGTTTTCCTAATGAACAACATGGACTGAGTGAGGACAGATGTCAGAGCCGACCAGGTCCTTGCATTATCGTTAATCATAAAATTTTCACGTTAAATTTACAACTACTTGTTCCTGAAAACAAAGTGAAAATTTGTAGCTGACTGATATAAGATAAACTCTGACTCAACGCGAAACCATTTTCAAGATGCGCTGAATTAGATGGTGTTGCAGTACAGCCAGTCTTGCAGAACAACCTGCTACATTCTGCAGATTATTCTGGTCAATGAATTCAGATAACAGTGCGGCAGTCTCCAAGAACAGCTGTAAATAAAACACTGAAAGATAATGGAAAACGTGTATGGACTTACAATTGGAATTTATCTGCGTCCAAATGTATTATTTCACAGACAACTTAAATGAAATATAGATGAGGTACAAAGAGCCTCAAACAAAACAGTGATAGTACTAACCTTCGTCAAATCCAGAGTAGTTGTTCTTCAAAAGTGCTCACTGTAACAACCTTTGGTTCCAGGTGGACTGATGGAAGAACCAGTACGGCCTCACTCGCAGAAGACATATAAAGTCAGGAAAGCGAATTGGAACTGGTGATTTCAGCCAGCTCTTGTAATTTTTGTGTGCAATATGCATCAGCCATTATGATGGTTCTAACTGAACTTGAAGGACCATAAAATGACATTTGGATGCAGGCAGCAATGGACCTTTTATTGATTTCTTATGGAGGAACATTGCCATACTGTCATACTTGAATGGATGTAGAATGCGGTGCGTACATAGCTACACAAATAAACTGTGTATTATGTATTCAACACACTGTGGTTTCCAGGGCATCGGATTCAAACTTAAGTCACCCACTGGTCAGCTATACGGAGAGATCTATGATGGTGTTCCTTTCCCCATCATACAGATATCCTTAAAAAGAGACCTGCATACTAAACACAGTAGAGTATTGTGGAAAATTAAACTAGCTCTATAGGAGAAAACAAAAATCATATTCCCAACCAATTTTACAGGTGAGCAGTTCAAACGAGGCAGTATAATATTGGATCTAAACAACGAGAACAACACCCTTATGGTTTTAGAATACAGTCGAGAACCTGAGAAAATATTCTCCACTCATTTTATTCACATGTGCGTTCCATACAGGGCAATATTTTCTCATAACAATGTTTGATGTCATATTTCACCTCTATATGCTGGAGCCAAACAAAACTGTCATCAAATAGAAAAAAAAAATATTATGCAAAACGTGTGCAGCTGAATGCTCATTTCTCTGGATGTGTGACACATGCTGATGACTCGCATTCTGCGGACAGTGGGAATGTAATGAAATGCAGTGAAGGAAAAATAAGCAGTCACTCATCCAATGAAATACCCTAACTATGCCACACCTCTTCGGGATAATATTTCTAAGACTTATCTCGCTCTGTACTTAAGTTGTCAACAGTAAAAAGAGGAGAGATGACATTCAAATCGTACAAAAACCTAATAAAACCTGTCTGTTAAGAAACATGACAGAAAAAAAACATGGTCCTGAAATGATTCAAACTCACTGAGCGCTATCGTTTACCCCTGTAGATCCCGATTTAAGTCGTCAGCAGCCTAGAATGTAAAACAACGAATCTCCCATGGTAACACAAATACTGTGGTCAATTCATTTTCAGGTAACCTAGTAAGTCCCTCTGCACCTCTATGAGTGGAGGTACCTGCAGAACCTCAGGAATTACGAAAATGAACAAGAAAAAAAATTTAAAAAATGGAGAAGAATGGAGAACAATGAACAACTGAAGCAATTTCTTGTTGTTTATAGAAAAACAAAGAATGTGGTAAGCTTTGAAGCTTAAGAGAACGAATGTCAGTCTTTTCATTAGTTTTTTTTCTCTTTTCTTAATTTTAGATTTTGTTTTCCTCCTATTTTTGATTCAGTGCAATGCATGGAACAATACAAGGGTCCCCCAGGGTTGGTTTTCTTTGTGGATTTTCTCAGGAGCGACGGTAACGGGTACGCTGTCGCAGTCGTTTAACTGGTGTCCATGGATTCCATGTTGGCGCTGGAGGAGTCCCTCTGGATGCTGTCAAAGATGGCAGCTAGCTCAGGGTTGGAGCTGATCTGAGATTGGAACTCGCTCATTAGGGGGCTCTTCTCGGCTTCTGGGATGGTTAGCAAGGCTACTACGGCCCGCATGGCAGATCGTTTGAGCTCATCTTGCTTCTCAAACTCTTGCTTCACAGAGTTGGCTTTTACCTGAGAAAGAACACAATTAGAAATCAAACAACTCTCACTTTTTGACTAATGAACTGGCATCACTACTCCATGACCTTTCCAGTAGTTTGTGATTACAGAGAAAAAGAGGAACTGGTGAGAAAAGGGGGAACAAGATTGGTAAATACTGCAAACTGAATTCAAACTTTCCGAATTCAAACTGAGCTTATGTGCTAACTGCTAGATGCAGGTCAATTTAGATTTCCACCTCTGTCAATATACAAAGGTGTTTGGTGAATATTTTGCTTACCTTTGTGGTGCATGTTGCCCTAAGTGGCTCTACAAGTCTGTCCAACCTCTGTAATACTGCACTGGGACACAGACTAGATAATCTGGCCAGCATGAGGAATGTCAGCATCTGTCAACACATTAATAGAGCAAAAAGAACTATAAACCTTTGTGATTCATTAGTCTATGCACATACTTTTGGTTCCACTTAAGTTCCTTGTAACTATCAAATACCCTTGGCTTGCTAGGTAAATACTATATATATGTTAAAAGTGTGTAGGTAAACAAATCTACATGTTTTCAAGTACAAAGCCCTCAATTATATTAAAACAGTAGTTAATGTTCCTGCATCATTATGATGCAAGTACACCTGGTAATAAGTACAATTAAAATAAAGTTGGACCACGTCTGTTGTCAATGCATTATGCATTTATGCCTTTGATGACCGCACACTGAATCTTTGTTAATCAATTCACTCTTTCATCTTCTGTGGTCGCTAAATGATCTGCATGGCAAAAAGCCTGTGTCTCATAAAAGATTCATGTAGCTGAGTCTGATGGCTTACCTTGATATCATAATGGTCCTTAAGTCCGTCTTCAACATGGTTTAAGAATTCAAATATGTCAAGTCTATCAAGGCAACTGTCTAACAGAGTGTACATGCATTCAAATGCAGCCTTCCGGATGTCCAGACCATCGTCCACTGTGTGTTTGAACGGACCCATCTCAACCTAGAAAGAGGCAGGTGTCATTGAGCTTTGAGGTTTTAAAAGACAGTAAAGCAAAAGGCTGTGGACAAAGGGCAGATTACCTCTCTGATTAAATCCTTGCGCACTTTGGTCTCATTGTACAAATGAGGGAGAACGGTATCCAACAGGTCTCGAATAAGAGAAGGTTTGTTATGAGCTGCAGAGTTGAAGGTAACTAGAGCCACTCTTCGTACATTGAGGTCTGGATCTTCCAATGTTTTCAAGAAATCACCTAGAAGTATTTCAATAAAACTACAATTAAAATGTATTCTGGACAAAATTTAAAATGGTGCAAATTTGAACTTAGAGTAAGAGAAATAGACACACACACACACATTTCCCAAAGGAGAAAACCAATTGAAAACAGCACTTGCCTATGCAGTTTTTAAGAAGGGGGTCAATTGTTTGTGGGTGGTCAGAAATCGTGAATTTAACAGCGGTGACTACAGAGCTCCTGGCATAAGATGATCCTGGGAAGAAAGAGAACACTTTAATCAAAACTCTGATATTTATAAGAAAATTTATGATATATAAACATCCAAATAGTATTTCAATTCAAAAAGTCTGAAAATCACCTGATAAGAGATAGCCTTTTAGCCTGGGCAGAAGAGTCTCTGGGTCGATGAGTGTTAACTTTCCCAGACATTCAGCTACCACATTCCTTGTGCCCTCTTCTGTACACTCGCAGTGTTTGAGCAACAGCGCCCACACATTTTCAACATACGGTTTAAGCCCTGCCACCGAGGCAGAGCTGATGATTTCCTTGAGAGAGTGCAACAGCAGGTATTGTCGCTTGGGTTGGCCAGAGATCTCTTGCAGGACAAAGGGCAGGTACTCTGGGAGGTTCCCCACGCTGATGCTGCCTAACGCGTATGAAGCTGCTGATTTGACCTCTTCACTGGCTGAGGAGAAGGCATCCAGAATGACTGTTTTCAGCTCGGGCTGACCACTCAGATCAACGTGATGGCCGACCTCTCCAAGGGAAAGCAGAGCCAGCAATCGGATGGAGTCAGTGGAGCGCGAGTTCTTCACGTCTTGAATGAACTGTCCCACCACTGCAGGACCCTCTTTAGGACAAGCTCGGGTAAGAGCAGCCACACACTTCGCAATGGAGTAGTAGGATTGCTTATGGGTGAGCGCTGCACTCTGGGCATATACAGGACCTGTTAGCATACGTAGCAGGTCCATATAGCCCAAGCTGGTAGTTCCCGTAGCTACAAGAGCCTGGAAGAATTCCAGCATGGCACTAAGAGCGCCACCTTGCAGCAATGGAGAACGAACCAAAGCTATGAGTTCAGCCAAAATAGAGCCACTTATCTTAGACAGCGAGTCGGGGTGGACTCGTGCAAGCGTGGTGAGGAAGCTGATAGCCATCTGGGAGACATGCATATCGCTTTCATTTATAAGAGGTGGCAGCTCAGCCAGTACAGCATCAATCATTTCCGGTGTTACACTATCGCTGTAGTTCTTGACTAGAATGTCCAGTGCAGCCAGTGTGCTTAGTTTCAATGCTCGCTGGTTCTTACGTAAGAAGGAGGCAAGAATGGGAACAGCCTCACCCAAGATGGGCCTCAGGTTGATCTTCAGAGGTGACCCTGCAATGAGTGTGAGAGCTTTGACAGTGGTCAGCCTTGTTATCTCGTTCTTCAGTCGCTCTAGGAAGATGTGGAGAGTGCCTGGTAGGTCTGCACCAAGGCTATCACCAAGGTTGCAGATAATTTGCCCCATACAAGAAATAGCTCGCTCTTTGACTTCCTGGTCGATATCTGCTGCCTTCAGCCTTTTAATGGTGCAAGCAAAAAGGTCAGCGATGTAGGGCGAAGCATCAAAAGCATCTGTTTGATCGAGGGGCCTAATGACTTTGACCAACTGCTGGGTGACCAGCAGTGCTTCAGAGGTGATCTTATAAAAGGGATCTCCCACACAAGCAACTACAGGAGGCACAATCGCCTGAACATGGGGGTGGAAGACTTGAGGCTGATGATTGCACAGGATCACATACAAGCAAGACAGGGCATCTATCTTCAGATTTGAAGAGCTTGACTTATCGTTGAGAGAAAATATGATTCCTAGTTGGAACAAAATTAACAAATGTCACTCCAAAATAACATAATGGCTACATAAGGTTTACCCTAAAGAGCTTCTATAAACGCTGATCAAACTTGTCAAGAATTAAGCATATGATCATGGAAGGAATGAGTGACTCTACTCTCTTTAACATGTAGTAGCTTGCCTGCGGCACATACCTGGGATGAGAACAGGAATATGCTGGGTCAGGGCCCCTGGCAGCACGTTTACTAGTTCTGTCAGCATGTTGAAGCAGCACTGCCGGGTCTTAACACTTTTCTCCTTCATCTGTTTGTGCAGTGCTTTTACTATCATGGACACCTGCAAAGGCAAACAATATATGACCCTTATAAATAAACTTACATTATTAGAAAGCCCAAGAGTATGAAGTAATGTTGTAGTCTTCACAGTATATTGCAATGTACTAGAAAAAAAGAAAAAAAAAAAAATCTTTCCCTACCTGACTTTGAAGCATTGTAAGAGGAGTTTCTCCCTGTTCCATGGCATCTGGGTCACAGAGCCAGCTTTGGGCAGGGCGTGTTTGCTTGAGTAAGGACAGGTAGGCATGGAAAACATCTGCCTTTACGTTTTCTTCCCGCTCTTTAAAGCGGGCAATGAGCGCTGGAGAAACCGTGCGGTAAAACTCCGGTAACATCTCATGTCGTGTGCTCACCACGGCGTCCAAGCACTTTGCTGCCGCTCTTCTCACTTTCCAGCTCATGTCGTCATCATCACTGTACTCATCATCACTTCCTGTGTGGATCACAAGAGTTATGTGATATAATCAGAGTCTCGTCTTTGAATAATCCCATGCTACAATCCATACGTTCACAATAGTTTACATACACTATATTGCCAAAAGTATTGGGTCACCCCCTTCTAATGAACAGGTTTGACTACTTTAGTAATTTCCATGAGTACTAATCTTAATGTTTAAGCATATAATGATATTCTAGGGAACTGTGTGCTTCTAATTTTAAAACAACAGTTTGGACAGGACCCTTTTCTATTCTAACATGACAGTGCCTCTGTGTATAAGGCAAGGTTCAGTCAGTGTGGAAGAACTTGACTGGTCTGCAGAAAGCCAAGTCCTAATCCAAGCTGAAAACCTCTGGTGTGACTTTAAATGCAGACCTTGAGCCAAAAACTCTTTACCAAACACCAATGACTTGTACATACACTATATGGACAAATGTATTGGGACACCCCCTTCTTTAGAACAGAAAAAGGCACTTCCAAAACTGTGGCAACAAAGATGGAAACATAATGCATGTATTTAAAAATTGTATTTCCATCTCTGTTGCAACAGTTTTGGATGTGTCTAAAATGACTGTACCCATATTTACAAGTCATTGGTGTTTGGTGAGGAGTTTTTGGCTCAAGATCTGCATTTAAAGTCACACCAGAGGTGTTCAGCTGGGAATAGGAATTGGCTTTCTGCAGACCAGTCAAGTTCTTCCACACTGACTGAATCGATCATTTCTTTTTGAACCTTGCCTTATACACAGAGGCACTGTCATGTTAGAATAGAAAAGGGTCCTGTTCAAACTGTTGCTTTAAAATTAGAAGCACACAATTCCCTAGAATATCATTATATGCTTAAACATTAAGATTTGTACTCATGGAAATTACTAAAGTAGTCAAACTTGTTCATTAGACGGGGGTGACCCAATACTTTTGGCAATATAGTGTATTATGTATGTAGATGTGTCTGGGTTTGCAGTCTCAAAAAGAGTTTCTTTAATACGCAGACACTGTTAAACATACAGAGCAACAAGTTTGTCCCCTGAACCCCCTGCTTCAGCAACACAAACAGTGTGGACTTCTGAAGCGTGGGCTTCTGAGAGGAAAGCAAACGTACCCTCAAATCTGCTGCCAAAGTGTACGAGCCTCCTAAGGCTGCTTACAAGCTAGTGCGCAGTCAGCACAATCAATTATTGAAAAGAAAACAACAAATAGGTAGGAATATGATTTATGGATGAAAATAACACTCCAGTAGGGGCTGAGAATAAAAATCCTTGATGCCAGAAAAGATCAAGTAAACCAAAGGCATTTATGAATGTCTAACTCAAGCTTTTGGACAGGGGCTTGTCATTACGGCCTGCTCCTGTCAAATTCTGAAGTGCGGCAACCCACATTTCTTCAACCATACATCCACATGAACCACTTCATTCCAACATGCAACGCTGAGCACATCCAAACTCAGTTGTGCTCCAGAGCACTAATGGTTAAAAAAGCATTTTCATTCCAAGATCGCACATCCTCTGTCAGAGAAAGTGGCATGACATGCTCAGCACATGCATTTAGGAGAGTCAAAAGGCCTGCTTGACAATCTCTAAGGTAACAGAGTAGCAACCGTTTAAGCCTGTCTGGACATTACAGAACAATCAGTACCTCCCAAACCAATCTCAGAGCCAATTTCATCGGCTGTAAAGGCTTACGCATTATTCATTATTATATGTCTGCTAGACCAGACAAGTTGCCATCATCCATTCATTCTAGGGCTGCAACTAACGATTATTTTGATAATCGATTAGTTGGCTGATTATTTTTTTGATTAATCGGATTTAAAAAAAAGCTGCATTTTCTTTTATTTTATTGACAAAAAAACACTTCCACATTCTGCCCAATGTTCTTCAAACAAACGTGCCAGCTGAATGCTATGAAAACATACAGTGCTTAATTTATTAGACCACCTGTCATAATAAAGAGAAAACAAATATTTTAGGAATTTGTCAAAGAATTGTTTAAATCTAAAACTGTTATTGTCATTTATTTGGCAAACAACAAATTGAAACAACTAAATGGTATTTATTCACATAATAATAAAAAAATGGCCTCCTGCCTTTCATAACAGCATGCATTCTTGCTGGCATTGTTTAGGTACTTTTTGACTGTAATTGGGTATCTGAAAAAATCTTTCATAGATCTTTCATTCTTTCATAGATAACAGCAATAATTATATTATAGGATTAGAAATAGCCTACTCTTACTAAAGAGCTTACGCATAATTGGAGGACTAACCAATACAGATAGCTAAAAAATGATTTTAGTAAACACCAATACTGTTAGTTTAGAGCAGCAGTAGCACAGACCTTACATAATTTGTTATAAACCTTACATAAATTTGTTTTAATAAATTTAAGCACTGTATATAGGCCTATAGTTTAAATATCTTCATCAAAAATTAAGATAATAATAAAGATAGAATAAAAACACAAACTCAGTGTTAAACAACAGGTAAGAGTAATGTTCTGCAGGAACATGTGTTCACTTTTTGATCACAGTCATGTTTACTGTAATTTCTTTATCCTGTAAAAGGCGGCTATGAAGTGTCTGATATTTATATTCAGACAATTACACGCTGTTATCCCTTTACAGTTCCTACTCTCATAAAATACGTGCACTACATGTTGACTTGTAAACCTTAATTTAATGTTCAAAAACAGATATTTCAGCACAATTAATGTTTTTGCGCTGAATATTAATCCCTCTTTGACGCGCGTTCATACGCCCGCCGCGCTGGCGCTCATTCAGTAAAGATTTAAATTTAACACAGACTCTCAGGACGGAACTTTATGCAAAAATGGAAATACTCCCGTGAATTTGTGACATTTACAGATAAGGATATGACCGTAAACTGAAAGTGTTTGCGCTGAGGATGCACACGCATCTGTCAAAACACCTGACAGGGCAAGCCATTATGCTAATGCATTAGCTTAAAGGTGCCATAGAATGCATTGATACAATATGTTAAATTGTTCTCTGATATCTACAAAGGTATGTGGCTTAGGTAAGGGCAAAAATTCTCCAGAAATGGTTTTACATGTCCATTTACAACCCTAGGATTTGCCCCTACAATGAAATGCTCTGTTATTACCTTATTTGCAAGGGTCATGAATAATAATGTTGAGCTCTGCTCTGATTGGCTGTTTCAAAGTGCGGCTCTGCTCTGATTGGCTGTTTCACGGTGCGGCTCACACAGCAGGAAGAAAATACAGGGAGGAAAATATATTTTTAAATACGTTCTCTCGTAGTTATATCGTTGGTTAATTATACTGTATATAAATCGCGGGCATAAGGGAGTCGCTTTGAATGCACGATCACGTTTTACTTTCACTTTTGCGATCGTTCGTGCTCTATGTAAACTACAGCGGCAGTAGCTACTTACCACGCATTTTACAAGATCAGATGCTTGTCGGTGATGCTCGGGATCTGTAAATCAATCGCCATCATCCTATCAGTCATCTCTCCTCACTCTGTTTATGTGGTAAGTGAAATCTTATGTACTGTAACAGGCTATCGCTAGCAAACAGCTAACCATGTCTCTAGTGGCTCGCGTTATTCTATTAGAATGAGTTATTTGTTTTTCGTGGCTTTCTGAATACAGACACCAACACATCCCTGCTCTTCACAATCCATGCACAGCCATTTTCGCTATTGTCCTCGCTTGTTTCTTCAAAATACCTGCCTGCAGAACTGATGATTCGGCTGGCCTAGAATATGGGCAGGTATGTGCAAATGTTGGGGGCGTAGTGATCCCAACTGTTGCGTCACAGTCGGTGTTATGTTCTGATTCGCCTATTTTTCAGTGGTCTTTTGCATTCACGAGATTTACATAAGTAGGAGGAAATAATGGTGTTTGAGACTCACGGTATGTCATTTCCATGTACAGAGTTGTTATAATTCAACTATGCCAAGGTAAATACAATTTTCCATATGGCACCTTTAAATAAAGAATTCTCATGTTTTGAGCAGCTTGGATTACATACTTCTCCCGCAGCATCTCATTCTGTTTCCTCCACTATTTTTAGATGCATTTTGTACATAGAAATGTGTTATTCAGTGCTGTAATTTGACGCAAACTGCTGAAGTTGAACGTGCACTGTGGACAGACCCGACTAATCGATAATGAGAATCGTTGTCGATGATTTCATTATCGATAATAATCGATTTGATCGATTAGTTGTTGCAGCCCTAATTCATTCCAATAAAAAGCTGATTTCTGATGGTCTGGCAAACAGTCTCTGCAGATGGTAGGGCTGTGAAGGTTGCCGCACTCTATAACAAGCATAATACAAAGTTTTGTATACAAATGTAATACTATAACAGTTGCCAACTGTTTTATTTAGACTATAAGTCTATGCTAATTCACAAATTACCTCAAACGCCATTCACGGCGTTTCCTTTAGATTGGCATGTTTGAGCATAGGAAAATACAGTTTATTTTGCATTCAGCAAATTTATTTCGTGTTAAGCGATGAACCTTGTTGGGAAACCAAATACTACATCACCGATCTGGAATCATTTCCATTCATGTCACCCATCTGCGTTTGTGTCTTCAAGTTCACGTGATCGCAAACACTCGGCTGGTCAGGTTTGTATTGGTGAGGCTTTCTCCAAACTAGCCAAATACAAACGAGACAGCGATAAATGTAAGATGCTACCAAGAAATGTGGCAGCATACGCCGCGATTCCTACTCCACACAGAGCGCGCGTGCAGACAAGGAGCTAACGCGCCCGCTTGCTTTGTGGCGGAACAGAACCGTGTCTAAACCGGAATTTGAATTTGAACATTATATATATATAATTTTTTTTATGTATAAATATAGGCTAATTAATATCATACCACCGTGCCACCGGCATTAGTTGGTCTATTACCACCACGGTGGTAAAAATCTGCCACCGTCACAGCCCTAGCAGATGGCCAACTTTTCAGTCCCATACATGGACAGACTGCCTCTCTGACTGCTGTATTATCAAGACGCTGCTTTCAAAGACACCCAAAAATGTGGAGAAATAATCCCTAGGGTTTTTATTATTGTTATGCGACCAGCAGAGGCTAACACACACCAGAACTAACAAACTGAGCTGGTAACTTACAGCTAAACAGACTTTTGGTTCAGGAGAGAGAATAAATCCTTCTTCCCTCAGACAGAGAGGAGAAATGAGCCCCGCCTCGTACCTTGATAATCTTCGTCTACACCGTCGGCATCCATTGCATTCTCATCTTCATCCTCGTCGTCATAGTTGTAGTTGGGGTCATAGGTCAGATACTTAAGACAGATGCTAATGACTGTTGGGATATGTGGGTAGACTTCCTTCGGACACCTGGGAATCAAAGGCAATAAGAGTTTTTTAATTACACAAATAATCAGTTAAAATGTTATAATCTATACTCAATCCATCAGCGGTTAGATGGAGGTGTAGACTAACCTCCTTACGAAAGACTCAAAAGCTTGTATGCAATATTCCCTCAGTTCATCGTCATCAACATTGCAGAACTTCACCACCAATGGGATGATCTTCTCCAAGTACTCACCTGCAAGATAAAACCAACATGTTGTCATTTACAATCATTACACAGATATCAGACATATTTGTTGGGTTACAAAACTTAACATTAGACCGCCATAATTCATTGAATATAAATGAGTTTAGAGAGCAGCAAGATAAAGGCCTTGCTGTGTTCAGCACAAACAAATTAACAATCTTAAGATGACAAAAAGACTTAATTAAAACAGTAGCACAAGAGATAGCAACAAAACAACTCTGAGTGCATTCCACCGATGTAATCTTGCGCATCTTAATCGCAGCTGTCTTTGTTTCATCAAACGTAGGCGGTAATTGGCTGATGGGGGAATGGCGCACCACAGCAGTAAACCTAAATGACTTTTCACTTCATTTCATTTGTGCCAAATGGCCTGCCTTAGCAGCACACCAATAGAACAATGTTGATGACAAGGTGACGGGTAATAACGACCGTACTGGAGACTGTTCCATCTCGTCACAAAATAACATTCTGGCAATTTGTTCGGTCAAATTCCAAGTAGAGTTGCCTTCAAGCTCATACCCTCTATATATAATTATGCTTTGGGGGTGAATTGTATAAAACAGTCAAAGTTCTGAATAATTAAGGAAAACCTTAACGTGTTCTATTATTGTATCAGTTATTAAAAATTGTGGAAAAGAGAAATCAACAAAATATCTTTGAATGACGTCAAAATCCTTCTTATCAATGCAAAAACTGATAGAGGGGAAAGATGGCGCACATTGGGCCTGAATAACTTTTTCTGCTCATCAACCTGTGCAATCATGAAGTGAAATGTAATCAAGATTCAGTGTCAATGCTGGTGACCTCAATCTTGAGTGAAACATTTTCTATCATAAGAGCAGACTCTGGACTTCAAGATTAAGCCATAGAGAATTGCGGTAAAAAAGGCAATACCTAAGAGGGGAGGATATCATTACACAAATGTATTTACACCATGCTTTCTGCAAATTAAATAACAGCTATTGTAATAATTAGACCATTTAAAGACTTGGAGGACAGCTTTGGTTTGCTTTAGCTCATTCCAGATAAGGCTAAATTACAGCATCAGTGGTAAAACTAATAGCTGTATGAGAAGATCACACCTGATGGCTTCAATAAGTGCACACTAAAATTGCTTTCAGCACTTAAAGAGTAACTGAGATGAGGTCTTGAACCCTGAAGACATTAAGTTAACTGAGGTCTGTAACAACGGTGGAGCCTCACCGATTCTGTGGCCAGCTTGTCTGCTGATGGCAGCAATACACTGGATATAAGTGCGCGTGGTTGACATGGACTCGTTGCGTGAGAGCTCGGATAATAAGTGCTCGATGAGGTCCACGAAGACCAGGTTTCCGCAGCTCATGACCAGGTGTCCCAGGGCTATGATGGTCCTCTTTCTCACTGCCAGACGAGGGCTTGTCAATTGAGGCAGCAGACAGCTCAGAATGGAAGGATGGAAATTCACTAAGAGGCCTCCTTGTCTGGATGAATGAACACAAACAATGTAAGACATTCAAAAGAAAAATTTGTTGCAAAGATCACATACTTTTGCCTCTTTATTAGATGGGAAATATAGAATACTAACATAATACTCTTACTATTTTTAAAGTATATAGCGTATATAGCAAATTTCTTTTATTTACCAATATTTGCATTATAAAAAATGACAAATTATATCCCACGATACAGTGTACTAAATTTAAAGATTAAGTTTTAAACACACCAGGATGAAAAATTAAAAATAATTTTTATGTTCAAGACAACTGAATAGCACTTACTGAATTAAACTTGCAATTGACAAATGTGTAAAAAAAAAAAAATTCCTGTTGCATAATGCATGCTATTTCTTGGACGTTTACAAAAAAAAAAAAAAAAAAAAAAAAAATAGTGCACAGGATATATACTGTGCAGCATAGTGGTATTCCATGTTAATGCTCTATTCTAAAGAAAGAAAGAAAGAAAGAAAGAAAAAAAAAAAACCCTTCAGATAATGGACAATAACAGGAAGTAAGTAGGATCATGTTGCAGACCAGACTCAAACCTGTGTCAACTGCATGAGAACCATGGCTTTTTGTGTCTCAAGTGTGTAAGCTAACTGCTGCTCCATTTCTCTGAAAACAGCATGTTTTGCTGTGGATTACATCTGGCATCAAAAATGATAACTGTAAAGTCAAACCAATGTTACTGTCCACTGATGTTGATACCAATATAGTTATTATAGTTTCCATTCTTACTGTGAACAGGCCTTAAATCCTAATCGTGGGAAAGTACATTTTCTCTTTAAATAATTCCATGCATCTCAACTGGTAGTGCATGACCTTAGCAATGGCTCGTGGATTCAAATTCCCAAGGAACAAGCAAGCAGGATAAAAGCTTCTGCCTAATGCATGAATGTACATATAAATGCAAAATGCAATCACCCAAGACAAATTCAAAGTCTGCCATTAGTTACCACACAGAGCTGAGAGTCAGCCTCTAAAATGAAAGATCTACAAGTATATTCAGCTCAGTGAACCGAGGAAAAGATAACTGAGAACTGCCACAGAGGGGAGATGCATGTGCACAAACACCTCCAGAAATTACCAGGCAGGAACCTATGTGCACTCAAAAGCACAATTGGTCTAAACAAAAGCAGCAGTCTTCACATGGCTCGACTGACATACCTGCACAGCATGTCTGCCATGATGTCCAACGCTTCCAGCTGAACTGAGACGTCCTCCTGCTTGGCAATGGCACTTGTGAGGCGCCCTGTAATCTTTTTGCAAACACTAGCAGCAAGAGCAGAGCCTAAAGCAAAGAGAAATGGACTTAGTGATGGTGCAGGAAAACAACTAAATATAGCCAAACCCATGTGAATAAATTCTCTGTCCTTTTAGCACATGATAGAGGGGAAAAACAGTTGTCGAATACTCTGGAAACAATTGCATTAATAACGTTAGCATGTTGTTTTACCGCTGGATGCTGGCGGGAGCTCTCCAATCACTGTCTTGAGGCCGATGCTTGAAATATCTCGAAGCTGCTCCTTATCTGATAACATGTTTGTACACAATGTATCAACAATGGTTTCGACCTGGTACTCCTTCACTTTGCTGACAAGTGGGCCCAAACTGCAAGAAATAAGGACTTTTAGTGCAACCTCTAAAAATTTATTTGTCTATTGCTTGCAAAAATGTCTATACTGAAAAATGGTACATTATTTCTGTTTAGCATTCAAGTCAGTGTTAATCCATTCGCAAGATGGCTTTATCTTTCATAAGGTTTAAAAAAAAAAAATAAAAAAAAAGTCTCTGTAAGCATACTTGTATTCCACAACACAAAGACTGAAATAAAATGAAGAGAGATTACTGACTCATTCATGCAATCCCTTCAAAAATATCTAGGGGAAAAAAAATAAAGGCAAATCTTAGAGGCTAATAACCGAGATAAATCAACGTGAAAAACAGCAATACCTCTTAATAAATCACTCTGGCACAAATCAATTTCACATTAAAACATCTTCAGAGGATAAACTGAAGCCAATTCATGAAGGACAAACTGAAAATACACAACTAAGAGAAGCTTTCAAGTTCATGCAAGCGTATAAGGACTGGAACAAATGAATAATGGCAAAATTCTTACCATTTTACAGCCAGATTCTGAACTTCTCCGTTCTTGTCCTCCAGGAGCTTTAAGATCATTTTGACCACCTTCCGTTCACTATCATCATCCAGCTTTATCGAATCCTTCTGCAGTTCAGACATCAAATCATTGGTGGCCATGAATCTGAGGACATAAACAAGAACTTCATTATGAATGACTTATCAGGTCACTTTATTTTCCAGAAAAAGATGTTTCTTCAACCAAAATGTCATAAATGAAACGACTTTGACTGATGTTAGCAATCCCTACCATCCAACGTTGTCATATAAAGACCACTTTTCACTATCCAACCAATTCCCAATGGATAAAAATCAACCATCATCAACATTTTCTTCCACTGCATGTCCTGTTTCACTCATAAAATCCAACATTTTACACAAGCAATGACTACCAGTTGCAAGGCTTTTTTCCAGAGGTGTTCCCAATGGTCCAGACACACTGACACACTTAAAGAGGGTTTCATGTGACTTCAGCACTAACAGAATGGTTAATGTAAAGTCACCTACATGGCCGTAACGTGAGAGCCACCTGTATGGCGAGGCTGCTGGCATTATGTCAAAGCAAATGGGCTAACTGAAGTATTTTCACCTTTTCATCTCACTTGTCATGGTTTGCTAAATTCATAATCCACTTCTGAGCTGAAACCGGAGTGGATTAAAATGAAATCTTGTCTTTGGGTGCCAACATCAAAGCCTCAGCACAGAACCTCATACGTGATATGAGCGAAAACCTTCTGCATATCCTATTATGTGCCATCTCTTTCTCTCAAACACACAGACCTAAATGCGTCTGCTTTGGCATATATTTGAAGGCATGGAATCTCTTATTCCAGCGAGAGCCTAAGAAAGAATGAATAATGCATGAGACGCACACACTTCAACAGCAGGGCGAAAGAGGGAACACCAGCACACGCCAACAGAGGAGACCTAGAATGGTGTGCAAGCAAAATGTTCCCAGGGGGTGAAATCTTGTGAAATTCAGAAGAGCTGGGATGAGAACAGCAAACGGCTTGACGGAGATGACAGGCAGGAAAGACTCTGGGAATATGATCCGATGACTGGATTAGCATTCATTTCAGGACTCCTGTCGGATATGTATAAAACTCACAAACCATTAACCTCCTGGTGGCCACTGCTGAATATACTGACATCATTAAAAGGGAATCCCCCAACAGCAAGAACAGCATGACAGTCCAAAATACAAATCATAACTATATAGATTAAATACAACTTCATGATTATGCTCATATTTACATGCTTCTGGCCTTGACAGCATTTCTGACCAGGCAAATATTCTCAGACCAAAGTCATGCAATCTTTGCTTACAGGTATAACACTCACGTAAATATCTAACATTGTTATTTTAAAAACCTATTTTTTTATATGTTGTAATCATTTGAAGTAAACCATTTAACACAAGCTTTGACTTATAAAGTACAAGAATCGACCACTGCTGCTATAAATAAGTGTCAATCTGCAGGTTACAAATGATTAAGAAGTGAATAAAAGAAAACAAATGCATGATCTGTCAAACCTATCAGTACGCACATTTAAAAATGACATGAGGTTTTCTGAAACATTGAATGCAGAGACAAATCTTGAATTCAAGATGCACTTTGCATAATACAAACTTCTCTAATTCTATGCACATATCATGGGCGTGCACTTACGCCAACTTATATGAACCCGAGATGAATAAACTACATCAAACACTATATATTGCACTGACTCATCAACTTTATACACATTCCGCCAATGGTTTGTTCAAAATGATTGTACTCGTTGCAAATGATATGACAGTTCGCGTGCAGTGCCACCAACAAGATATGCTAAAGCTAATCGGCTAATTCTAGCGGCTAGCATGCTAACATCCATACTAAAACAAACGCCGATTCCAGCAAGCGATGTCAAATTAACAATTCAAGTGGTCAATTATAGCTGTGAATATATGACCCACACACAATTTTAAACAGCAAAAATCTAAGTGAAACCCCGTGCAGTATTAGTTTGGCATGCTAAGCTAAGCAGCTAACTTACCTAAACAACAGTCGCGCTATTCGCGGCCTAAAACTTTCTGCGATCGCTTCGTTATTCATTAAGACATTTAAACGCCACCACAAACGCTAGAAATACACATGCCTGCTATTTAACACTCAATCTATGCATCTGCACTACGACTGACCTGAAATCCTTGTCGCTGGATGTCATTTTCTCCAAAAGATTAGAGATGTGGTACGAGGCACTCGCCATGTTTGCAGTCTGGAAAACCACTTGTGTGTACGTTTAGGGCCAGAATGATTTAGTTCGCCTCTTTCTGCAGGTTTGAAGGGGTTGTAAAGTAGAAGACGAATATCCAGAGTTTGTTGTGCAGGTAGGTGATCAGCAGCAGCTGTGCGGGGAAGAGCAGACGCTCATGCCTTGAGTTTGGATGGGTTTGAATGGAGGTGCTGCTCGCTTCTGCAGGAGGGAGGAGCTCAGACTAAACAGACTGCTGTCTATGAGAGAAAACAGAGTGAGAGTGGGGCTGTGTTGCAAAACCTAGTGAGCTGCCTACTTGGACAGCATGAGAACTCCATCTTTTGAGCATCATTTTTGTGGTGATGACAGGTAAAGGTGTTCTGAATGAATATTGTATTGTATTCAAATAAGTTAGCATGATTCTTTATTGTTTTGTGCTCAAAATTAATCACACAGGCACTGTTATCTGTGTGTGTGTGTGTGTGTGTGTGTGTGTGTGTGTATATACAGTCAAACCAAAATTTATTCAGACAGCATTTCTCACATTATCACAGTTTATTCACTATAGTTTAGAAGATTGTAATATGGCAAGAATTCAAGAGTTAAACTGTGTCAGAACAAATTCATATTGATAATGTCAGATAACTTTGATAGAAAGGAATGTAAAAAAAAAAAAAAAACATGGTCAGGTCAAAGTTTTGGGCCCAGGTTTTTATCAGTTTTACTGGTAGTCCACTGTATGAAGAATTTGTATGTCACAGTTTACTTTATTTTGCTATCCTCACTTACATAAATTAACTATAGTGTCCTGGATCCACTAGTAAAAAAAATATCCAAAATTATATCTGGTGTCTGAGTAATTTTTGGTTTGACTGTATATACACACACAGTGCTGGGTAGGTTACTCGTAAATTGTAGTCCATTACTGATTCCAAATTGCATGACAAAAATTGTAGTCAGTAACGTAATCCATTACATTACTCATTTTAGGTAATATAATCAGAGTACTTGTAGAATACTTTTAGATTACTTTTGACTTTAGACATTTATCACATTGATTTAAATAGTATAATCTTGTACCATATTGATATAAAAGCACAAAGAGAAAGAAAATATATTCCATTCACTATTATTAACAACATGAAGTGCATGACAAGGTTTTCCTAACCTGGGGTTCGTTAAAGGAACTGCAGAGGGTTTCATGAAAAAGAAGAATTTGGGAGAATCAATAAACTGTGAATAATTTATTGCTATTGTGTAAATAATATGTAATCACGTAATTAAGTATTTTGTAATCAAGTATCATGAGTATTTTAAAATGTAATATAATCTAATTACAAGTATTGAATTTTTGGAATCTGATTACGTAATCCAGATTACATGTAATCAGTTACTGTTACAGCACTGTATATGCGGAAATATAAACAATTTCCTTTACCTGTACAATATTTTATCTAACTTTACAGAATCTTTTTTATAATTTTTTTTTTATTATTTTTATTCACAGAAACAATTGAGATCAGATCCATCCTGGCTATTTTGGATCAGTAATGAGATGTTGCTTGATGACTAGGTACTCCAAAACGCTTGCAAATGATATATTGTCTACAACCTCTAGTGACACAAGAAATAAATGAGTGTCTATTATTTCATTTCAATCACTGAAACGACCTGGTGCATAAAAGAGTGAGAGAAAGAGAAAAAGAGAGAAAACACTAGCAATTATCCTTTACTCTGTACTCCCTAAGACAGGTTTGACTTCTGGACCCTCTGTTAGGTGAACCCTCTATGATACATTCATCCTGACTTTCAGTGTGTCTTCATTCAAAGTCACTGTTCAAAGCCTACCCTGTTCCCAAAGAGGATTGCAGCACACCTCCCTCATTTTCTGCTCTGATACACTCTTAGTAAGACCGTGAAATGGGAAAGAATAGATATAGATTTATGCAGTTGTCATCATTTTGTCCCATGCAGTATATGCAGTACATTTTGTTATGCAAAAAAGACTTTTGTCTTAGACGAATTTGGTTGACGTCTTTGCAGAAGACTGCCTTCTAGCATTGTCTGACCCACTCTCACAGTCCCAAAATCTGCATTCAGCATTGCAATGTCTTTTTTAATTTGTCTCTGAGATCGAATATGGTATGGTTAGATGCACTTCACATTGTTTTTGACTCAGTAGTAGACAGGAGGTCAAATATAATTAGGATTACAATCATCGCACTGTTGGCGGTGCAGAGCGCGGTCATGCAGTGAAACGCACCCTTGCGCCTCCACATGCACGCAAATATATGAATCACAGAATAACTGAAGATAAAAAAACAGCAGAAATAGTCATTTTGTGTAATTTAAATGTAGTAATATACATAAAACTTAAAATATGCTTACATTTTCACTGAATAAAGGTGAATTATATATAAATATCTGGCTTCGATTTCATGCTTGTCAATCTGTCAGTTTAATTTGAAGCACAACAGCAAATCAATTCACCATGAAATCAGTTATGATTTCTCAGAATAACCTCAACAGCTGTGTGGCAAATGGCTCTTGGATGGACACCAGGTGGCAAAGGCATAGAAAGGAAATAAAAAGAAGATAGCGAGTGTGTGTCTGCATGCAATAGCACAGATGAGAGGTGAAATAAAGCAATTTCATTCAAGACTCATTAAGTGAGTGAATTTCTTTTTCATTTCTTTTAAATAGCACACTAGATTGAGATTTTAAACATGTCAGTGACGCAGAATTGCTATGCAGAAAACGGAATTCTATGAGAAACCTGTCATGTCGAGAAGTTGAATTTGGTGTTATTTTTCTTTAAGAATTATAAGATATCATTTTTCTGGAGTATGTACGGGGTTCAAGCTGTCATGATCTCTGTTGCAGTGGGGCAAGGCTCCAGTAGGTGTCATGAGAGCAGGAGCATGAGCATGCGTGTTTGTGTGTGTTTTGAAAAGACATTGAACTGAAATGATCGAGAAAGACCTCCTGTCATTGCGGAGAAACATCTCCTTGCACTGAAATAAATCTTGATGCTATTGCCTAAGATTATCCAAGGCTTTTTCAGGAAATGATGTCCCAATTATGTTACCTCATGGAGGCATTGATGTGTGATGGAAGCAGCTCTCCATAATGGCATACCTCCTTCTGTAGGCATTAACGCTCAGATGCTCCAAGCAAAACAGGGGCAAAGGGAAGAAAAGACTATTGTGGCCTCATTTTCCAGTCTGTACGTAAGAAGTTTCTATTGTGACATATAATGGATTACATAAAGCAAATAGGTTGATGAAAATGTGACTTTTTCATGCATGCTGAAGACTATTTATAATATCTTGACAAGCAAGATATGTGTTGATGTATTTGCTATTCAAACAGGAAGTTGGGACAGAGAATATCCACTCTGTTGATACTGTCTGTGAATGCAGCTGCCTATGTAGGCACTAGATAGCAAGTCAACTTTTGTCAGGTTTTGTCAGTTTTGCTGTTAAAAGTAATGCGAGTTACGTAATCAGATTACTTTGTCAAATTACTAATAAAGTAACACATTACGCATAATTTTTGCCAATACTATCGACCAGTGTTGAGGGTAACGCATTACAAGTAACGCGAGTTACGTAATCAGATTACTTTTTTTTAAAGTAACTAGTAAAGTAACGCATTACTTTTTATTTTACAAGAAAAGATCTGAGTTACTTTTTCAAAAAAGTAACGCAAGTTACTTTGTTTTCCCATTTATTGACTGACAAGTCTCCTGTCCCCATATTGGGAGAAATCGGAACTACAGAGGCGTTGTGTGTGCTGTGTGAACATGATGTTACTGTAGTTGTAGACTAAATGTGAATGTGCATTAATTCATCCCACTCGCAAAAAAACAGATTTAGTATTCACCAAAATGAATTAAAACAGTGAAATGCAAACTCAGAATATGACGTAAACCTGCAATAATTAAATATATTAAATAACACAAATGTATCTAATCCAAATTTTATTAACCAATGTCTTTGCTGCTGACCTTTGATTATCCAGTTCAACCATACTAATAAGTTAGTATGGTTGAACTGGATTTATCCAGTTCAACTTCTCCTGTGTTCTACTGTACAGACGTGAATTTACTTTTCCTTCAGCCTGAGGTTTATTCATTACACTTTTTGGTGTGAAAGGGCTTTTACATTTGCTATAAATAGAACTTCTTATATTAAAAACAATCAATCATATTTAAAAAGTAACGCGAAAGTAACGCAAAAGTAATGTAACAGATTACATTCCATAAAAAGTAACTATGTAACATAATTAGTTACTTTTTTAGGGAGTAACGCAATATTGTAATGCATTACTTTTAAAAGTAACTTTCCCCAACACTGCTATCGACTTGATTGCACAGACACTATAAGAGGACTGAACTGAACTGGACGATGACATCACTGAATCAACGATGAACTGATTTTAATTGTATTATTGACGATTTGCTATTGTCCTGTTTTTAGAGCTGCTGTTCAGCAGAATTGAATTTTGTTTGCATTATTGACACACTATTTTTTGTCTAACACTTTAAAGCTGCCTTGACACAATCTGTATTGTATAAAGCGCTATATAAATGACTTGACTTATAAATTTCAACAAAATATCTGAGTTATGTTTTCAAATATGTAATGCAAGTTGCTTTGTTTTTACATTCACTGACATGCCCTTATGTTGAGAGAAATTGGGAGCGAGGTGCAGATGCACTTCCCTCAACCTGAGGCTTATTAATTTCACTTTTGGTGTGAAAGGGCCTTTACAGTTGCCAAAAATATAACTTCTGGGTTTTTTGTTATTAAAAAAAAAAAAAAAAAAAGCAAGCCCAGCCCAGGTGACAAAAAGTAATGCAAAAGTAACGTAATGCATTACTTTCCATAAAAAAAGTTTTTTATAGAGTAATGCAATATTGGTATGTATTACTTTTAAAAGTATTTTTCCCCAACACTGATTGTTAGTCTGAGGACATGTAAACGGAAAACCAACTAAAAAAACAAGTATGATTTAATGTGAGTTAAAAAAAATGAAGATTAGATAAAATATGTCCCTAAAATTGGGTTAATTGCAATTTGAGGCTCAAAAAATCATTTAATTACACAGGCAGCAATGTCTCTGTGGAGTTGAATAGCAACAAGGTTGAATAGGCATAAATGGAATTTAATGATGAACCTTCTGTTGACAGTGAACCCAGGGGAGCCGTAATAGATTATCAAGTTGTAATTGTCCTTTCTTTTATTTTCAGTATTAAAAAGTCAGCCAGCATTCTGTCCTACAACATAAACTCTCTCCCCTTTTCTGCTCTCAATTGCTTTCTCAAACTTTTCCCCCAATTTTCTGCTACATGCGATCTTGAAATTACAAATGACCTCTTGTTTTGAAAGGGCTGCAGTCTATGGACAATTAATGACTTATTGAATTGAGGTAATTGCGTTCTACTTAAGCAGTGGCCACCCCTTGTTGCACTTAACATAAAAATTAAATTAAATTTCCTGGCCCAACACTCAACATAAATTGCTAATCAAGTAACAGATGCATTACCTGAAAAAAAAAAACATTGGAATTCATGGGCCACACTGGATGTCAGCCGTGAATACATAGCAATAGCAAAGATGTTCTTTACTCAATATAAAGAGCCTCAAGGCAAAGTCTCAGGAGAGCACTTCATTACTACAGGCTCCTATACATATAGACATTATCTTCTACTTCTTCCTCTCTATCTCAAACAAGTGCACAGATAACTGTGAAATAGCTACATGGCTCATTTCATCACCCCTATTCTGTTTTATTAAATGTGAAGTGTGTGATTTCATACTGAGAAAGAAACTGAAATTTAAGTTGTTATTTTCATCATTTTTGTTTAATTATTCCTTTAATCTGGACTAAAGAGTATGTATAACATCCACATTACTACAAACTTCACCTTTATCAAACTGTTTACCTCAGCTGACTTTATAAAGGAAAGACAGACAGACAGACAGTGTTTGTCTTCATATTTCCTCCACATTTTCAAGTAAAATTATACCCACAGCTTCAAACTCTGCTTTTTAATATGGACACCATGTGGCTTCCGACAGCTGCTTAGTCAAAGTATTTTATATCCACATCTGAATTACTACCATTACTAGAGTCATTGTTACAGCAGCATTAATCAAACTGATATACGGCACTGACCTAAAATGTTAATTCCAACAGCATTTACAAGGCCTTTACAGACGCTACATGTGGCGTATGTCCTCAATGTTTGACCCATCACCACATCTATGTCAAGAGCCTCTCAATTTCTGATTGGTCAACCGCAGCTAAATTAAATGCAAAGGGCATTTATACAAGGTCATGTATTCTTAGACAGTGTCTCTTCACTCCTCCATCATCCTCCTTGCGTCTGTCTATCACAATGTCTGATCTAGCTCTTCATCACCAGTGTTCTCTTTAGGGCCTCTCTCTCTCTGCCTCCTGATTCGCAGTGAGAAATAGATCAGAGCTCTCAAGGGAGGTTACCGCAGGAGCGAGTGCGAGTGTATAGGTGTATGAGTGTGTGGCCTCATTGCAGGCGTGCTCTCTGATTAATCAATGCTGTAAACACAGAGCACAGCGGAATAGCCCAAAGGCTCCCAAAGGGGATGTAATGCAAGGTATAAAGCACCTTCCAGCACAACCTCTTTGACCTCACCACCTGCTCTGAGACCTCAGGTTGATGGAGAACATATACATGTCACTGATTAACAATCTTCATCAAGTACAAAGCCCTGAACAGGGGTAGGATACCTAAATATACACTGCATCCCTTGTTTGCTAAAACAATCACATACTCAGACAAAGTCACACAGAGCATGTAAAGGATCCACAAAGGATTCCTCTGTAAAGAATATCAAATATCAAATTAATATAAAGAATAATTTAAAACCATATACGATAGTGAAATGATAAATGCATTGATAATTGATCAAGAAATGTGTAGTTGCCTTGATAAGAATTTACTGGCTGTACTAGGCATTTTCTGAGGACAGGTAGTATGTTTTTTTGTTTTTTTTACTTTCTAAATGATTTTTTTTATTTTTTTTTTCTCAACAATTGCTTATTCAGTGAATGAAATGCTGCACTGTTCTTGCGTAACATCAGGCCTTTGTCTTGTCTCTTTCAGAGGTTGTACTGGTACATTTATTGATCTCCCAGTCTAGTGATTCAGATGCTTGGGGCCTTTGTGTTCTTTACTTCATTGTCCATTTCAGCACAGAAGCAAACACTGAGTCCTGTATCTGAACTCATGATTCTTATCATAACTTGAGGTGAGTTATTGAACATCCTGGTCACTCTTTTTTTTTTAAATAATACAAGTGTATGTGGACTGGGGCTTTCAAGCTTGAAAATAACAAAACATGACCCTCACATCATCGTTCTTAAAGTGTTCTTATGACTTGAACACTATATTCCATGTCATGCAATAGGTTTGTGTGAAAAACTGACTTAAATTTCAGTCATTAACTGAAAATATGAAAATCCGTTCTAGCATTTCATGCCCAAGTTCATGAGAATAATGTATGAATCATTCTTTTAAATTAGATTATTTCAGAAAGACCCGTCAGAATGATTACAAAATTGTTTATTGAACTGATCCACTTTTCATTCTCAACTCAATGACTCTGTGGTTTTGGTCTGTTCTTCACACAAAGCTATCATAAGACTGATGAGTCCTATGAATTTTCTAATACTTTTATGGGTCTCTAAGTCCTATTTTAAGGTTTTAAAGCTTTAGTCCCATTTCATAGTAATTGCTTGAAAAAGACCTAACAAAATTTCTCCTTTTATGTTTTACAAAAGAAGTCTTCCAAGTTTGGAATGAAAAGATGGTGAGTAAATGATGACAGAATTTCAATTTCAGGTGATTTCATCCTACCAAACATGATTCATAATGGAGCGTTCATTAATGGACCTAAGGCCTTGGGGAGATTACTTCATCACAGACAGTACATTTAAAACTTTCAGAGGTTAAAAGGTACAGAAGCACACAATGATGTCATGAGTTGTCATGATGCGTTTGGGTTAGTGGCTGACTCTGCAGTGGATGTTTCTAGGCCTTACAGCAGAACACAGCACAAAACCCTGCTGTGCCTCCGAGTTTCACAGTTGCCGCTAGTTGTCATTTTGATTCATTGAACATCAGGGTACTTGACAAGCCTTAGACGGGGAAGCCAAATAAAGACAAAATTATTGCCGGCCATTTCTGACACAGCAGAGGATGCGTGACTACACTGTCTAGAGCGGTGGGTCTCATAGGGACTGTTCTCTACACTCCAGCAGTGCCAAACAAGAGTGAAAATAGTACTGACTATTTTATATGTTTTTGTGAACATGTCAGTGTTGACTGAACTACTCTCATTATAAAATCTGACAGTATTTGAATGCCTTTCTAAGAAAGAAAAAAGTATCATGTCATAATTTACAATTATTACCTCCTTGCTTGCTCACTAGAAAAACCCAACATACAGTAAATAAACCTTCACCTTGATGGAAAGCGCCTCAGAAACCACAAGATTAATCTGTTTGTAGGACAGAGGACATCCTCGAGCGTCTTTGCTTTTGTTCCTACTAAGGCAGAAATGGCGCATGAGGCAGGAATGTCTTCCAGGAGCTGCAATACTGTTCATAAAAAACTCCAAGGACTGTCACACAAAGTCAATAGCCTTGTCTAGTCATGGGGATCCTGAAATTCTTTTGAATATTTTGTTCTTCATTTCTCCCTGAGTAGTTGCGCACATATCCCTTTTGTTGTTTTTCCACTTTCTCTTGATTTTCTCCTTGGCTTCATCTTGGCTTTTCAATATCTGTCCCTCAGCAGCTTATTGGCTGCTAAGAGGAAGTACATCGCCACTAGATTTTTATTTGGCCATGCATACAAGAAGTGTAATGGGCACTAAAGCGCTCTGATTGAAGCAGAAATCATATTGCCTTTGATTGCCCCGTGAGACTTGAAGCGCTGCCACAGGGCCGTGAATTACATTGTGCACAGGCAGACGCGGTGCGAAGCCTGGCCTTTCTCAGCAGCAGTGGGAGCCAGTCTCTACTGCAAGACCTGCATGCGAATTTGTGATTTTAGCTCCCTCGACAGACCCTCGGGTAGCTCCTCAGGAGCAAAGAAATTCGCTTCTTTTCCAACTGTACGTTCACCATCTCTCCTGTATTCTTTATTTATGCTCCCTCTCTTTAGACTCCATCTGCTCGACTTTGCAGACGTACAGTACAGAGAGCTTCACTGGCCTTGCACCCAGGTGGTGCCAACTGCTATCTCTAGCACTGCTGAGAGTGAATGGGAATTCAGCTCAAGGCATGCTGGGTGTGTATTTAGAGTTGGGTATAACTGTGTGTCCTGCCTGAAAGGTCATCTCATGAATCACACTTGGGTGAATGACTGTTATTAGCATTGACAGTTAAGAGCAGTAATGGCGGCTTGCTTGTCTTTTGATTACACCTTCAAATAAAGCAGTCCATCATTCGGTATGCAAGCATGCCAATACTTAGAGAACACGTCAAGATCAATGCCTGCTGATTGTTATTTCATAATAACTGCATGATAATTACAGAGTGTTCAATTATGGTCAGTTATGTACAACCACAGTGGACAGGTTGAATGGTGAAAGGTTATTTAAAATACACACTTGCAGAAGCATCAAGCGTCCTTTGTCACAGCCGAAATAGCAGCTCTGAAACATCGCTCCGTGATTTATCACATCAAAGTCTCTCAGAAACATGCTCACATTAATATCCATCAAAATGTGACAATAATTGTGTTGCTGTCTTCCTCTGCAGTTAAATGAAAGTGTATTATGGACAAGGTAGATGACAAGTTCAATTGCCTGGAAGGTAAAAGCTGGAATGTTTGGACCATGATGGAAAAACTGTGAAATGTTTGCAACTTTTTGGAAATCGTTATTCAGGACGTGTCATCAGCACTGTGAAATGCTGTTCAATTATGAAGCTATTTCTAACGAGAACAGCTATTCCCTTTGCAGTCATGACTTTCTCATTATTACTATTCTAATATAAAACCGCAATTGAAAGACTTTTAAGATTCAGTGCATAAAACTGTATCTTGTTATGAACTGCTGTGTTATTGAACTGCTATTCCTTGATAATAAATTTGGGGTTTGTCCCATATAATAATGAAAACTGGTTTGTAATGAGAGATAAGATGGGTCAAATAACTGCTACACCTCAGCAGTTTTATATAGCCACCATATGAAGGCCCACAAAGTGCCACATTTAGCGTCATGCTTCATTAACAGAATAGATTAGGAGTGATTGACCAATCTAAACATTGGATGCACATGGATCTCTCCAGGTGACAACTCTAAACAAACCATCCATTTTATCCAGAAATTCCATAATTCTCTATATTGTCTTGAGGAGGCATTTGTTCAAACACAAATGCTAACCTAAGTAGGCTAAAAAGCTTACATTTATGCTGAAGTGCTATATAGTCCAAAAACAGGTGCTGAAAACAAAAAATGGCCTTGAGGAGACCTCTAAATGTAGTTTTCTGGACTCCCCTCACCACCCCTTAAAGATTGAGATCACAAAATGTCATTTTACATGCAGCCTTGAGTTGTCATCCTCTGGCGCAATGTGCTTCACAACAATAGAAACCTACGCATATTAATAGGAGCTATAAGGAAGCTTGGCCTGCACCTAAATCTCCAAGTAGAATCCCTCCCAAGTGTAATATAATACCATCCACACTTCTGCCCTGCCTCTCAACATCTTCACCTCTACACCGACCAGTGAAAACCATTAGGCCTTGGGAGCCACTAAGTAAGGGCATTGCATTCCCTCATGCTAACCCCCCCTCCCCTTTCCACTTCCCGTCTGCTGTATCATCTCAGAGGTTGATGTGCTATTCGGTATGCAGCCCGAGGGACGAATGGATGGAAGGATGGCAAAATGGAAGGATGGAAGAAAGGCCTCAGAATGAGGATGAGCTCTGCCCGACCAGACTCATTACAGACTGGCCTTGCCCCGTAGTCTACGCTCCAGCGCGCATGAAGCCGCCAGGGCACCCCGGTGGATGGATGGACAGGGAATGAGAAGGGGGGAGGGAACACATAAGGAATAAAAAAACAGCAGGGGCTGAGAAAAAGTAGTCCGATGATGATGTGTCACAATGCCCACTAAGAAGCAGCGTCACCTAACCTACATTTATCTGGATGCTTTTTTTCTCAGTGGCTGTGTGTTGGAGATGTGTACATGCTGGCAGAAGCGATAATGGAGGCCACCAACATAGACAGCAACCAGCTGTTTAGGGCAGTAGGGTTAAACAGAAGGGGTGCTCCCTAAAGAGAGAAAAAAAAGCACAATATGCCAGAAATTGTTTTTCATATGCAACTGTTTTTGTGTAAAAATCTAATAATTGTTTTTCCAGTGTTTGCTCCTCTAGTGCTGTTGAATTTAATTAAAAATAGCAGATGTGATTGGGATAACGTGTGAGTATTTACTCGTATAATACTAAATATTTAACTGATTACATTAACTGAATTGTGTGTTTTCTTTACTGTGCATATATTCAGTCCTTAATCTAGTAACGTCTATGGAAAACCTCTATGAGGCTGAAAATGTTACATAAGCAGATATAATTAAATTACCAGCTCACTGAAATAAATGGTTAATTAAAGTTTGAGTTCAGCACATTAGGCTCTCGAAACCCACTCACCAGGAGATAGTTAAAGGTTGAAACGGTAAACTGCTGCACAATTACTGTAGGCGGGCTGATGCTTACTGCATGCAACGGACAACAGTTAGGTAGAAAGATTAATGCAGCTTTCATAAATTACAAATCGATGCTGGAAACACTAAGATATGGATCATGTTCCTAATTTTTTAGTTCACACAGGTGGAAAAAGATATTCAAAATGTGTAAAAAGGCAATGAATTAATGTTATTGAACATCTGACATAATTTATTAGTGGTGGTATTTGGCTATGGGTCTAGAATGAATCACTTAAGTAAGGTTAAACTAACCGCACGTCAAAAAGCATGCACTCCATTAAAGGGATTCTTATACAGAAGGATATAAGAATGCACTTTTGAATAACTTTTGTGCCATTTTCTACAAACACTTTGATTTATTAAATGTAAAAATATCAAGTGGTGTAACCATTAAGTAAAGAAGTACTAAAATACTTTCTTGAATACATTAGTGTCAAAACAAGTGACTGAAATTTACTTTGAAATGCCAGACAGAATATTTTCAAACATTAATATTTTAAAACAAAATCTGTTTTTCATAATAATAAAATATTAAACAAAATTACTTTTACAAAACCAACATTATTTTCAAGAATTTCAGAAAAGAATATCCAATGATCCAACCACTTCATCATAGTAGATCAAGTCATTTTTATGAATTGCATTTTAATGTATTTATGCACTACATCCAGACAAAAAGTGAATTTAATGTTATTGACCCATTTGCTGTTGATTTGATTTTATAATTAACAGCCATAATGGTCCAGATGGAAAACGTATTACATTAAATTGATTCTGTTGAGGTATTTGACCTAAATGAACAGCACAATATGTTTTATGTTGCTAGAAAAGTAATAAACCTTCAAGAAGGCAAAGAAAATCCATTTCAGGGGGCAAATATTGCCTTTTAATATCAAAAAGTTAATTTCTAACACTGCCTCACACCCACCCCATTAAGATGTGAATGAATGCGACCACTCACACACTTTCAAAGAGTGGAATAGACCATCAGCCCCAGTGTACGCTATTACACTTCATTTAGACTACAGACTAACAGAAACGTGTTGCGGGGTGACGTTTACATATGTAGCCTACTAGGGCTGCAGCGAGAAGCTTTAACGTGACAAAATAATGAGAAAATTCTAGGCTTAGGGAAGGTAGGAGAGGGAAAGACTTTATTGTAGTGGGCACCTTCACGTTCGTGTGTCTGCTCACACCTCCAGCTCCAATAGCTGAGCTCCACAACGAGGCTGAGGGAGACACGGCGTTCAGTTACACCGGCTGCCAGTGAATAGAGGGGACGAGGCGCGGGGAAATGCACGCCTGTGCCGTCAGTGAAATGCGCCTGAGATTTAGCACCTGAATGCACACGACGCCACCGAAATGCCGGGCTGGAAGAAAAATATCCCCGCTTGCCTGCAAGCCGACCAAGAAGGAGGTACGAAAAGCAGTGCTTTAATAGTTTTGCTTTTGCACGAGCGTTGTTTCAGGGGCGCGTTCTATATATTGTTATGGTCTCGCGGTTTGTTTGTTACACTATAACTGTTGATGTTTGGCGCGAAATGTTTGGAACGTTCGGCGCTACGTTGTATCAACTTTTTCCCGGTGATCAGTGAATTGAGAGATAATACCGCGCCCGCCGCTTGGAATTCCGTAGTAATGCACTTGTTCGACCGGTTGCTTTGCGTAAATTGACATTTTAAAGGGTGTTTGCGTTTACTTTCCTCTTTTATTGCTTCCTTAATTTTGGTGGAATGCATTTGGACCTCTGTTGTTGCCAATGCACCGCCCATATTAATAGTATAGATAGTCTATTTGATGTTCATAGTGCTCAGTGTTAAAAATGTTGGCTACAGTCATGACATTTCTGTCGCTTCCACTTGGCTTGGCTGATAACCATGTGTATGCAGTATGTGACAGTTAATTTCTTATTCGTAAACCGAATGTATAAAACACACCATTGAACTCGTGTGATTGTACTAGTCCTGTAATTGTATGTCTGTCATATGGGCTTATCCTTTCCCTTTAAAAGTCTCCATAGCCGTAGGACATGAATTGCAGCTCGTTGCTGCCTGTAGTCGTTGTTATTTAACGTTCAAGGTGTGTAAATAGTAATGTTCGCTACTGAGTTTGACTGCTTTCTCACGCTCAGGTGATTTTGCGTTAGAATTCGGCGACAGAAATTCACTATTCAGCACCTAATGAAATCTTATCCAACACAGCCATACATGTCGAGTGAAACGGGTCTGAATGGTCAGGGGAAGAAGTCAAATGCACTTGCCCACAGCAAACACGCAGAGTACACGAGAGTATGAGCTTATAATGAATCAAATCAAAGCACCTCGGAATGATCATGTTTCAGAGGACAGTGAAATATGTTTGCACACGTGGTTTGTCAGTGTAAAGATTATGTTTCTAATACTCTATATGGGCAGCACTTATGGCAAGTATTGATGCAGTGTTGTGTTTTTTTTTTACAATTTTTTTAGCTCTCCTAAGTAGATCTATGGAAAGGTTTGAGTTCTCTAAAACAGTTCAGTTTCAGTGTCAGTTGATGGTGTTTATATACACGAATATTCTGAATATGATTGTATTTTGATTATGTATGCACCATGTTAATGTGTTAATCTGATTACAAGAAAAAGATTTTGTTTACAAGAGATCTGAATTAGTTTGCTGGTATTGTATTAATCACAGTTCTGGGTCATGTAAACACCTTATTTGGAATAACCGTATTTATATCCACACAAATGTGATTCTGCAGTCTGCAGTTTGTGATTCAGGCAGTTGTTGAAAGTCAAAGAAAGTCTAAGAAACCTGTTTTGGAGCAAGGAGAATCCTCCAAACATGAAAAGAAAGTTCATTGCAACAGTAATGTGTTGAATAAATTAACACGGAAAAATTAATATATAAATGGAAAAGATAAGCCTAGCAGGCCATGGATGTTTTTTTATTTTTATTTTTTAACCCAAATTACAGGTTTAACCAGAATATGCACTTTAATCAGAAAATGAATGGGTTCTGAATGGGTTGTCTTTTTGTGCGATTGTGAATGGGCTGATTCTCTGATGTTCATATTCTGTACATTTGCATTGACGTATACTACGCACATGTGGTTCTGGGAGACCTAAAAATAAACCTTGTGTGGAGAGAAGTATTTGTGATCACGTCTGCATTTCTTAGATGGCTTAAACATCTCTTTTAGGTGTTGAATGTGAACGTTTGTCCATTGTTATCATGACTCAGGACTGTCACCATTGTGTCACGGATGATTTCACCTCAGACTTGCTTGTGCATGAGCCATGCTTCCTTGAGACTCTGTAAAAGCATTTACATCCTTTTTATAGAGTCTGTTTAGATTGCAAATGTAAAGGCTTATTTTATTAGACGAGGTTATTTTAAGCCACTCGCAGTCCAACAACGAAACATACATGTAGCTGCCACAGTGTGAGTCAGTACGGTTTATATATGGTGTATATTCACTTTTAATGCCAAGTATTTAGACTTTATTGGAATGCTGTTGAATGCTGCAGATCCACATGCAAAAGCAAATTTTGCGTGGTGTTAGTGCCATCTTCGGCACGGTGGCGCTTGTGATCTGGTGCCCTGCTGCCTGGCAATGTGGCATGTAATTGGGTTTGAGGGGAACCAGCGGGGGCCGAATGAGCCCCCTCATACAAAATGGGGATATTGCAGGAAGCTGTGGATGATGCTGTGTCCTTGGATCGGTGCAGAATTGCTGTGGCTTGCAAGCCTCCTCCACCTCCTCCTCTGTGTCTTTGTATTGAACGGTTAGAGAGATCTAGGGCATGGAGGGTAAAGCTTTGTATGTCTCTTAGATGCTGCTTCTCTTGTGCGCTGCAGGACTGCAGTTGTTGGAACAAATAGGTTTACGTTTTTATCATTCTTTTCGTAATTGAATTTAAGGATATCTAGTTGTATTTAATGCTTGGTTCTTGAGCGTACAGGTGTGCTCGTCTGTGCAGGCAATGCATCCATCCTAACATTAGGTAAAGATGCAATTCATCATCTGAACTAATAAGATCATTTAATCAGATTTCAGGACTTGGTGATGGATCAAATGAGAGTATTCAATTTATAATAGCAGTCAGAAGTACCTAAAATATGATGTATGAGCAGGTTTGAATGATGCGACACGAGTCAGATCTTCTTGCAGTGTCTGCCTCAATATATTGATTATATGCTTATCATTATACAGAGATACTGTGGTTTACATAAAGGAGGACATTTATCAAGCATTTTATGCTGCCTTCAGGTTATCAAGATTTTGGTAAAGGTGTCTACTTGTTGCAGATTTACGGGAAGACTTCATAATTGTTCATGTTTCAAAATGTAACTACTTTGTTAGCATTTGTTTATATATATATATTTATGTAACCATTTATTGCATGTTTGTATTGAACATCAGCACTGTGTCTTTGTCAGTGTTGAAAAAATATTCACTCTGAAGGTTGGTTTCATAATTAGACCATTTGATTTGTCTCTTTTGCATCTGATTAATTTATTAATTTATTTAGCTGGTATTCTGTTTTTGTTATTAGGAAAATGTTTCTGCTTTTTTTTTTTGCTAGCATTTGAAAGACTCCAGGGCCGTTATTTGCAATATGTCCTGCTAAAATTCTGCTTTCCTTTCAGTGTTTGGAGCTGAATGTCCGTATGTGTTGCATTAAACAAATGAGTCAGTAATCAAGATCGCACACACACAAAACAAAAACAGAATGGTGACGTGTTACATTATCTCAGTATCTCTCTTAGTTATGAATGGGGAATGACCTGTAGTCATTCGCAAAAGCACAGACTTGTTTTTCTATCTGATCTGTTTTGAAGCCACTGAACTGCTAGAACAACAGATTAATGTCAGTTCCGCACCTGAAGCCGAATGATGATATTTGCCTCTTGAAATCGGTAATTGTAGATTTTTATAGAAGTGTGTGGGGAGGAGTGGAAGCATCACATTTGTGCATTCATACGTGCTTATCGCTGCCTCACCATTATTCCGTACTTGTGATTTCCTCTGGCCAGAATGAGAAAGCAAAATGAGAGAGCAGAATTGGAATTGAAACGGGGTGATTCAGTGCCCCCATCTTGCTGCAATCAGATGTATGCTGGTCAACCCACATGACCTTTGATATGGACATTTTAGTATTATATTCAGGTAGTACTTTGACAGAAACTTTTAAGTATTTGTTTTTGAGATTATATAGACCTTAAATTGTTTTAAAGATGATTTTTGTCATTTGCTTGTTTTGATATCAAAATAATACTATCCCAGCTTCATATCTAGAGACAACTGTAAGTTAAAAATCATAGGTAATGCCTATTCGGGGTTCAGGAAACCGTCTTGAAAATGGTGATAATTTTAATTTAGCAACACTATTGGAGATATTACCCACAACTTTTAGATATCCTTTCCTCATTTCTGTTTACTTGCATAAAAAAATACAGCTACAGTACCTTCAAAACTTCTTAAGGCAACCCATTCCTTTAGTGCTTATTGTATTTTGTCAAAAGCAGAAGTTTCCCAGAGGTTTGTCAGTGTCAGCAGTATGGGGTAATAGCCTCTCAGGTCATGATGGAAACATAACATGGCCAAGTAAAATTTTTGAATGATTGCTTTTGGAAAAAAGAAATTGCTTTTTGTTTTTATTTTTTCCTCTAGAACTGCCGTTCAACTCAGATGTCATTTGTGCTAGCAGCAAGTACAAACATGTCTCAATTCACAAAGATAATATGTGGGTTGTAAGATCCCTAAGAACCCTATGACTCTGGGTGAAAAGGTGTGCGAGTTTCATATGGACCTTGTTGGAAAAACTGCTGCAGACTCTCTAAAACTAGGAGAATCTATTGAAACAATGTCAAGTGGATTTTTCACTCACAGAGGCCATTGCAAATGTTTTCAGGGCTCAACAATAAGGATGGCCTCAAGCCAGTGTAAGAGCATTAAGGGCCCACTAGCTGCATTCAAATACATGTTTTGTGTGTGTGTGAGATCAGTGCTAATATTGGAAGGCAAATAAAATCTGAACTACTGGCCCAGCTGTGACAGCAGAACGAATAGTTTTTATTAAGCCCTGATTATTCTCAGTTCATTTAGCTACTATCTCTGTCTAGCTGTGTCCAGAAACACAAGAGACCAAGTAACCTTGAGAACATAGTAACCGCAGTGATTTGCTGGAGCGTGATTCAACTGGAGTCTGTGGAACATGCACTCAACCTCTGATCCTGTTGAGGTCATGGCGAGTTTACTGATTAGGATGGTGCTAACATTCTTCTAGGGCTGGGTGTAGTTTACGTCGATTTGTTTGAATGAAAATCGGTTTTCTCTTTAACATCCGCCGACGCTCCCCTCTGGGTTCCCATAGTCCCGAATGGGGCTCAGCCCTCCCCCCGCGCGTTTGCCATATTAGAGTTTAGGTAGGGTTTTGTGATTCCCCCGCAATCCGCCGCATCCTGACGTGTTCGGAAAGAAAATGACGTACTGCGGATCCCTTAAAGCAGTGTTACTCATTGCGCGGCTCGCCAAGCTTTAATTTGTGGCTCGCATGGCAGCAAATAATACGATGATATGAGCAATACAGAGATTTCATAAAAACATTAAAAAAACAAGCAGGGCTATAACATAACCCATTAAAAAATTCACACCGTCTACACCGGACACGAACTTCACGGTGCGATCAGGGCTTTATGATTTCTGCGATGCGAAAAACGCGGACAGAATCGCGGAATCTAGTTATAAAAACAGAATTTACTGTATAACGCGGAATGTCATTGAATTTGTCAAAGTTTGGATGAATAAATCAAAAGTAGGTCATTACACTTAAATCAAAGCGCGATATGAACTAGTATCTGTAAATATTAAGCTGCAAAAATACCATGTCTCGTTATGAATGAATGCACAGACGTGCAGTTTCGTTTACTACACACATACTGAAGCGCGCAGTGTTTTCAGCGTCTGCCGTCTCGCCAAATGAGGCCATAAATACATGAACAACATTCAGTGTCTGCTCTATTACAAATAATTTTTATTTTTTATTAGATTTTTTTTTTTAAATACCCAAAACAGCGGGATTACAAGATGGAAATATAGACTAGAAAGATATTTAAACTTGCTCTGCCCTTACGTCCATGACATTGACTCACTGCGGAGAATAAATACGAGATGGGAGGAAAATGTATATTTCTTTCCCTCTCAGTTTTATCATTGGGTGATCATCATACTGTATATAAAATTACGGGAATCAGGGAGCCGCTATTATGCATTGCAACTGCTTTTGAATGCACGATCGCTTTTTAGTTTCACTCACTTTCGAGATTGGCGATCGGACGTCCGTGTTTATACTATGGAGCGGCAGTACTTACCACACATTTTACAAGATTAGATGTTTGTCAGTTTTGCTCATGATCTGCAAATCATTTGTAATCGTCATGAGTCATCTCTCCTTACTCTGTTTATGTGGTAAGTGAAATTTTATGTACTGTAATGTAACTGTGTAACAGGCAAACGTTAGCAATCGTTATTTGTTTTCTGTGCCTTTCTGAATACGGATTCATGCTTCGGGCACACCCACTAACCCCCATGATGTCATCGTCCATCGTTTATCAGAACTACCTCCTATCTACGGAATAGCAAGATGTTAAACTTGTCTTATCAAAAAGGGTCACATAATTTTATGTTTTATGTTACATTTTATGTTACATATTATATGTTATATTATGTTACATTTTCACTGTTTACAATGGCAAAGCCTGCCATCTTGTCTCTTTGGCTTGTTGTTTCTGATTGCACTTTAACCTCAAGGGGGAAATCCAGATCAAATCCCAGAAGGGAAAATCAAAACAAAATAAAGTTAAAACTTGTTTTGAACAATTTCTCTGTCATCTGCAGATTTATTTTAGGTGGGGGGAAAAAAAATCGATTTAAATCGTAAATCGGATTTTTTGTGAAAAAATCGGGGATTTTTTTTTTAGGCCATATCGCCTAGCCCTACATTCTTCCCATGGGGATTATATTTCTGTGACATATGAGGTCAAGTTTTATGTGTACATTTTATTTATGTGTATGACATCTTGGTTTTCAGGTGTTTGGCTTTACACCAAAAGGGTCTAGGCATCAATATGGCAACTGTCTATTTTTCATTGACCACCACCCTTTAAAACAAACTCTCCCCCTCTATTCATTAAGGCAGTTTGAAAAGGTTGCCATCATGAGGAATATGCAAAAGCACAATCAACCGATACTAATTGGACCCAAGCGTTTGTCCTCTATGTAGGATCAATAGTTGGAGATTAATATCAGCATGCAACATGGAATAAACAGAAGGACCCTGTAAATTCTAAGCGCCGCAAGAAGAGGTTGCTGTGAATAGATCAACACAGGCTTGATTTAAAAAAAAAAAAAATAATAATAATTCCTTTCTAATCATTCCTTTCTAATCATTTCTAATCATAATAACATTGAAAACACCTTTCATGATCCAGTCTACTTGGATAAATGTGTTACTTTTTTAATGTTAAAGATTTTGTCTTTTTGTACAAATTTGTACAGAAAAATACTGGCCTTTTATTAATATTTAAAAATAGCCTTTGATTGTGTGATTTATTCTAGCATTAGTCTTAAGTCTTGCTGGGTGGATGAGCATGTTTTGCTGATGACCTTTGATTTGATTAGCATGAAATGTTGTTCGGCACACTTTCGCAGCATTAGATAACCAATTTGATTTATCAGTGCAGGTGAGATAATGAGTTGTTCCCTTCGTTGTGACTGTGAGCATACAGAATGGCAGAGCTGGATGCTGCAATCAGGTGTTGCACCCCAGGGTAAGCTATTTATCTCAATACCAAATCATCAAGAGAGGAAGAGGCAAAGGAAGGTGACTGGCCGATTGTTTTTTTTTTTCTTCACTGTCTTATTAAAGATGAACTCAACCTGAGTTCTTGTGTGTTTGAGTGGGTAAAGCTTGTTAAAATGCAATGAAACCTTGTGGCCTTTGCACAAATTGCCAATAAATAAGCATAAATAATAATAATTTGTCTTGTCGGAAAGAGCTGGAACAAAGGGTTGCTTAAAGCTGGCATAAAAAGGAAAATTCACCCTGTTTTCTAAATGCATGTTAGCTTACTGGGAATTGTTCATCCCATTTTTTTAACAATAATTATTAATGGAGATATCATAACTTAAGATCTTCTGGTGAAATGACTTCTCCAGTCATTTAGTCCACTTAAACCCAACTACGTTCTTACAGTCAACTGCAAGCTCACACTGAGATCTGCCTCCATCCAATTAACAACAGTTGGATAGAACCAGTCTTCACCCTCAACCTATGTTTTTTCAATAATCCATTTCATTTAGATGTACTCCACTATAGAGAAGAAATGATCTGTTTCTACTTCTGTAGGATGAAACGTTTCAATGCAACTTTATAAGAAACTTGACTATTTTTATTTTGTGTCCTTAAAAGGGTTAGTTCACCCAAAAATGAATATTCAGTCATTAATTATTCACCATCATGTTGTTCCAAAACCATAAGACCTTCATTCCTCTTCGGAACACAAATGATATTTTTGTAGAATATAATATTTATAGATATTTTTGATGAAATCCGAGATCTTTCTGACAATGCATAGACAGCAATACAGCTGACACGTTCAAAGCCCAGGAGGGTAGTAAGGACGTCGTTAAAATAGTCCATGTGACATCAGTGGTTCAACCTTAATTTTATGAAGCTACGAGAATACTTTTTGTGAGCAAAGAAAACAAAAATAATGACTTTAACAATTTCGTCTCTTCCGTGTCAGTCTTTATTGGATGTTCATGATAGTACCACTTTCTTAATTTGTGTTCTGAAGATGAACAAAGGTCTTATGGGTTTGGAACGACATGAGGGTGAGTAATTAATGACACAATTTTCATTTTTGGGCGAACTATCCTTTTAAAGTGTGCCATTTTTGTGCCTCAAGTGGCATATAGTCGAATTACATACATTGTTTGAGCCAGAAGTTGACTTTTCCGGAAAACTTACTTGAATATCCCACCCAGTGCACTATGCATTGGCATAGAAGTATTTTAACATTGAAAAAATTACACACTTCACCTTCACATGAATCCCGCACTTTGGGTTGAGAGCTCGCTGGGAGTTTTATGCCCTCACATCAGCCTCTTGTAACTACACGTAACTCTGCTTTACTCCTCAGTACTGGTTTAATTTCACTCGTCTGACCCTGTATGTAGGTGGGAGGAGTGCCACACAAAGGTAGACCCTCTCTCCTCTTTTACTTCCCTCAGTGTCAGAACAGCAAGTAGAAGCTCTTTTGTACTGTCACAATTGTCAGTTCAAACGGCTATTGATTTTGTACTGGACTTCTGAGTGTTGAGATGAGAGGGGTTTGTCGTCTTGTCCTTTTCTGTGTGTACCAAGTCCATTGCTCTCAAGTACTGAGGAGACGCGAGTAATTGCTTGCAGTAAAAAGTCTTTCACATATGGTGACTTACCACCCAGAACAAATGGATGGAGATCAATCAGTGTCTTGAGATGGTTGAAAAAATAAATCCCTACCAAATTTGCAAGTTTTTCCAAATCTGGAAGTCTAGATGGGTTTCCACAAGCATATCCTTTAATTTGACTTATAAGGGCAGAATTTTAAATGTGGCTCTTTTAACCTCAAAAAATACATACGATTATATGTGCTAATGTTCTGAAATCTCATTGGATTTCTCCCTTTAATACTGCGCATTTGCATGCCTCCAAGGAGCCTGAATTATACTTATGAAGTCAAGCTCCCCTGAGTCAATTCATTCATTCGTGTGCAAAAAGAGAATCCGTGACCTGTTCCCACTCAAGGACTAGTTTTCCACGCAGACCGTCGATTTCTGAAAGAGCGCTCTGCATCAAAGTGCACTGAAGCAGGATGCTGCCTGTCCATCACTCGTTACTAGCTCTATTCTCTCATGTCACCATCCTTTCTCTTCAATCCATTTTTACCACGCTGACTTGTGAGACAATAGAAAACCGAAGGAGAACGAAGGCCCAACAGGAGGCTCAAATCATACCGCTGTGCCCCACTGCGTAGTTCATATCGAGCAGCGCCGTTATTTTCTCCGCCTTTGGCGACCGCACCTCTACAGCACATCAGATGTGGTAGAATTACATCCTGAGTTTTTGAGGTTATCAGACGGTGATGATTCAGCCGGAGCACGCAGACACACACAGATCCTTGCGTGGGTACTGCTAATTAAAGGTTGAACTCGAATGTGACGGTCGCTGTTGTCTGTATTGTCATCAGATCTGAATGATCTTCTCCAGATGGAAGGGGCTTTCATTTCTGACACAATACGGAAGTGGCATTTTGGAAACCAGGAGCTCTTTGAACCATCAGGAGAGTGTGACAAAATGAAGGGTGATTTGGAGTCCTCCAGCCTGAGATTCATTTTCACACTTGCCTGGGAAAATGGAAAAAAATAATGTCCCTTTTCAAGAGTTTATTATTATCAGTAGTAGTTGTTGAACCAAACATTTGAAATACAAGCATGCACTTTCATCCAATGAATGGTGCACACAGCTATTGCTAGACTTTCATCTTCGTCCCCCTCAAAATCTCAGATGGACTGAGTAGTATAAGCCCTCTTAAAAATTGATAATTGACACCTCTTCAAGTTTGCTGAAAACAGTGTCTGCATTAGCTGTCTGAGGTTCATTCTGAATCCTATCCTTACCGACCTTGTTATATAAACTATTATCCTCCTCTCTAGCTGGATACGATGTAAACTATATAGGGCGGTAGTGTTTGGCATGGGCACTGTTCCTCTCACTCCGCCCTCCATTTCTCATCTGAACACTCTCCATTCAAATGAAATCACAATGCAAGTCCTTGAATTTTCCCTGATAGTGAAGCACAACCCAGGTAATGTGTTTTTTGTTGTTTGTCTCTGATATTTGGTTTCTTCCCCTCCCCCCTTTTTTCCTTGGGTTTTCACTACATTCAGAGTCAGAGTGTGGAAGGTCCTTGCTAAGTGAAGCAGATAAAGCTGTCATGTACTTCTAAGTAGTAATACATATTGACATGTTCGCTAACTAGAAGAGAAGGAAATTATTGTGGGAAAGGAAGAAGTGATAAAAGTGACTTGAAGGTCTTAACAAGCCTTTAGAATACCTCCTCTTGAAGAAAAAAAAGATCTGCATTTGCACACTGGTAGCAGCCTGTGCCGGATGCACCAAATATTTCAGTCCCTCTCGATCTCAGTTTATTTCCCTCATGCATGTACAACTAGCTTTTGTTCTCAATTGGCATGCATTCTCATTTATTCCAGCTGCAGAGTATAATGGCTTTTCAGCCTGCATCTTTTTATGTCTAGAAGGTGACTCGGCACGCAGCTGAACACAGGCAGTTGTCTCTTGAAGCCAAGCGAGATGGTAACATGAGGGGACAGCTTGTGACCCAGAGGTTGCAGCTGTCTTTTAGAGGAAACAAATGTAGATCAGAAAGGAGCGGAGGATGAGTCCAGTTTGCACATTTTCATGCATTGATGATTTCGGAGTGTTTTTTTTTGGTGCCAGGATTTAAAATATCCTCAAGTTGCATCCCATTTTATAGCATCTCGAGCAAAGATTTTGTGCATATTTGTGTTTTTCTCGCAGGCTTTCCCATATGCATGCATTTAACAAAATCACTTCTATTTCATAAGCACACACCTTGCATACAAATGCACCCAAATCACTTTGCACTTAAACAAGCCCCCTGGCTACTGAATTGTTCAAAATAAAGCAGTGCATCTGCCCTTGTGTCTGCTAGTAACATGCATGTTGCGCTTGGTGCAGTTTGATAAGCAGCATAATTATGATGACTTTTGATTGGCGGTCACTGCCCTTATAACAACCATATAATAGAGTTGACATCACAGCGTAAGGTTGGGGTCAATCAGCATTGGCCTGTTGTTTTGCTGCTGCTGCAGCAGCTTCCTGTCTTTTTCTTCCTCCTCTTGCATTAACCACACTCGCGGGATCAGTCTTTTATTTATTATGATGGATGCTTATGAGGCGCAGAGCATCGTAGTTTTAGTGCGCACTGGCCCTGGTGCTGGAAGTGTAAGGATGCCAGGAGATGCTGTCAGCAGGGCATGAGAGAGATGAAGAGCCTTGTGACGCTTGCTGGTCTGCCAAGAACAGACTGCTCAATATTGATCACCAGATATTGCGGACATCCACTTGTACTGCGATAACTGATCTTAGTTTTTCTTCTTGTGCAACAGCACTGCTTTATTTTTCAAAATTGCAGTGGACAGCAGCTGACAGAGGAATCGGGACCAATTTTAAATGCTGAAATGTTATAAAATGCATCATAATCAAGTTGCAAAGACCAGTTTCTCTTCATTTACATTTATGCATTTGGCAGACACTGAATTGCATTGTATTCAAGGTACACATTTACAATTTTTCAGTTCTTTCTTTCTTTGGAAATCGAACCCATGACCTTGGCATTTGCTCTACTGTTTGAGCTACAGTCTTAACAATGAAAAACTGTTTGAAAGTATTTCACCTTTAACACATTTTTATTAGGTAGATTTCAGATTCAGCCTACTCACATTCACCTGTTTTCTTTTGTAAGTATGCAAATACAGCTACAGGACAAAGAGTTTGTATAGTACACCAGCTGTGTGTCACGCACGCAGAAGCACTAAAAGCAACTCAGCTTGCACTAATGTTGCCTCTCCCAGGTGATGACTCAAGGTTTACATGGCTAAGTCGAAACAGTAATGGTCCACTGAGATTGTAGGGGGGCTGCATGCATTTGCTGTTAATGTGACATTGAGGTTCCCATGGCAGAATATGAGTCATTACGTCTTCTGTGGGCGATGGACAATGCTTGTTGCACTGTGACACTAGGGATGTGTTGCAATGGTCGATGCATCATGTCAAGTGTTGATTAGTTTTGCTATTTTAGCATTGGTGCTTAAGTAGCATGCTGAACATTAACAAAGCCGTCTCCTCCTCATCTGCTCACTGCAATGTCAGCTGACCCCTTCTAACTCTCTGCGCTGGGCTCTTCCACCCCCTCCCCCTGCGTTATTCTGTACGCTAGCGTGCAGTCCTTTGAGATATGCTGATGTCAGGATTTAGCACATTCCTGTCACCGGATTACTAAGACTCAGACTTTGCTTTGCACATCTCCTTTTGAGTGTGTGTGCATCCACCATTATATGTGGACCTTTGTGCTTATAATTACACTGTTGCCCCATCATACGGCTGTGCTTGTGGTTGCTCAAGACCGCATGCATGAATACATCCATATTTAATCACGGCACTTGCTGCATGGATTCACATACAGTACATTTACGTTGCTCCATGCCTTCACCGCAAATGACAAATTCTCCTGCTAAAGACTGTTTACGGTGGCTTGCTTATTGCCCAGGGAGAATGAGTGACATCTGACAGCTGACGGGGGATTTCAGGACCACAGTACCTTGTGTTTAATTATTTATCAGGAGAGAAAACGCTGACAGAAGCCTCTGTTGCCCTGCCGCAAACTGACAAACGCTCAAGCAAGAAAAGGAACTTGTAAAGACGCCTAATGGAAATAAAGTGCCTGTTTAAACAATTTTTTCCTCTCCCCAGATGCATTTCGTATCAATTTCTTTCCAACACATTTGTTAGTCAGTATTTCTGCTTTGTTTTTCAGTAGATAACTAAATAGCCTTGAAACAAAATAGTGTATGATGTTGAGACTTGGTTTTTAGAAAATACATCTTGAATTATTTTCTTGGTCTATTTGCATTTTTTTCCTCTGCAATCTTAAGTGCAGTGTAATAAGTTATGATCTCTAAAGATATTTTATGCAGTTTTGTTTCCTGAATTCTTGCTTTAATGTTTTGTTGTTCAATATAAGACACAAATACTGATGTTTTTAGTTTTAGTGATGTTTTTAAAGGGGTAGTTCACCCAAAAATGAAACTTCTGTTATTAATTACTCACCCTCATGTCAATCCAAACCTTTAAGACCTTTGTTCATCTTTCGAACACAAATTAAAGAGATTTTATTCTCTTAGCTTCATAACATTACGGTTGAACCACTGATGTCACATGGACTATTTTAACGATGTCCTTTCTACCTTTCTGGGCCTTGAACGTGTCAGTTGTGTTGCTGTTAAATGCAGGGTCAGAAAGCTCTCGGATTTCATCAGAAATATTGTAATTTGTGTTCTGAAGATGAACGAAGGTCTTGCGGGTTTGGAACGACATGAAGATGAGTAACTAATGAATTTTCATTTTTGGGTGAGCTATCCCTTTAACTCTCACATCTCACAGTTGATGGGTGCTCTGCATTCGTAGTGTCTAAATGTCTTTTACTTTTCATGTAGGGTGACTTTGGCAGGGTTTACTGTTGACAGGCTCTCTGATGTCTGGTCAGCCATCTTTTCACCTCAGGGAAAGTGCGGTGCTGTCTGTCAGATTTCCATTGCGTTCTGTTTTATCTTTGGCAGGAGAGGCATAAAGGAAGGGTCATGATATATGGCCTAAATATTTAGCATAAAAGAATATTATGACCTAAATGCAAATTGCTTACGAAATTTTACTTATTTTTTAATTTACAAAAAATACAAAGCGAATGCAAATCTCAGAACAGGATTATTAATTTCCCTCCAGAAAGGCTAAAAGGTTACCTTTTAGCTGCTTAGTCTGTGTCTCCTGAAAGTAAATCATAGGCTACATCGCAGTTCACTATCATATCTAATATTTATGGGTGGGCTAAGTGGGAACGGCAATCCACCATCTGTAGTCAAATCAGGGCCTGTGTGGTATGATGGCAATAGGATAAAAGGATCATTTAAACATGTGCACACTTCCCAGTAAGACGACTTTTGATTGGAGGATTATGTCCCTCCATTTTGCATGGCTTACGCTCATTGGTCACAAAGGCACAATAGAACCAGGATCAGTTTGAGTCCTTTTTTTCAATAGTTTTAAATCCTCTTTAACTGACCATTCCATGCCTCACTTCATAACATGGACATGCATATGCTATAAAACTTGTTGGATAAGCCTGCAGATAAGCTGGAATGGAAAAGCGACCCAGTAACACATATATTGGCGCTAGCATAATCTTCACCCCATAAGACCTGTATGTTTCTTTGAATTTATGCAGACATGCATATACTATGAAATCTGAGCTCTCTGATGCAAAGGCCTGATAAAATAATAATACATGCCAGTGTTTAGAAATATTGATTAATGCATCAACCCAAGCGGTGTACCATGTTCTGTATTTGGCAAGGTGACCGATATCCATTGAAGTTTATTTATCAGACTCCACAATTGAGCCAGTAGTAATATTGCTGTTTCAGACAATACAGGGTTATGTATTTTTTTAATCATATGTTAAATTAATCATATTCTTAAAAAAATAAATACAGGTAATTTAAAGATTAATTTTCAGAAATGGCTTGGGTGTCTTCAACTATACATATATGGTTTTTTCATATATAGTTTTTTTTTTCGCCTTAAAAAAAAAAAACTCTCTTCTCAGGAATAAGCAATAAAAGTGAGGTAAAACAAGTGCCACAAAGTATTGCACATTATAGTTGCAAATGGTAGATTGTTCTGTGTAATTTTAGATGGTCTCATGTTCAGTGTAACTTCATGCTTCACAGTTAATTTTTACAATTTAGTAAGAAATAAAACTCAGAGTCAGATTCATTTCCCCCTTAAATCAGCACTGAGTGTCTTTTAATGGAAATGTTGTTTTGTGAAGCTCACAAGTTTTGAGAATTGTACTCTAGGCTGTTCATAACACCAGAAATGATGAGTATGCTAGGCTAAGAATTGTATTGCACACTGTGTGTGGCTCCTGTGGACAAACCTCAGGTTACTGTCTCCACAGCTGTACGTTTGTACTAAACATCTTGTAAAAAAAAAAAAAAAACTGTTAATTTAATGGGTTGTTAGACTAAAGTCTAAAGGAATTGCACCCTCTTTTCCGAGGTTAAATGTGCCTGAGGAGGAATACAGTGTGAGGATTACTTACATTTCTGGTTCTTATACTCCTTTGAACCTTTTGAAGCTAACTGTAAGAGTCAGAATGCCTGTAGGGCCTGCCTAATATATATATTTCAATGCCCACATTTCCCCAATCCTTTGTTTCCTCTCCCTTTCACGCTTTCTCATTGTATTTCTTCCCCAATTTCTCTTTACCCCTCTTATTGCTCTTTTTTCTTTTACCTTCTCCTCTAGCCTGGTCACCAGTACTAGGGCTGTGCAATTAATCGAATTCGATTATCATGCGCATCTCGTCAGTAAAGCCGGTTCCGTGATTAGCAGTAAATCACCATCACCTGTTTTCAGATGGAGCGGCATTTACTAAACAGAGCCGTAGTTCGCTGACAAGCTAGGCAATATCGCATCTGCGATTATGAATGCGATATTGCACAGCCCTAACCAGTACCACTAGCTAATCATGCTGAATTATATTGAATGCTGGTATTATGCTTTACATAAGTACTGTCAGAGACATAGGCTTAATAAGTGCTGTTGCAACTGGAAGATGAAAATCCAGTAGGCTGACAGAGGTTCAGAAGCTGACAATAGATGCACAGGGTGTAGGAGTCGCTGGGGGCCAGTTTGTCATCAGTGTGGGCCAAGACTCTCACTGACAGCCCTCATCTGTGTGTACAAGTAGGTATAGTGGTGTAGTCTCCTCCAAGGCTTCACACTTGTTTCAGATGCTCGAAAGCGTGTCAATTACTTTGTCTTTGAAAGACAGGACGGGCAAAAGGAGCAGATTGAATCGGGTCTCTGACTCATAGATTAATTACCCAGAGAAATCTGTTTGCTGCTCCTTCAACCATAGAAGTACGCTGAAACACTGTTGGCTCGAAGCACAATCTGTCTCAAGGTGTATATACTTTCATTGAGGTAAATGAATAGTTTATCTTGTGTTTGTTCAATGCATATATCTACAGCTTTAGTTTGTATGTATATGTATCTATTTTTGTATATTTAGCCACGTGTGTGTTTGTATTTTATTTTATTTTATTATTTTATTTTATTTTATTTTATTTTATTTTATTTTATTTTATTTTTATTAATAACCAAGTGTTCCTCTACCTCTAAAATCTCAATTTAAGCCTGTGAGATCCTGTGAAATACCCCTAAAACAGTATATGGATACTTGTGTTGACTCGTATATGGTATATGGATACTTGTGTTGAATAGATTAGGGTTGCTGAACTTATTTCTGTTGGTTGCTTGATTGCTGTACATGAACTTCACTGTCTGCAGTGCCATTGCATAACTTCATCACATTGCAACTGCAAATTTGTTGCATCCACAGCCTCTATTGCCTTTAAACCCCATCTCTCTTTGAAAATGAATTGCATTTTTTTCGTTGCAAGTTACTGTCAGCGTGAACAGCCCTTTAGGGTGTTTCCTGTTAGAGAAATAGATGTATGTCTTCCTGCTTCATGAGCTTGTTGGAACACATAATTGAAGGCTGTGAATTGTTTCTTTCCATATATGATTTCCTCATCAAAAATCCCTCCCACTTTGTTTGCACGGCTGTTTTTTCCATCTTCCGTCCCTTTATGTACTGCGAGTTGGGATTTCTCTTGTGTGTATATCTCTCAGTGCTGCTGGCCGTCCTAAAACCTTTTGATCCTTTTATGCTCAACCACCTCCAGCAGCTTTGCACAAGAAAGCAGACAATACCGAGGTTATAAGTGTCTCTCTGCCCCTCCACAGCACTGCACAAATATCACCCTAGTTGAAACTTTTACTCCCAAACCAACAGTGGCTTGTGAAATCCTGTTTCAAGCAGCCACAGTGGACCTAGCAGAGGGCATTAAAGCTGGGAAAGATGAAATGGTAGTCTGACCCTGGGAGGGGTTTACAGTGAATATAGGAGCGTGGAGACCCCTTTTATAGTTCTTTGGAACGACCCACGTAGTTCCATCATGATTTGAGTGGGAGGTACCATTACAGAGTGCAGGGGGGATTATGCACTAATCGTGTTGTCTCTCTGGATGCACTGTTCAAGAGACGCTGATAGACTGGTAGTTGTGAGGGGCAGGTTGTTTGCCTCACAGATCTGTTTAAATTCCACGCAGGCTTTTAAAATTGTTTATATCTTTTGAAGTAAATTTTTTTTTGCCCCTGCAAATCCTCATTTGGGCCTCAGTGGCTTTGCCTCTCCGCACAAAAATCACTGCAGATTACTCTGAGTGGAATTTAGGCTTCATATCGCTCTTTGGAGATAAACACTTTTGAGCCAGCGTTTGGAGATTGCTCTTCCAAGCGTATGTCAGAGTGACATTTTATTGCACTTTTTTGCAAAAACAAAGGGTATATTTTCCCTGTACAGGCATTGATGTGTGATATCAGCTTTGAGGCAAATGTCAGCTGTAAGCAGGCTTTTTATTCCAAACTATGTTTTCTTCCAGACATTGCTTTGACAAGTTTTTTTTTTTTTTTTCTGGTGTGCTGACAGAAACCTACTCAGGCCCGTCTCTGACAGGGAAGAATGCATCAGCCAGACGACAGCTGGCATATAGATGATGTCATATTCTGATCAGTGTTTACTCTGAAATCTTCCATAGGGCTCTTGGAAGGGAATGTAATCCCCTTGAAATGGCTTCCCCCTCTTCAAGATAATGGCTTAAAGGGCACTGTTATGTCACCAGTGTTCACAAGGTGAAATAATTCGAAATAACTGTAGTATTTGTTGATTTATATGAAGGTATTGTTCAGTTAGGGGAGATTTTCTGCATTCTAATATGATTTAAAGAAATATAATGTCAGCAATTTTAGTTTAAATGTAGATTATAATAGCTTTGATCCATTTTATTTTCACTTTCTTTCATTTGCTTTTTCAGTTGATGTTTTACTGATTTACTACTACTACTTACGATTTTGTGAAAGGTTAACATTTGTTTTCCTGTAATTGAGAAGTGACAGGGAAGCACATTTTTGAGTTGAGTGACAGTTTGACAGTTTGAAAATGAGAATCCTTATTCCTGTGATAAATGTTTTAACATAGATGAAACCTAGAGAAGAAATTTCATTTTTCAAGATTGTAAGTAGTCAAAGGTGGTAACCCTAACTGAAGAATCACTCCTAAGCATGACAAAGTGGGGAATGAAATGAAACTAGTTTCTAAATGTGAAATCCAAAAAGAAATCTGTAGAATGACATGAGAAGAAATTGACTTGATAGAAGTGGAGAAAGCCTGATAGTTACCTTATCAATATTGTGCCCTTGAACAAGGCATTCTAGGGTGATTTGGTGTACTTTCCCTCCAGTAAGTGTTGTACTTGTTCGTTGCTTTGGGTGAATAATCAGTAATCCACTAATTGTAGTAATCAGTAATCCACTAGTAATGATGTCATTTTATTTTTCTTTAATACTATTGGCTGATTTTGCAATAAATGGTTATACTATAGTACTGTAACTCTTTCTATTCCAGAGGTTCGGACTAAAGTAAAGCAGGAATGTAACTTGATGTTAATGCAGACTGGGGCAATTATTGCGATGTTACAGTGAAATGGGAAAGCATTGTGCTGAAGCTGTTTGGCTCATCTGGTATAGTGGAGGCAATTTGGGAATTAAGAGACTGATGTAGGTTTTAACAGCAATGGTGTAATCGTGTGCTTTTAAAGCAGCTGAAGTCACTTGGTCTATTAAAGGAGAGGCTCGTGAGATCAAAGCTTCAAAGCTGCAGGACACTGTATGAAATGACTTAATACTCCTTTTAGATATGAATTTGTATGCTTATGATCACACTTCTCCAGCTACCTTCATTCCCTCCCTCATCATTTAATAGATTACAACTCAAAGTAATGTTTGGTTAGATATGTATGATTCTAGGTGCTTAGGTGGAATAATTTGTGATGAAAAATAATATGAGTTTTTTTTTTTATTGCACATTTCTAAGGCTGTTGATTTAAATGTATATCCTGATATGCTCAATAATTAAACTAATAACAATTAATTATATGCATCAACATTAGAAATTAAGATAAAATGATTATTAAGCTTTGGATTTTTTTTGACTAATATTCCAAGAGTGCATTTGTGGTTATGGTTTCACTGTGTTACACAGTAGATATTTTTCTAGACTTAGGAATTATACAAATATCTTTTCATTAATCCCAGCTCATATAGACAGGAATGACAGCCAAAGATCATTATACTGATAATTTTGCTTGTTCAATTAATTTTTCTGAACCGGAGGAGATAGAAACACTGAATCTAATAGTCAGCTGCCCGTGTGCACTTTTTCCCACGCGCTAGTGTTTACATCATTAGTGGCAGTTTTAAAAATGGAATTTCTAATTCAGCATAATTAAGATGGTCATTTAGCAGGCAGAACTGAATAAATGTTTGTGCAGAAAATTCTAGACTTCTTGCTAATGCTCATTAACGAGACCAGTGGGGCGCAGGAACATGTTGCATGAAACGGTACTTTCAGTGCAATTCCCAAGCAGGAGGATGCTGGTGGGCAGATATCCCCTTAGTAGGTTCAAACTAAAGAGATTTCACCTTATTAAGCTTTACTAAGATGCAATTATGTTTATTTGTTGGAGAATTTCTTTCAGCAGGATTACAGAAGGGATCAGTGTTACTTTTGTTGTTGCACCCTTGGCCATTCATTCATTCACTACCATTATAATCAGTGGGTCAGCCAGAGCAATGGAGTATGAGAACAGCAGTTTCTTTTTCTCCATTCTTCTCCTCCCTCCTCTTTTTAGAATATGATTAAAGAGGTGGTAGATCTGGCTTTCTCACAGCAGCAGAATCTGGTTTTCAGTCCTGTTTTAGAATTTCTAATGGCGCATTCCTCAATTGAGATAGGAGCTGAAACTAACAATTCTTTTTCAGTGGGGTCAGTGAAAGGAAGTGCTGAATAGCTTAGAAAAATAATCAAGTTTATTATCAGCCTCTGGAGAACAAGCTGAATGTATGTTGTAATTAAGTTTTTTTTTTTGTTTTGTTTTGTTTAACCCAGTTATTTGAGACAAATCTAAAATCTTTGATATTTGTGTCATGTAAAATATTCACATTAAACAAATATCAAAATAAAATGGATGAAACTATTTACCATTCGGCACTGTGTCGTGTACTACATACTCAAGTATGCGCGCCGCTCATAGTGTTTAACAGCGCCTGCTGTCTCACTATCTGAGGACGTGAACTCAAACACTGAGAGACTCACTGAGAGAACAATTAATAATCCTTTCATCATTTTATTTGAGAAAACCACTGTCAAATACACTCTGACACTCAAAGCTCTTCATTACAACCCGTCAAAATAAAAGTCTGCTTTTTAACTTGAAGAAATTGACAAATTACGATTGTACTATAATGTAGCCTACTTCTAAAATAATAATAATACTAATTTATAGAAATATTTTTAAGGAATATAATTTTTACCTAATTTTTATTTAGTAAATCTCTGTTGTGCAGCCCTTTGCGAATACATAAAAGGATAAAAGTTATTTTCATTTTATTACACTTTAAAACATTAAATTGTTAAAGCTTTATGCATTAATTTCATTACCACCATTTTTGATAGTATATTTGTATTAAATCATAAAAGTACAGAATCCAGCAAAATTAAGTCAAACCAGAATTTATGATTTTTTTATGAATTATTAATGATAAATATAAGTTGTTAAACTAATATATAATCAATGATGAAATTTACTTGATTGTTTTTGATTATTGAAATTTGAATAAACACATGCTTTCAAACATTTGTTCAACCAAAAAAAAAAAACACTGTTTTGATTGTTTAATACAGTATACCGTGATACCGTGATATTTTCTGAGACAATTATCATACTGTGAAAATCTCATACCGTTACAACCCTAGTGGCGGCACTAGGACGGGGCTTGACGGGGCTATGGCCCTATCAGAAACTTGCTTAGCCCTGGCACAGCCCCCCCAAGGATTTCCAAATGATGTTCCTGTTTTTTTAACTCTCTGTGTCACTTTCATTAACATTGAAAAATAAACATTAAAAACCAAAAAAAAAAAAAAGTGCCTAAAATGTGGCCTATAAACAATTGATATTAGGGGGGAGGGGTCAAGCAACTCAGGCAAGCAACGTGCAAACTTTGCGCAAGAGTTATGCCGGTGAACGTCAGTCAATTCACTATAGAGAAAGTAAAAAAAAAACTGACGGCTAACGCTGCATTAATGGCGCATATTCAACGAGAGACGAATCTACTTTAACGTGCTGATAACGGTATATAACTGTCTTAAATTGTGACAGTTATATTATGACCCCTTTAATAGATGGCTGTGGCTGCCTCACACTCCATATGTTCCTGTTCTGCTTCTGTCTCTTTGTATTCCCTTTCTTTCTCAGTCTGAACATTTTCTGTCTCTGGCTTAGTTCCAAGACCTTCACTTTTACTTTGTTGAGTTGACTTCTGGGAAGTTTCAACCTAATATAATGAATAATAAACCTTTTACAAACATTGTAAATACAATTGTTAGGCTTAGTGCTAATTCAATTTATGTTGTTGTAACTACTCTTTCATTAGAATAATTTAATGTCTATCTTTCTTTTTATTGCACTCTAGCATATTCCTTTGCTGTCAGCTAGTTTAACAGTCTTACCTGTACCTGTCTGATTTGGCTGATGCTCATTGGGCTCTCCCTCACTCTCTGAGCCTGCTTCTGCCTCATCTTCAATGGAAGTATTATACATTTAATTTAATATTATACAGCATAAATCTATATTATACACTAATAAACAACTAATTTAGAACATTTTTATGACCTATTTGTAGGCCTACTATTAATATGGTTTTAATAAAATATTGTAAATATGATGTGTTATAGATTAATATCAAAGTATCAAGGTGGTTATAAAGGGGAATAGGCTATACTTAATTACAAGAATTAAAGTGTGACAAACTGCTAAGTATTCTATATGATGATTTACTAGCTGGCTTGCTGGAGCTTTGAATTCATGTTTGCATTGTTCGCTCTTTCTCTCTGCTTCTGTCTTCTGGCTTTTGTCTTTCTTTTTTTTTGTCTACAAAGTGTGCCAACAACAGCAAATTTGGAGATATTTATATTAGATCTGATCAGGTACATTAATTTGATTAGACATTCTAATTCTAAGAACGTGGATATTTTGTACAAGTTGTTAGCACTTTTAGAAGACCAAGAGCAAAACATTACTGACAGAAACAAACTACCAAATTACTAATTGAGCGAATCAACCATTGACTAATGTGAATTTTAATGTATCTACCTGTAATGCAACGACCTTCAGGGACTGTCTTCTCCACTATAGGCTAGTCTCTAGAGAGCGAGCACACATATTGCGAGTGATGCTGCGGAGCAGCCGGGAAAACTCGGAGCGGATTCGTGGAATCTCAGCTTTGAGCTGGGGTAGTGGTGGGGGGTGGTGAAAGGGGCACTTCAGCCGATGAGGGCAGAGAGGCAGTGGCTCATGCCACCGGACCACCCCCCTGTGCACGGCCCTGTTACTTTGTAAGTGTCATATTTGGCAGTTGGCATTAGAAGTTATATTACTAATAACAGAGGCAAATGAGAAGTTTAATATATATTATTTAATACCACAGGAAAAAAAGTAAAATATGCCTTTTTCGAAGCTGCTGTATAAATAAAAAAAACTGATATCTAAAGTTTAGACATTTATTACTTTCAATTTAATTAGTTTTTTTAGCAACCCCTCTGAACTATTAAGCCCTCCCTTAGCACCCCCAACAAAAAAATCTTGGAGCCGCCACTGTCGATGGGTCTTAAATATTTTTTGGTCGCACATTAATGCTAAAATATCTTCAGTCTGATGGACCTGTTTACAATAATTGGACAGACCGAAGTTTTTTTTTTCTTCCCCTGCGGGGGCTAACTTACAGCTAATCAGCCCTCTAATGTTAGCTAGTTTAATTTTTTTTTTTTTTTAACTTGACCGACCGGACACAAATCCTGATTAAAACATAATAGTGACAAAAAATAACCAGCGAAGCATCGAAACGTGAGAATGATTCTTCTAATTTTATTAGTCTACATTCAATGTAAACAGCAGTTGATAATGGATAGTGTATTTCTGGTATCAAGGTCGCACTGTTGAGGCTCGCTGCCTGACAAATGAGCTATTTTGCTGAATATTCTCACGACGCAAAAAAACAAACAAACAAACAGTCAAAACATTCAAAACACTTGCAGAGTGCACGCATTAGGTGAAATCTAGACGAGTACGCTCTTTCACTGCATGATTTAGTCTATTAAAATACATTTAGAATGATCACAAAATTCAAGACATGGGGGCAGAAAATGTATATATTTATACGTCATATAGTTAATCAATTTCACACGAAGAGTGCCGTTTTTTTCCTCCAAAAATTACCATGATTACAAAATGTTATATTGATTTTTTTTAAATTTTTTTTTATTTATTTTTTTTTACAAAAGTTCAATAAACTAGAAGTTAATTAAGAGACTTACGTTTGAGACAATATATTGCCTGTTTTTGCGCTATTTTTCCTACAAAAATAATTCCAAACAGCCACAGCACTGTTTTGCGTCTCTGAGCAACATGAGGCGTTTTGTTCCTGAATGAATCAACTGTTTAAATGATTCGGTTCAATCGCAATGACTCACTTATTAACAGTGACTTGCTGCCACCTACTGGCGGATTTAATTTCACATTTAAAGTATCTTTTTATTATTTAAATAATTTAAAATGTCAGTATTCAACGTTTTATGTTTAATATATCAAAACATTTATGCATCTGTAAAAACAGGCCTTTGTAAAAGTAAATAATATGCAGATTCATGTATGTAAAAGCTGATAGAACACTACTGAAAATATTGCCCCAGAATAAATTGTTTACACCACCAAAAATCTCAGTGATGCGGTGCTTTTGTGGGGATATTTTGTATGGAATATTGTATGCTGATACGAAAAGTTTGCTGTATATCATAGTAATAAATATAATTTATTACAGCGATGATATTTTTACGTTAAACACATTAAATGTTTGTAATGTGTATTTCAATTACAGGTTTAGGTCTTAAATTTCATACAAGGTGGTATTAAAAATGTCTTAGTCTTAAATTTAATTTGTTCATGTCTGTAGAAACCCTGTAATATAAAAGTATGCCAGAATATGTAACATCTGAATATCTTTTTGAGAGTAAATTTGAGTGACCTGTGCTTTTTTCCCCTCTTTGTTCCAGTTTCACTAACTCTTAGATACAGGATACAAGTGATGTGTCATCTAAAGGTTTTAGATCTAATCACTGTCTTCCCACCAGAGCTGCTCCGATCAATTGTGGTCGAGGTGCAACCCACATGCAGTGCCTTTAGTGCTTTTTTATTTAAAAAAAGTAAATCTGAGTTTACATTGATTTGATCATTTATTAAATGTTGTCAGATGTGATAAGGTTTTATGAAAGACACCATCTTTGATATTTAATCCTGTCACTATGATTACAGGCATTATTCATGGCTATTGTGAGACTTCAGTTAATCGTTCAGAGACAATATTTGAGTTGCACCTGACTGCTGTTGTGTTCAGGCAATTTGAGAGTCACATCTGTTAATAAATATGGATGTCAATCCCAAACATTCACTTTGTGGATTTAGCCTCTGTTAATTCTTTTGGTTTAGGTTTAGTCAGTCATCTGTCTAAAAGTAAAATCTGATGACCTGAAGTCCTCAGTTACTATATTATAGGACAATATTAAATGACTTATTCATTGAGTCAACGAGTAATAATCACTGCATACAATCAGTTAGCTGCAAATAAAATTTTCAATTTTGTTCATAGTGGTGATGAATTATGCGTAGATGATTTATTTTCTACCATTAAACTGTTCGTGATTGCCTTCTGGCCATGAGAGAGAGGGAGCTGCTCAGTGTTTACAGAGTATTTAACTTCATTACAAAGCGTGTAACATCACCTCATGGGCTGCGAGTCGCAAATGAAGCACTCATTATGGACTCAGTGGTTTTTAATGGAGGGTTTACGGACCCCATGCAATGCTGGTTGGTTTTATGTAGTTACGGACCAGTCATCTCACTACAGATGGGAGTGGATGGACGACATCGACTGGCTCGGCTGCGGGAGCTTGAGTTTGTGGATGCAACCAAGCTGATTGAAGTGAAATGCAACTGGAGTGAATGAATAATGACCCAATTTCAATTTTTAGGATGAACTATCCCTTTAAACAGCCTTCATGTTAGTTGGGTTTCAAAGACAACCATATAAAGTCTATTCGTCAGGCGTGGTTAAAGTGATTTCCGTCTAGATAGGCACTCTCTAAATGTATCTCTGAGTCAAATTCACACTTCAGTTCAATTTTGTATCTGTCATACCTGAATATTATGGGTTTCTGTGCTTTACTGAGTATGTATCAGAGAGCATGAGGAAATATGGGGAGTCATTTGGCAATTTTTGTCACTTGTGGGAGGGATGGTTTGGATTTTATATTACATAGTAATTTAATAAAACAGCAGTGGATCGGAATAGTGATACAGTGATGAAATACACATAACTTAATCTTTTCATTGCAGGTGTGTAGGAGTTTCTGTGTAGCACCTACTAAAGGTTTAAATATTTGTCTCTTAGGTGGAATCTTTAAAGGTGAATCTACAGAGGGTTACTGGCAGAACAGTTATATTTGTTTTTGAGAGGGTTCTATGTACACTCTTTGTCAGTGGTTTTACTTGCATATAAAAGATAAGAATTTTAATTATAACTCTAGGAGATCATGTTTAAAGTTTGTTTTTTATTTGCAGAGTTTCAATGTTGAAGGAATCAAGAGCTTTAGGTTGTGCTCAGTTTTGGGTTTTGCTGCCAGCCTTATTGCATTAAACATTAGGCATTTAACACACAACATTTTAACAAAAGTGTCTGTCAAGGACAAATATGAATTTTTAAGCTTATGTGAAGTGGGGTAGAAAGTATAATCAAAGACAAAAATAAAAAAACATGGTAATGTTGATGTTGATTTATAGCTAAATTGCAATTAAATGATCTTCCTAGTTTTTAGAAGTTATTTTTTAACTCTCAATGAAATCAGTGAATAGGCACACAAATGTCAAATAGGAAGCTCAAACATAACAGTTTCACTGTTATCACTGTACTTGTTTCATATTTTATCAAAGACATTTAGTAGGTGCTTTTTGAAATGCCAGAGAGTGCTTTTTTAAAGATGGAAACCCCGGGAGAAGCCTTTCTGTTTGCAAACATCTTTTTTTTTTTTTCTTTAATAACTGGTAATGGTTTTACTCAGAACCAGCTTTTATTATCATAAGTAAATATTTCTTTGTTTAGAAATTTAGTTAACTGTTAACTTCCCTGCTGGAGCTAGCAGGGCACATATTACAACAAATGTAGTCCTTGTGTGGGTGATGCAAGTTTGCGTCTGGCTTGCAATTTTTTTTGGTCCTGCTCCTTTCATCTTTTTCCTGTCATTACCTGTCCTCTTACTACTCTATTCCTTTCAATAAAAAGGGGCAAAAATGTCAAAAAGGAATCAATTCCCAAAAATATCCAGCACAAATCCATTTAGCTTTTTAATCTGAACAACACAAACCACCATGAAATCCAATGTTCACAAACCCTGATCTAAACATCCATGTAAGGTTTGAAATTTAGTTGTCGTCATCTCAGTCATAAATTTTTGATTTCAACAAGCATTTCGTCATTCAGAATACAAGGTGTGAAATTTGGTTTGGAATGTGTCTGTCTACATTTATTTTGCTATATGAGGAAAGAGTGAGCGAAAATGTGACGTAGTTTGGATACAGTCTATGCATGAATGCTAAATTTTTTGTCAGTTACATTCTCACATGCCTTATTCGATTCAGATGTCATGATGGATGTGAGCAGAAGTAAAATTTCCACAGTCTTTCCACACTGACAGCTCTTTGAGTCTCTTTCCATCATGCAACTCTAACTCTTACATCATTACTACAATAGGCAATGTAGATCCACTATTGACTTCATGGTAGAAATGGATCAGATTTCATCCCTTGTCATATTTAAAAACTACATTTAGGCAAGTTGTGTTATTAATAAGCTGACAATATTCATTTTCTGGTTCTGAAGTGGTGTGCAGTGACTGATGGGTGATTTTTTTTATTTTTTTATTTTTTATATTTTATTTATTTTTATTTTTTCCCCTGTTCTCCTCCTGTGAATTTGCTCATATATATATATATATATATATATATATATGAACTTTCACTTAATAAGGCATAATACTCCGTGAAATCCACTTTGCGATGCTCCCCATGTTTAATGTGGTCCACTTTGTGAACTTTGAAATATATTCTGCAGTTTTATAGTAACAGATATAGAAAGCAAAATCATCATGCAGACAGGAGGTCACAGAGGTTGATAAAGCAATCAATCACTTCCACAATAGAGCATGGGATTAATGAAGGCTTCTATGCCATTTGTAATTCCTTTGCTCAGTATTCTGCGGCCTCGGTAATGGATTCCAATTTGCTCTTTTTGTCACAGAGAATAATTTACATCCCGCAATGCAGTGTTGCAATCTGGAGCACATGTACCACTCTGGATGGCTCTCATTAGGGCTAATAATCACACCCATGACTGTCCAACTGGTGCATAAAATTCTCTCTGGCGATGACGACATCTTAATGTGCCCTGCATTGGAAATATATTAAATGTTGTCAGCGATTTCAGCGCTTTATTGTTCCAAGCCTGCAGGTTCTAAAGTGATGGATGAGAGCCCTTGACATAGCAGTTGTGTGTAGATAGCAGCCGACGACTTTGAGATAAATTAAATGAAATTTATATTTGAGGTGCTCACATCATGAAGTCTCAAAGAAATTATACACAATATTGTCTATGATAGAGCTGTTGTGATCATTAAATTTTGGCTTATGATTAATTGTCATGGAAATAATTCCAAGTAACTTTTTTTAAATTTGGAGTCAAATAATTTTATTTTTTAATCCTTACATTCAATTATTGAAATTATTTATGATTTCCTTCATAGCTTTGTAATGAAGTATTGCAGAGGTGTAGAATGATATGAATATGAATTCAAATGTTAACTTTTTGGTTCAGTTTAGTCTGTGTTCACTTTATATTCTCACTTTTTTTTTTTTTTTTGGTAAATCAGTCTGAACATTGTTTTATTATAATATCATAATTGACCATTTTGTTTAGAGTGTTCACTTTTTTCTTTTTTTTTTTTTACATTTTTTATTATATACCCTTTCTTGGGTGACTGTGTGTGTAATTGTAATTACAGTTGCGCAAACACAATTTAGATCAGCAATAATTTATGACAGTTCTAATCTATTTAGTTGTTATATGTTGCTTGGTATGTTGATGATAGACTTTAGCATGGATGTGGGATCACTGCAGTGCTATTAACTGGAGTTAAAATCATTGTCGTGAACCAGCCAGGATGGAAATTTGTTTTCTTAGTCTTATGGGTTATGACGAGCCTGTCAAAGGTAGTTCATGTGAGGATATCAAGTGAGGGTCATAGCCTGTCTGACTGCAGCCCTCACAGAGCTGATTGCTCATGTCTCTTTTTATAACTTCCTATCTGTTTTAATTAGTTGGTTTCAAAGACCTGTTTTAAAGCCTCTGATCTTTTGCGTTCAGACACATCAGAGGCTATCGTCTTAATCTTTCCCAATACACCATTTTTAGCATGAACCACAGAGGACTGTTTTGAGCTTTAACTTGATTTCCATCCATTGCACTTTTTTAAGTTTTAATTTCCTGTATGATAGATTGCGATGTACTTCTACCCATGTACATCACATGATTTTATTCATTTGTATTATACATGTATTTTATTTTTCTTTGTGAATTCCTATCCATTTTCATTGAAGATGAGTAAATATTGGCACTGTTCATTTTTTGGGTGCAATTAGTAGCAAATGCCAAAGCATTGTGCACATTTAGTGTTTCACATTTTTGTGAAGCATATAAAACAGGACATGTTCCCATCATATGTTGGATAAAATATTTATCACAGAATTTAAGATTGAAATCATAGTCATCTGTAACTTAAAATGAACAAAACTGCTCCTGTATTGACTTCATTTTCCAGTAAGTGACATCAGAAAAGGAAAAAAAAACCATCGGTTTATTTTAGAAGTGGATTTGGTAAAGTTTGTGTAAGGCTTTGTGGTAATAGTTGATTTCTTTTTATTAAAATTATGTAAATCTGTATGTTTTCACTGCAGTTGATCAAAAATACAAATGAAAGTCTTATTAACACTCATGCAAGCTAATTCTGAATCCCACACAAAGCAACTTTCATCCTGTTAGGCATCTTGTTAATCTTCTTGCTGTTGTGTAAATGATCAAATTTTAATGAATAATTTAAGTGGTTGAGCTCAACCAAAGCATATTTAGAAAAGTCTAGATTACTCTTTATACAAATACTTTAAATACAACACACATTCAGTATTTTAAAAGTTACAGACCTTGAAAATACCTGCATAATCGGATTCCTATCTGCACATTTAAGTCCCTGAAGTGTAAATGATTCATGTGTAAATTAATCATCTGAAGATTATTAATCTCTGAACATATTTTCAGGAACGTGGAGGACAGAAAGATTAATTTATTCTCCGATCACAGTATAATGGACAAAGAGGGGTTCTTTTGCTGGTTTGAAATATTGTGCTACACACTGGGAAACTGTGAAACATTGCCAGCTTTGTGCTCTGTCTGAATGTGGCACAGTTTTCAGACAGGAAGTGTAGACGCTGGCTCAGTCCTCTCTTGACAGCTCTATCTCTCCGGCAGAGGGGAAGGACCGGGAATACCTGCTTGCTGGATAACAGCACTTTCTGACTGTCACCGAGCCCAATTTGTGCACCCGCAGCTCTCTAAACCAACATCTTGAGCTGGATGTCATCTGTGTGTTGAACTGGGTCAGAACAAGTCTAGTGCAGAACTTCATGTTTTCCTCCATTTCCAGGGGCATACATCAGCCCCAGAGCGATGAATTATGCAGAGGGTCATTTCAGAAGAGAAGTCATTCTTCTTTCAGAGGGCAGTCTGTTTGTGGAAAACGGTTTGGCGGATTGCTACTGTAGATCTGCTACATCAGCAGCTAACAAGAATAAAACGCCATAGACTTCATGTTGGTTTAAACTAGTCTTTCAGTACAGCAGTTTTCCACCTTAACTGTGAAAAAAATCTTAAAAGTATAATTTTAGAACTTATTGAACTCTTTATATGTGCATCCATTCAATGGAAAAACTCATTTCAGCCATTCTAAGGGACTGCAGATTGAAGTTGTTTCATTCATTCATTCATTCATTGTGTAAATGATCAAATTGTAATTCATTCAATTTATGTATAAATGATCAAATTGTAATTAATTTATTCATGTGTAAATGATCAAATTTTAATTAATTCATTCATTCATTCATGTGTAAATTATCATATTGTCTTAAATTCATTCATTCATTCATTCATTCATTTGTAAATTATCAAATTGTCATTCATTCATTCATTGTGTAAATGATCAAATTGCAATTCATTCATGTGTAAATTAACAAATTGTCATTCATGTGTAAATGATCAAATTGTAATAAATTCTTTCATTTGTTCGTTCGTGTGTAAATCAAATTTTAATCCCATTCATTAATGTGTAAATGATCAAATTTCAATTCATTCATTCATGTGTAAATTATCGAATTGTCTTAAATTCATTCATTCATTCATTCATTCATTCATTCATTCATGTGTAAATGATCAACTTGTCATTCATTCATTCATTGTGTAAATGATCAAATTGCAATTCATTCATTTGTAAATTATCAAATTGTCATTCATTCATGTGTAAATGATCAAATTGTAATAAATTCTTTCATTTGTTCATTCGTGTGTAAATGATCAAATTGTAATCCATTCATTCATTCATGTGTAAATGATCAAATTTTAATTCATTCATTCATTCATGTGTAAATTATGAAATTGTCTTAAATTCATTCATTCATTCATTCATTGTGTAAATGATCAACTTGTCATTCATTCATTCATTGTGTAAATGATCAAATTGTCATTCATGTTTTAGTTACAAAATATACAGTGTTATTTTTATCAGATTTATTGCTGATTTGAAATACATTATATAGATCCATTTTAAATTAGGGAAAGCCATTACATATTTTATTACCAAGATGGCTGCTGACTAAACTGACTGGCATTAAAGAGATTCGTTTCAGTCCATATTTCATGTCTTGTGAGCACGAGAGTTAGCAGCAATCATTCCTTCTTATAAATGTCTCCAGAGGCTGACCCTTAGCTACTTTGCCATCCGTTGTATGTTTCCGGATAATGAGAAAACGGTCAGGTTAGTGACCCCGCTGGAGCTGTTATAATAAGGAATATAATGATAATGTGATAGTATGATGATCTGCCTTACTCCACAGATGCTGGGAAAATGACACGAGCCGGTTAGTTTCGAGATGATGCTCGTGTAGTATGAATGGCCTCAGAGAAAAATCAAGCTTTCCGTAAAACATTGGAACGAGGAGTCACCTTTGCACAACTCTCTGGTATCATCATCATTTTCAACCTGTGGAAATATTTCTTCTAGTCGTAAATATGTGCAGTGCCTTGCGAAAGTATTCATACCCCTTCATTTTTTTCACGTTTTATGTTGCTGCCTTATGTTAAACTGCTTTTAAATTACTATTTTTCCACATCAATTTATACTCCATACACTATAATGGTAAAGCAAAAAACAAGTTTTTAACATCATCTCAAATTTATTAAAAATAAAAAACATAAATGATTCAATTGCGTAAGTATTCATACCCTTATCTGGGACAGTTGGAATTTAGCTCAGGAGCATTCATATTGCTTGTAGATATTACTACACTTTGAGTGGAGTTAACCTGTGGCAAATTCAATGGAATGGGTATGATTTGGAAAGGCACATGTCTTAATAAAAGGTCTAACAGCTTATAATGCATATCAGAGCAAAAACCAGTCCCTGAGGTCCAAAGAACTGCCTGTAGAGATCAGAAACAGGGTTGCGTCAAGCCACACATCTGGGGAAGAGTTGAGAAAAAAATTCTGCTTCACTGAAGGTTCACAGAAGCATGTAGTCTCTGTTACCCTTAATGGAAGACGTTTGAAACAACCAGGGCTCTTCCTAGAGCTGGCCTCCTGGCCAAACTGACCAATTGATAGAGAAGGGCTTTGGTTGGTGTGGTGACCAAGAACCTGATGGTCACTCTAGTTGAGCTCCATGATCATATGTGGAGACAGGAGAAACCTACAGAAGGACAAACATCACTGCAACACTCCACCGATCTGGGCTTTATGCCGGTGTGGCAAGACTCAATCCTCTCTTCAGTATAGACACATGAAAACACACTTAGAATTTGCAAAAAAGCACCTAAAGGACCCTCAGACTGTGAGAAACAATATTCTCTGGTCTGATGAACCTCAATTCTAAGCATCATGTTTGAAGCAAACCAGGCACTGCTCATCACCTGCAGAGTACCATCCCAAAAGTAAAGTGTGCTGGTAGCAGCCTCATGGTGTGGGGCTGTTTTTCAGCGGCAGGGACTGAGGGACTCATCAGAGTAGAAGAGAAGCTCGGTGCACCAAAATATTGAGAGAGCCTTAATGAAAACCCAGTCCAGAGCATTCAGAACCTCAGACTGGGCAGAAGGTTCACCTTCCAACAGGACAATGGACCTAAACGCACTGCAAGAGTGGTTTATAGACAACTCTGTGAATGTCCTTGAGTGGCCTAGCCACAGCCTGAGCTTGAACCCAATCAAATATTTCTGGAGAAACCTGAAAATGTGCATCTGCCCCCGTCCAACCTGACAGAGCTTGAGAGGTGAAGAGGTGAGGAGAAGAATGGCAGATAGTTGCCAAATGCTGATGAGCAAAGCTTGTCACATCAAACAAAAAAGTCTTGAGGCTGTAAAGGTGCTTCAGCTATATATTTAGTTAAGGGTATGGATACTTATGCAATGTACTTATTTCAGTTTTTTAGTTTTTAATTTACGAAGTTGTGACAATTCTGTTTTTGCTTTGTCAGTATGGTGTACGGAGTGTAGATTGATGTGGGAAAAAAAGTAATTTAAAGGAGTTTAACATAAGGGAGCAATATAAAAAAAACATGAAAAAAATGAAGGGGTATGAATACTTTCGTAAGGCACTGTGTGTGTGTGTTGTATGCTGCTGTCATGGATGATGTATGGTGTTTTTGCGAGTCGGCCAAGTGAAGAAGTGTGCCGCATAACTGTTGGGGCCAGATCAGCAGGAAACCAATAGGTTTGGCTGTACAAAACCAGCAAGTTTTCTTTCACCTCTGTTTAAAAGGCATAGGAAGTAGTGAGCCAAAGCATGATCACTCTCTGACTCAATCTTGCATGTTTGTTTTGGGATTGAAAATAAGGCCTGCGATTTTTCTGTAAACATAAATTTCCCATATGGGATTAATAAAGAATTTGTCCATCAATCCGTATCGCAGAAATGTTTGGAAAGAATGATTGACAGATTTATATTTGTCAACCCCAAGACATCATCTTCGCTTCTCCAGTCTCTGCCCATCTTCCCTTCTGGCTCAGTTTGTATTTTTTGAAGTTAAGTGCTATTTCGCTCCACTCCTGATACAAAATAATGATCTTAAACTACACTGACAATGAACAGTTTGGGGCCTCAGGATGCACCTTCATCCGGCACTCTTGAGTGCGCTCGGCATCCCATTTAATTTTCGATCTGCATCATTGCGGACAGGTTGCAATAATAATCATGATGTCTCTTCTAGCATTATTGTGCCAGCACTCGCCAATTATTCTCGTCCCGCGGCCCCCTCTTTTCTCTGCCATCGAGTTGGATGTAGCATCTTTGAGGTGTTCATTATTTTTTAAATATTTCAGGGGGGCAGTTCAGAAAGCAGAGTGTTGTATCAGACACTCAAATCTCTAGTGACTCTCCCGACTCAAAAAAAATCTACACGTACAAAGGCAGCTCAACTAGTTAAGCCACCCTCGTAGGGGTGTGCGATATTGGAAAAAAATTATATCTTGATATTTTTGGGGATTTTTTTCGATAACGATAATTAGACGATATTTTGCCGAGTGTTATTGTGCTGATATCTGACTACCATGGACAGCTGCAGTTTTTGATATTCTTCATTCTGTGTGGTCAGTTCACATCAGTGAACAGAAATTAATCTTTTCATATAAGTTTAAATTTTATTTTTTCCTTTTATGGGCATTTTTACCTTTAATAAAGCCATTTTTTTTCTAAAAGTGTGCATCTTTTGAGTCAAATTGTTACATTTAATCAGTCAATTAGAATAATAAGACATTTAGGCTGTTACCAAACAAATGAAACCAGTATCAATAAAATTAATCTTTGTAGAAGTTGCATCTGAAGTGGCATTTAGATGTATTTACACACTGTTTAATGCAACTCAGAGGGACATGGAGTGCTTTAACCTGCAGTTATCAATATATCAAATGCATAATATTTTGATATTTTAAAAATAAAACATTGAATACTGATATTTGATATTGCAGTATTTTAAAAATGAAAAGATACTTTAAATGTGAAATTAAAATCGCCAGTAGTTTTACACTTCATGATGTAATGTATACGTGCACTCCGTAGGTGTTTTGTTTGGTTTTTGCAAAATACTCGATAATGTCAAATTGCACATCGTTAAAACAACAATTACGATATTATTGCAGACGATATATATCGCACACCCCTACGCCCTCGCGACCTCAGATAATGTCACTCATGCTAATTGTTGCCGAGTGTATTTGCATCTTTCTTTCTTGTTTGTCGGTGCCTGAGATTTTGGCACAGCCAAGTTGCAACACGGCAATCTCAATATGCTTATGTAATGCCAACTGCTGAACATATTTTCGTTTATGGCTCTTGTAGCAGTACTTTTATAGCAATTTCCCTCTTTCCACTGGTAGGACTCCACTGCTGAATAGGAGAAACAAAAATGAGGTGGAAGAATGAGGTTGCTAATTACTATTCATATTAATTAGTGCCTTTTTAAATGGAAGATTAGAGTAGAATGAATTGGAATAGTAACGAGAGCTTCCTGTGAGAGAGGGAAAGCTGATAAGGAGTCACATGACTGCAGCAGAGTAGAGACATACTGATTTTTTTTTTTTTTTTTGAAAGAACAGTTATTATTTCTACATTCATTTATGATGATAAAGGGATATTATGCAATATGTAGCAGAGCCATAAATGATAACCTCAACATGAAACGCAATGAATTGAAACCTGCAGTTGTCAGGTTAGCTGATCGGCTCAAAGATTCTGAGATAAATTAGTAAATCTAAAATTAATAAAATAATAACTTCTTATATGTAGTTTTGTATTTATCGTATAGTAATGTAATTTTTGAACCCTGCTGTACATTTATTTGTGGCTGAGTGTTTGAAGCTGATTCAGTTATTTATAAAGGAAGCAGTGTCTTAGTGTTTAATTACACATTGAGGGCTCCATTGAGATTTTTTATGATTTCAGAGGCTCAGTACAACACCTGTCGGGAGATCACACTGCTTGGAAAAATCAGACAGGAAATATACAAGCAAAGGAGAGGTGTGTCATTTCCTGACTTCACTGACTCGCCAACTATCAGCCTTCAGCTTCTACCCCATGAGTCAAAGCTGCAAATCTCTGCAGATTCCCTTTCGTTTGAGTGCGACTCATCCAGAAAAATCATGAGCAGATTATGTTTAAACCTCCGTAAAGAGTAAGAGAGAGCAGTAGGAATTTCAGGTGGAAAGTTGGCTAAGCCATATACTTAACTTCCCTGTGAAATGACAGTGTGCACGTCGGACTGAATATAGGCACACTCTGTAATACCAGTATGTAGGCCTGCTTGAATCTATACTTCTAGAATTCAACAGAAAGCTCTGCAGATTTCCACAGAATTCAAATGTGACACCATATTCTTTTATCAATGTGAATTGCCATTTCATACCTCATTTTACTCTATAATATGATGTATTTCTGGATATTTATCTAGAAAGATGGGCGGGATTCAGTTGGATTGTTAAAAAAAAAAAAGGTCTGCTTTTTTACTAAATGGAACTAGAAAATGGCTATCGATTAGCCATGTGACAACTGTAGCATGTAAAGAAGAGCAAGTACAGTTTTAAGTATTAGGAAGATGTTTTTTTAATTATTATTTGGAATAACTTGAATTAAGTAATAATGAAAAAAAAAAAGAATGAATTGGACACCACTGAGTTTGAACAAATAAACATTGAGATTTTTTTCAGAATTTCTTTTGTGTTGTTCTTTTTGTTGTTATTGAATTGTTTTTTTTTTTTTAGGTGAATTATCCATTTAAGGAGTCACAATAAGACCAGAAACAAGCATTTAAAGTGAATAGAGAAAGTAAATGTCAATTTTGATTTGATGTTTGACTGAGTATTTAGCTGAATTAATAATGCTTTCTACTAAGAACGTAGTACTTTCAGCTGTATTTTACCTTTATTTTTATCTGTTTATGACAATTTCATACATTTTTTCATCTGCAGTTAGTGTAAAAGTGGGGAAAAGATTTGCAGATTCTATGTAAAGGTGCCAATGTGCAATTGCCTTTTTTTTTTAAAGCTCAATTCCCTGCTACTATTCTAAAGTAGTACATTTCTGAATATAGATCTGAGATCTGAGGATGTTTGACCAGCATCATTCCTTATTGACTGACTGTGTCTGTGGTACACTGCTACCTCCTTGCTCCTCTTCTATAGATCTGAGCCTCAAAAATCGTTACGAATGCTATGGGCTGTGTGAATGCAGTAGTTATTCATGTTCTTCAGGGTAAAGCCAAACCAGCATCAACTCGTCAGGTGTGAAATGATTGGATGTTTTCATTGCATTGAATAAGGTGAGATGAGGCATGGAAATCCCATTGTAAATTGACTCTAGGTAAATTCCCCTGATTGGTTTTAGATGAAGCAGCAGAGAATAAATCGAGTCAATGCCCCTGGATGTGATGAATCGGGTGGCGATGTTTTAATAGACTGTCACCTTTTCATCTTGAAGGCCATATTTCACTTACCCGACAGCCAGCTGGAAGATTGAATGCCGTGTTTTACTCAAGAAAGATTGTAGCTGTTTTAGCAGCTGATGTTGTGTCTCTATAAGTGAAAGATTTATAAATTACACTGTTTAGAGAAGAACAGATGTGTGTTTGGATTCTGCCGTCACTCAATACACCTTAATGGAGATCCTCTGTACTGCAATGTGCAGAACATGGCTGTGTATTAACATTAAAGCCAGGTAAATTTGTTTGTTTCACTAGCTTGTTCATTTTTATGACCCAATGTATATGCTACAGTGAAACTCACTTGTCACAGCACACAAGATGTTCCTGGTGTCCCGCCCAACCATAGTTATGACCTTGATGTGAGAGTAAAAACACATTTTTCAAAGTACTATTCATTTGTTTAGGTGTAAAATATGGAAAACATTACTTGGTGCCACTTTTAACTTTGTAAAGCAGAGTATTTTTAGCTTTAATATTACACTATTCCTCACATGTGTGGGAGAGATGGTCTCTTAAATATGAAAAGTTGCATATTGGCCTGCTTTCCACTTTATTTTATACATTTATGTACAAAAGGAGAAGACGGCCCCCAAATGCAGCAAAGGCAAAGTTAAATCGTTTCAATTTGCTTTGCCTGGGATCAGCCAGATCATGACTTAAACGATTTAAAGCTCTCTCATGCGTTCTGTTGTTGTCCTCGTGCGGCGTCTTGTGTCAAGTTGAAGGTTATTAATTTGGAGTGTTATTTTGGAGAAGGCAGAGTTCAGAAGCTCCCCGTTGGACCGTTAACATGGCGAAATGGCGTGCAGCATGTGGGGCTATTTTTGCAGTCGATGACAAATTGCTCTGTACCGTTCATTGACTGACATCATCACTTTGAGCCGCCAGGCAATTTGTGTTTGTTAGCCTGAGCTTCGTTTGCGTTGTACCCGCCATTTTTTGCCTTGCTTTAGTCTGACCCCCTAATGCATTTGGGTTGTTTGTCGGGCCCAGGGATACAGTGGGCAGTGAATTTTCCCTCATTCCCACTGTCAGAATGGACTAGTCCAACAGCTGCATGACTGGCACAGCATCGATTTCGAATGCAGAAGTTAAGTTCCCTTTCTACCCTCCCACTCTTCCTGTTCCAGTTGGGCGGCTGGCGCCTGCTAAGGGAATACCAATACTTTCTGAATCAGCGGTGCCTTCGAGATGAAGCAGCAAGCGAGTGAATAACGTAATGGTGTGTCTCTTATTTTACTTTCTCTCTCTCCTCACCATCTGTTTATTTTCAAAGCTTTCCTCCACTGATGCGGAAACAGAGTTTGGAAGATAGGGGAGGGGGAAGGACATCCCTGCTCCAGGCCCTTGTCTAGAAAAGTGTCTTGGGACGGTCACTGCAGTCAGACTATTCTGTGTCTCCACTGGTCTCTGCTTGGCTTTGCACAAAATCTCAAATGTGCACCGGAGCAGAATGGCTGACTTGATTTGGCAGAGACTCTAGTCAGACTGATACCTTGACTTCACTGATGTATTAAATTTTTTATTTTGCCATTTTCTATTTTATAAGAAAGGGCACAGTTAGAGAGGAGACTGGAAACAATAGGGAATGAGATCGGTGTTTGAGATGTTTAAAATGATACCATGTATATGTAATTGCGTGTTAGGAACAAGGGCATTTGGTTGCATTTTATTTTCAGATTTTTTTTTTTTAGTCGTTTGTCTGTCCATCTATATCATTCTCAGTATCATTTGTTCTACACATTTCTATGACTGTCTGACATATGATTTCAGTCTGTTGTTCATTCGGTTGTTCGTTTTATTTGTTTTTAAATACTTCTATTTGTAGTAATGCATCTTGTTTGAAACTTAAAGGATTAGTTCACTTCCAGAATAAAAAATTCCTGATAATTTACTCACCCCCATGTCATCCAAGATGTTCATGTCTTTCTTTTTTTCTTCAGTCAAAAAGAAATTAAGGTTTTTGAGGAAAACATTCCAGGATTTTTTTCCATATAGTGGACTTCAGTGGGAACCAATGGGTTGAAGATCCAAATTGCAGTTTTAATGCAGCTTCAAAGGGCTCTACACAATTTCAGCCAAGGAATAAGGGTCTCATCTAGCGAAACAATTGGTCATTTTCTAAAAAAAAAAAAAAAAAAAAGAAATTTATTTACTTTTAACCACAAATACTCATCTTGCACTAGCTCTACGATGCGTGTGTTACGCATTACGTAATCACATTGGAAAGGTCACGCATGGTTAGTTCTTCGTCTGTGTCCTTCAGTTCAAAAAGGTAGGGTAGGGAGAAAAACTCATCTCATTTTCCCCTCCAATTTCAAGATCATCCGACATCATTGTTTTACGTTTTTTCGGAAAGGGTGTTTCATTTTCTTTGCCCATTTGCATTGTAAACACTGGGTTGATACTTCCGCCTACATCACACGTGACTTTTCCAACGTGATTACATAATGCGTGAAGTCAAGCTAGTGCAAGACGAGCATTTTTGGTTAAAAAGTATATACATTTTTTCTTTTTTTTTTTTAGAAAATGACTGATCGTTTTGCTAGACTAGACCTTTATTCCTCAGATGGGTTCATGTAGAGTCCTTTGAAGCTGCATTGAAACTGCAATTTGGACCTTCAACCCATTGATACCCACTGAAGTCCACTACATGGAGAAAAATCCTGGAATGTTTTCATCAAAAACCTTAAATTCTTTTTGAGTGAGGAAAGACAGACATGAACATCTTGGATGACATGGAGGTGAGTAAATTATCAGGAATATTTTATTCTGGAAGTGAACTAATTCTTTAATTTCAAAGTCAGGAACTGAATTGGAATCTATACAGCATTCTCAACTGAATACTGAATGGTGCACAAGCTTGAGTAACAAAGGCCTAGCAAGTCCTTTTTGACCTCACATGCTCAGACTCAGCTCTTCATCTCATACTTTCCATTACCTGAGATGTTCCAACCATTGTTTCAGGGTTGAGTGGTGAGATTAAGGTACCATATTCCACCTCTTGTCTTAACAGAATGTAAAAATCGTGTTATTATTAAAACAGTCACACACAACATGGTCTCCTCCTGCATTCAAATAGCGCAAACACGGCACGTCTCTACAGATGAGCTGCAAAAGCGTAATTAAGCATCAAAGACCTCCTCTGACCTTAATGAACATGATGTGGAATTGAGGGGTTATTTGCATCTTGTTCTGATCGAGCACAGGTGACAGAACCGAATGAGGGCCATGATTTGAATTGATGCTACGGCAGAGTTTGACCATGCGTCCGCAGTCACGGGTGACAAGGTTGGCAGCTTAATTATGCTTAATGACGAGGAGTGCCTCTCCAGGCTCACTTTGCCACCAACTACATCTCATAAGCCAATGTAAGCTGAGTTTTTAATTTACAGCAGTAGAGAACAAATCGCCTCGGGGATGATGGATTGACGTGCAGATGGGACTTATCATTCATAATTGTCCTTGCTTGGGCAAGCTGTAGCCTGCTGGAACATTAATGCCCAACCAGAGGGTACTTGGAAAGATTTTCTTTGCTATAAATCAGAAATGATTACTTTTAGTAAATAATATCAAGACTCTCAACAGATTAAAATAATTAAACAGTTTAATACCCCAAGACATTTAAGTTGCTTTTTAAGTAAAGAAAATTTCTGGAAGTGTGGATGACACTTGTAGCAGAACATATGCTCTTTTTTACGTCTTTTATTGACTGCCTTAAATTACAGGCCCATACTTCTTCATGAAATAGGGTTGGTTTGTCTACAGGGGAAATTATTAGCCCAGTGTCACGAACGCTGGAGCCAGGAACGAGGAGACACGGCAAATTAACAAACTGAGAGTCTTTAATAATCCATCTAGGGAACATAGAACACAAGAAGACATTCAAAGACCGACAAACACTAACTGAAAGGACTGGGGCTTTTAAAGACAGGACAATCAAAGAACTAAGGAGACACACCTGGAGCAAATTAACACAATCAGACTGGGGAGAAACTGGGTCACAGGGAACACATGGGGAGCAAAAACCACAACAAAACAGTCCAGGGGCGTGACACCCAGGAGGTCAGTATTAAGTATTTTTTTCTTTAGTTGTCAAAGTCAAGAGCATTTTGAATTAATCCTGACTTTGCCTTAGAGACAATGAGAATCTAGACTAATTTCTCTTTGCTCTGGGCTCTTGCATGCACTAGTAGTTCAGAACCGACCATAGCCGTCTTCCATCTTGCTATGTGAGTACAAAATGATCTGATATATTCCTCCATCTCAGTGGCTCCTGTGGGTGCTGCGGAGTCAATCACAGCCATGGCTATCCTATAACTGGGCTTCCCAAAACACCATAAAACTACCCATTTCATTTCCCGTTTTGCTTTTAAACTGACCTTTATGAAATGATCTTACTGGCTTAGACCCATTTTCAATCACGAATTTGCTTTGCCCTGCAACCACCTGTGTGTGTGTTAGCATATTTTTTAGAGATCTTTTCTGACATATTGAGCCCCACTGGAAGGAAAGTCACTTAGTCATGCTCAGTACTGCTCAAACTTAACTATAGTGTCTACACTACAGAAGAACTCTTTAGTAACTGCTCATTTCAGACACTTCTAGCAATAAGGTATATGTGTATATGAATCGCATGAGTTGTAAGTCATTAAGTGGTAAAGGAAGGAATAAAAAAAAAAAAAAAACCCTCTGACCCCTTAGAGGAAATTGTAGTCCAATTCTCAGCCAAGGTTATTTATTGGTCTTTTTTGCTTGTATGGGTAGTCACAGTGACCTTTTCCACACTTCATTTGCTGGTCCGAGTGGACAGGGGCACCTGCAGTGTTGCTGCAATGTAGCAAGTGTGATAGGTTTCCTGCTTTTATTTATGAGTACAGGTCTTTGCAGCCCATAATGCAGTGCTCCTCGCTGGACATAACACACTGTGCTATAAACTGCAGTGAGGGCTTAAGCTTTATGACTCCATGTGAAAATGAGACAAAAACACAGGTGTTGGATGAAATTCACCATCAGTAAATCTGCCAAAACATAAAGGCAGCACCTGCTAATGACTGTCAGCATGTGAACCTACAATAAGGTATTGAATTGTGGGATCGGCTGCTGCAGTGTAATGTAAAGCTACGCTTGCAGCTGTGAACTCACCACGTGATGTGCAATCAGCCTGACAGATTGACACACCATTTCAGCAAGTATTTAAGGTATTGCTGCTAGCTTTTGAATGTAAACCAAAGTTCCATTCAAAAAAATGTGTCAGTTTGTTTGATCATCCTCAGTCACCTTTATTTTATATGGCGCTTTATACAATACAGATTGTTTCAGACATACAAAAAAGAGGTTTTCATCCATAAAAGTTTAATGATTGATTTTTTTACCCCCATACATTAGAATGTGCACTGTTTAATTTTTTTCTGAGCAAAAAAATAATGACTTTCTATGAGTTTTCAATGAAATAATTTTTACCATGTTTTACTGAAGACACCCTCTAATATGTCATTTAGTGTTATATTAGTTTGTATACAAAAAAAAAATTCTCAGGCGTATTTAGAACAAGAATCATTAGATGACATTAAAAGACTCTACTTAAGGATCACTGTGCAGCCCCCAAAATCTAATTAATTGCAATTTTAATTTTTTTTTTTACTAATCATTGCTATGCTTCAAACCACTAGGTTTTAGCCATTTGTCAGCAAGACAATAAAATAAAATTTAAATTGATGATCATTATTTAATAGTAATAATAAAAATTAGTATGTAGCGTAACATTTTAGTGTGTGTATGTGTGTGTGTGTGTGTGTGTATATATATATATATATATATATATATATATATATATATATATATATATATATATATATATATATATATATATATATATATATATAAAATTACATATTAATGTTACCCTGAATGAATGGAACCTTGTTTCACCCACATTTTATTTTATTTTACAAGGTTATTTGAAACATAAAATTAGAATTGAAACATTATTATTATTATTATTATTATTATTATTATTACTACATTACAAATGTGTATATTAATGATCAATAATCATAATATGTGTGATAATATCATGTAATTGTGAGTGTGAAATGCCTATATCTCACATTATTTAAATTTTTAGTAATTATTTTCTTAAAAAAAGAAAGAAAAAAAACGTCTTATGTAAATGCCACCTATAAAAAGGCATCTAATCAGGGTCAGGTGAACCTGAAGTTGTTTATATTGGCCAATCTTAGATGATTAGAATGCTGATTAGATTAGACTGATTAGTCAACTAGTTTAGACAACCCCAATTAAATTTAATCCGATTTAATATTAGCCATTTAACTATTTATTCTGAGTTTAGATTAATCCGTGTTAAATTGAACCTGGTTCATCTTGATCACTCATCTCACACTTAACCGGCGGTTTATGTTCAGGATGCGTCTCACAAGGAGTTCATCGGGTCATGGAGGCAATCTTGCCTGAGAGGACAGCCGTGGCTTGTCTTTATTAGAGTATTGATCATGCGGTGGCACTTTATCTAGCAGGGTGGGACACTAATCAGCCTGGAGACATGCATCATTTCAAAGTAATATACGGCAGACATTGATTTCTGCCCCCTTGATTTCCCTCCTCTTCACAGGATGTGAATGCAATTGAAAAACGGACTCCATCACCTGCCATTGCACCACACTTGTTGTACAGCAATTTTAATGTCCTGCTGAATGCTAAAATGGAATAACCATGAATTGACACGGCATGATTCTGCATGCCTACATGTGACCCCAGAGTCAGCGTCACCCCATAACCCGACATCTATCTCTGGGTGCTGTGAAAGTTGTCCAGTTGTTGTGGAGAGATTGCTATTTCACAGAAGATAGTAATGTTCACTCTCCACATGCTGCATAATGTGCCCTCCATCTCCATTAAACCTCTGGCCAGAGACACAGGCCACATATATACGGCTAATGAGTACTTCTGTGTCGCAGACAGTGTTTAGTAACACTCAATCCACTTTATTTTCATCCTCTGAGATGCTTGCTTGGTAATTAACCCTGTTGGACTACTTTGGATTCACAAACTGCACAATAATTTATGTCCAGCCCCTCTGGCACCTCTCCTCTTCCACTTCCTGTGCAGTGATGAGGCTCAATCAGCATCTAGAGTGTATCACTTCCACCAGTGTTTTGGTGACATTGATCAGGAAGTTAAAACGGCACAGAGAGCGTGAGTTAATCTCTCTAGTGTGGCGGTAAAGCTATATGTGAAGTAGAAGCTGTGAAGAATGCCTGATGACAGATCTTTTCTTCTCGATCCCTTTCTCCCCCACCCCTTTTCTTGTGACCTAGATATATAGGATATGGAATTGGCAGATGTAGACTAGGGCTGGTTGATATGTAGATTAATCTCAAAATATTTGTGATGAATTTGTGGGTGACAAAATTAAGCAACATTATGAGTATCACAATTATTTTTACACAAAAAGATTAATTAATTTCTGTGAATCAGTTTAAACTATCCATTTACTGTCCAAAACGGATTCAAATATTTATTAGTATCATCCTTCAAAAATATTTAGAAAAGTCTTCATATGTTATGTTAAAAAATTAGTTAAGATATACAGTATGTGGGTAAATATTGGTATTTATATTTACGTATTGTTACATCAGTGCATACGAAACAGAATTATTAAATATTTAAATTTCTTTTAGTGAAAAACTGTAGAAAATGTTACTTTTTAACATTTTAAGAGTAAATGCACACATCTGTCTGTCTGTCTGTCTATCTATCTATCTATCTATCTATCTATCTTATCTGTCTATAGGGATGTAACAATTCACTCAACTCACGACGTGATACGATTTACAATACTGATATCACAATGCGATTTACTCACTTTTTTTTTTAACAAAACAAGATTTCAGAAATTATAAATAAGGTGTCTTTTTATTATTGCTTGGACAAAATGCTGCACATTTCTGGCTTAGTATGCCAAATAACAAAACTAAATTTTTAATTTTAAAACAAATCCCAAATCAAATCAAATAAATTTCTTCTCATAAACAAACTAAGGCTTTGTCTGCGCTCTTTTTCTATTTAAAATGAGAGGCAACCCCTGTATTTTAATTACGATCCAAACAAAGATGCTGCATACATGTAGCATGAACAGTTTTTAATCTAAATTAGATTGTATAATTTAGAAATTTGACACAAAAACAGAATGGTCTGACTTTAATTTTCTGAAACTATACTACATAAAACATCTGCACGAAACAAAAACGGCATATGTGCAAATTCACTCTCTGCCAGTAGGTGGCACTTATGGAACAGCAGTGATACAGTGCTGCTGTAAACACAGTAGCGCTGCACTTATGAACACTATTTTAATATGCATTATACAGAGGCAAGATGAAAAGAAAATACAATCTAAACTTTTGTAAAGACAGTCAGTTCCCCTCAGAGATATAATCATATAAACTCCTACTCCCAATTGTATAGTGATTTATTTAACATCTCAACCGATTTTAATCATCACATATTTGTATCGATTTTCAACCGTGCATCGCTACATTCATACATATATATCAAAATACATAAAGGCTGACATTTTTTTCTTGTCTTATACAGAAAGAAAATATTATCTTTAAAGGGGTGGTCTAATGGATTTTTTTGAAGGCTTGATTGTGTTTATGGGGTGCACAGCAACATGTGTTCATGCTTTGTGTTTTAAAAAAATCGCATTATTTTTCACATATTTAACCTGTATTGTACACTGCTTTTCAGCTAGCATAAAAACGGCCAGTTGATTTCCTGTTTCTGTGAAGACCCTCCCTCAGAAATTGTGATTGGTTAAACCACCTCTAGTGCGCGTCTGAATGTCCTGCCCCTCACCTCAGTGGCATGTGCTCCAGTTGTATTCTGAACAATGACGTCGTCAATATTGCTTATCAGTTTGAGCCGGATTGAGACGCAGAGGATATTAGTGAAGAGGATCGCACAGAACCTGTGCAAGCACGGCTTTTAATGGTAGGCCTATGTTTTTTGTTTGTTGTTGTCTCATACTTTTAGATACACTGTTATTATGCTACTGCTTTTGTTAGCTTTTAATATACGGTTTTATCCTGATTAAAGCTTTAATACAGTACGGCAACCACATGTGCATCCATGTTTAACGCTTGTCATAGCTATGTGAAAATAAGTGTATAAATGGAACAGTTCATTGTTGGAGCGGAGTTGATCTGAATGAGAGAGAGAGAGAGAGAGAGAGATGCAGAGCAGGGCGACATGAGGAACAGGATTAGAACCGCTGCTTTAGAACATTGATTTTGAAACTTGTGAATCCATTAGAATCGTTAGAAGACAGAATTGGGATTCGTACAGTATTTATGAATATATGCTAATTCTGTGAAAGACAATTTCTCCCTTTGCATTGAACTTTGAGCTTCGTAACTTTGCAGATGTTGTTTATGCACACACAGCTACATTACACACTAACAAATGTTAAAAAGGTGAAATCGTATTATATGACCCTTTAATTGTTCTGCTCAAAGTATCATACAGTGGTAGTGGCCTAGTTAGATCTTCAAGGGTTAGCTTGGCTGAGCCATGTGCTCTTCAGGGTGTGTTTTTGAATGTTGCTGTGTGTCTATTAAGATCAAGTGGGAAAATGGCACTGGCATTAATGTGTGTGTAAGTGTTCTCACTAGGGATGCTCTCTGTGTTGTCTAGTAGTCTGTCACTCTGTGTTCTCCTGCTGGATCCTGCCTGGCGACTTGCCACTGAATTCATGTTCCTCGGCACAGGGAGTTGTTCCGCTCTACAACACACAAACATACACATGCTTCTCTCGCTCACTGTGGCTATAATGCAAGTCTATTTTTGATTCGACTAGGAATAATGTCCTTACTTTGAGAGAGCTATGCCATAACTCATGATTGTTTATGGCTTTTACAGTGAAGTGTGATAGATTTGTGATCTTGACAAGGGATTTCAATATAAAACAAAATACTAGTTCTACAAATAACATTTAGGACCTTTTTAGACTTAGTTGATTGCATCTTGATTGATCAGGTTCCTGTCCCATTGATTTTTGACATTACTTTTACACTAGGGGCCATAAATGTCCCAGCAAAACTGATATAAAGCTGATCTACCATTCCAGTGCTATATGTAATTAATTTAGAATTTATATCTGTGATTATTCTAATGTTGGGCAGCAAACCTTTGTCTGTCCTCATTCCATATGGTAATCAGTATTCGTTTTATGGTTGCTGGAGGGGTTATTGTTTTGAATTTTTTTAATTTCAGTTTTTATTTATAATTTTAAACTGTAGTTAAAGGGATAGTTCACCCGAAAATGAAAATTTTGGCATCGTTGCCCTCATGTTGTTCCAAACCTGTATGAGTTTCTTTCTTATGTTGAACATAAAAGAAGATATTTTTAAGAATGCTGGTAATCAAACAGTTGATGGTCCCCATTGACTTCCATAGTATTTCTTTCCCTACTATGGAAGTCAATGGGGACCAACAACTGTTTGGCTCTTCAAAATTCTTCAAAATATATTATTTTATGTTCAACATAAAAAAGAAACTTATACAGGTTTGGAACGACATGAGGGTGAGTAAATGATGATACATTTTCAATTTTGGGCAAACTATTCCTTTAATGCTGTAGTTTTCTAGCTTCAGTTTTTTTAAGTTTTAGTATTTTAGAGCTTTTAAATTTAATCCATTAACTGATATAGTTTAAAAATGTTTGTTTTAAATTCTGCAGCACAGACAATTGTTATTGCAGTTTAGTGAGATTTTTCAGGTTTCATGTAGCTGGATTGTAAAGGTTTTAGGTTTATAATGTACTAATGTAGTTTTGGACTCATGAAAATGTGTTTTTGTTTACATTCCCAGTTATATTAGTTTTTGTGGATTGTGGTGTTCCCATAATTCTGTATGATTTGATGAAGCCATTGTTCTGTTGTTTTTGTGATTTAATTCATTATTTTGTTGCTGCTGTATCTTGTTCACTGGATTTTAAGCAGCTGGCCTGGTTCCTTTTTATATTTGTGTTAATCTAAGCGCTCGTGTGTGTTAATCTATTTATTATAGTCTGGTGTGTTTTAAACAGCAATTATTGCTTTCTGCTCAGGATCTCATTCACAGGTGACAAAATACCCAAGGTGCACCCTCACTGTATGGAGGAAAGTGAAATATTATACATGACATTGTGACAAGTTGTGAATTCCCACTCGGTGAATGACGGAGTTAATTTATTCCTTCACTGCCCATTTAAATTACCGTCATTGAAACTCACAAACCCTTTGACAGAAGAATGACCGTGAGGGCATTCCTAATGGCACCTTGCACATTTTTTTATTTCTGAATGTGATGTTAAGCAGTAGCGGTAGTGTACTCGATACAGAGCATTCATGAAGGATTCTTTGGGAGTCTTAAGATTTGGTCCACTTCATGTCAACGGGTTGACAGACTGTGCCCGATAATGGAAGTGAAATGCTTGCATGATAAAAATGATGAGTAAGGTCATCTGTCTTTCATGATACCATCGTTTTGAAGTCAGTGCTAGTATAATATCACAATTCTTGTTACCAATTCTGATACCACAGCCAAAATGTGATGTTGAGTACTTTTTGTGTTTATTTGTTTTAACAGGTTTCTGCAGCTCTTAAGTCTTAATTCGCCCTTTCACAAATTAAGGTCTTAAAAAAGGTCTTAAATCAGAGCAGAAAGTCTTAAATTCATATGACATTAAATACTGCATGCACTGACAAAATGAATATTTTCCTCAGTTTTTTTTGTCTTGTTTTCCAACATATCCTCATATCAAGATACATTTACTTGAGATACAATATGAAGATACTGTATGAAGTCTTGTTTTCTAAAAAATCAAACAAGATTAAGTGAGTTTGTTTAAAACAAAAACAAATATATGGCAATTGGGCATGGAAACTTGTTTTCCTTTTGAATTAAGTATTTTTTTCAGAGCCCATTGGCAGATATTTGCTCTTTTTTAATTATAAACACTTCATTTTGATCAGTTTTACAGAAAACAAGGCTTATTATCTTATGTCATTTTGCTTCTCAAGCCAATTTATCTCGATTTATGAATCTTTAGATATTTACACCAGAAAACAAGACAAAAATACTGATGAAAAACATCACAAACATTTTTTGAAGTGTGATCAGAAGGTGCAGAGGTACAGTAAAAGCTATTTCCATTTTCTAGTGGTTTAGAGCTATTCAAACCTTAAGTGTGGGAGTAATCAACTTGAAGTGTTGCTAATAAAGCCTTACATTTTCTTAAAAAGGACATAAATTTGGTCTTAAACTTACCTTCATAAAACCTGCAGAAACCCTGTTTAATGTAAATATTAATATACATATACATCAGCGAGGTGTGCTCTGATTAGCCAGCTATCCAGTGCGTTGTGATTGGCTGAATACCTCAAGCGTGACAGGAAATGTTGCGCCCCTTACCGTATTGTGATGCCGTGTCCCGGCGCGATGACACAAAAACAATAAAACCCATTAAAAATGAGGCATTTGTTGCATCCAATGGGGACATAATTACTGATTATAATGACATACTGTCTTTTTACGTGTTGCGTTGCATCGCACCGTGTAAACATTACCATGTCTGCATTTGTGATCGGAGAAACGACAAACAACAAGCACTACTCTACGCAGCTCAAAACTCGCGTTTGAATAGTCAGTGGCAAATTCTTTAAATATGAAAACATACTTACAGGCTGTGAGTCAGAAGCGCCAGACTGTCCTTGTAAAGTTGGAATTGCCCCACTTTATAGAAACAGTCTTTGAGCACAACTGACAGGCTACTCTTCCAGGTTCAGGAAATAGTCCTCCGTAAAACGCAATGCACACACTCGAATATTTGGGTTGAAATGTTCTGGAACAGTGTTGTAAATACAACTTAACCACTGATTTCTAGTTGTGTCCTCTTTTGGAAGCCCAAACAAAGTAGTTTCGCTTTCACAACGAAACACAGCGTCTCCAGGACATGGCACTGGCGGCAGCAACAACACTGCAGCGAGAATAATAGTTCCGCCTCCTTTCATTGCGTATACATTTGGGCAGTGTTTTGCAAATCTCCCCACACCCTGACATAGACATGTGGGGGTGTGTTTGAATGAGCCGTTTTAAGGGGGCGTGGTCGAGTCTTAACTTTTATAAAGGATATCTCTTTGGTTTTGAGACTTTAGTCTTTGCATCTTCAGGGATGTTATCTATGCACAAACAGCTTGTAACACTCCAAAGAGAAAGGAAAACTTCAAATTGCATCATATGACACCTTTAAACCAAAGTCCCAGTCTTGAAGGACTTGCTGAAGCAAAACCCTCAAAGTGTTTTGCATTTGATGGAGAGCACAGCAGCAGACTCCAGACCTTATCTTACTGAGAGAATCTAAAAATAGCAGTTATATATGGTGTTTGTAAGCAGGACAAACCATCGCAACAATACCCTGCATGGTCGACCACTCCTTCACCACATTTTCCTCACCAGGTGCCCCTTTTTTTGCTCAGAGGGAGCAATTAACTAGGATTCAGTGAGTCTCAGTGGCCCGCTTCAGCAGTTCTCAGTGGTCACATGGTACCTTTATTCCTCAAAGTCGCCTCAAAGCTTCATATTTGAAGACTGTGAACAGTGTGAATATATTGTATAAATCTACAATCTATAAACTCATACATTTTGTGTAATTGAAACTCATGATTTGTGTATGTTCAAAGGGGCTGCTGTACTGACACAATGAGTGACAATGCTAGCAATGCCTCAGGTGTTTTTCTTTTTGCATTGCATAGTGTCAGCTAGGCACGTGGGGCTTGTTAGCATACCCTGTTGATGCTCTAGGCGTGAGAGATTCCCTTCCCTTCAAGTCCTTTCCAATAAAGGAAGAGAAGCACACTGCTAATTGGCTTGGGGAAAACTGTGTTTTTATCATAGCAGTTTAGTGCTAGCGAGGAAAGGAGAGCGCTAGCGTGAACAGCAAAGCCTCCCCACATCTGCAGCCAGTTGGGATTATTGAGCACAGCTGGGGATGCGGGACACTTGTGTGGCCCAACAATCTCATCCCAATTTTCGCTGAAAATTACTTGCTCTTTCTCAGTCTACGCTCATGTGGAGCATGTGTGTTTATCTCCAGCACAAAGCTCACCGTGATGTAGCCGGCAAAATGAAAAGAGCATCAGAGGGACTTGAATCGGTTTGCCATTGAGCATCACGAGGAGCACTCCTGCCATAATTATGTGTGTGATTACTTGACAAAGCGCTGTAATTAAAGCCTGCTAGCACGGTGTGCAAATTGATTGCTGCAGATACTTTTTGGGAGCAGAGTGAACCAAATGATCAATGAGTGTTCAGATGTGTCGTTGCAGGTGATGAAAGAAGCTTTCTCAGTCCATTACTGGTGTCATTGCAGAGGTGACACCAGTGCCATTTGCTTTGCTGGAGTGGAGTGGTAAAAATGAGTTTATTATTAGGGCCATTTATTTCGGAGAATGTTTAGTTTTTGGCCAGCTTTCTTGTAGTGATTTATGAAGTAAAAGTGCTGACCAATGCATAGACCAATGCTGATTATAGGATTATTTGCAGGAAAAGATTCATGCTTTGAAATTTTAAATGCATTTCTTTTAGAGTGACCTGATTTATTTATAAACTACATCAGAACAGAATCAAAAACATATATATGCATATATGTACGTTAAGTTAAAGGGATAGTTCACCCAAAAATGAAAATTCTTTCACTAATTACTCACCCTCATGTTGTTCCAAACCCATAAGACCCTCGTTCATCTTTGGAATACAAATTAAGATATTTTTGATGAAATCCGAGAGCTTTCTGACCCTGCATAGACAGCAACGCAACTTACACGTTCAAAACCCAGAAAGGCAGTAAGGACATTGTTAAAATAGTCCATGTGACATCAGTGGATCAACCTTAATTTTATGAAGCTACGAGAACACTTTTTGTGCGCAAAGAAAACAAAAATAGCTTCATAACATTACGGTTTAACCACAGATGTCACATGGACTATTTTAACAATGTCCTTACTATCTTTCTAGGCCTTGAATGTGGTAGTTGCGTTGCTGTCTATGGAGGGTCAGATAGCTCTCGGATTTCGTCACAAATATCTTAAAGGTGCAGTAGGAGATCTTGGAAAATGCTAACTTTAGCCTGATAGCACTGAAAGTGAACATCCCACCCTCCCTGCAATCGCCATCTAAAGCCACACCCCCTGAACGCATATACACTCACAAACCAGAATACTAGAGAAAACGTTACTACAATAGGCTACATCAGAGGTTTCCAATTCCAGTCCTCGCATTGCATATTTATCTTATCACACTACATATGCACATTGCATAAGTATCTTATCACGTGCGACGTTTGTTCAATCCGACTGTAAAGTGCCCTGCGAAGTGGACATCACCGGATATTCCGCCATGATTCCAGTTCGAAGCGAGCGTGTTCCATACAAAGGGCATTTAAGTGTACGAGACGTAAATTTAAATAGTATTTATTTACCGAGGTATATTATGTCACACTTCACACTTCTCTAGTAAGTTTCGTCTGTGTGAAGACACTGCACAGCGCAAATCCGTGAATGAATGTTCCGAAGTGAAGTAAACTTCAACGGATTTTCCATCCTCAGGGAGTAAGGAGAAATGAACACTGTGTAGGGAGCATGCCAATCGGAATACAGTTCATGCACGTAGCTCTCTTCTAACGAGCTGGTTATCTCAATCAGATGTGTTAACTAAGCGAGACATGCAAAATATGCAGAGCGGGGGTGGGGAGGTGAATTGGGAACCGCTGGGCTACATCATGTGTCATTCACTGGTGAGAAAACTTTATAGTACAGTTAGTAAAAGTAGTACAATATCAGGAAGGAAGATCGGGTTGTTGATGCTTGTTTGCCATTCTCGCTCTGTCTGCACAGCGTACGTGAACACACTGATGGCATATCCTGTCTGTGCGAACCGGGTGCGTGGAGGTATGCTATACATATGTTGACAGGCAGATAGGAAAGCCAATTAAAACGCTCTGGCCGAGCGTTTTGATTGAATGAACATTTCTTGGTACTACGCCTTCCACGAATATATAAATACAGATAAATACATTTAGACCACTTAACTTAATGATTGCTATCGGGATGTGAAGAGAATTTCAACCAGCATAACAAAAAATGTTTCTGAAGACAATCACCTATTGCACCTTTAATTTGTGTTCCGAATATGAATGAATATCTTACAGGTTTGGAACGACATGAGAGTGAGTAATTAATGACAGAATTTTGAACAAACCCTTTAAATTCTGTCAAATCCAGAACATTCAAACTTACTGCAGAGTTCTGCATATATCAATGTTTTAGAGGCTTTTGTGGCTGATTTGTGGCTGATGTGCCTCAGTGAATTACCTATTTCTCTAGTTTAACTCAAAAAGCACAGTACTTGCATTAAGAAGACAACAGGGAGCACACGTGTATAGCTCTAAGGTTGGTACTCTGAACATCCCCAAGAGGGTTTTATCAGGCAAACCTTTTTTTCAGTGAGCATTTCAGCTGTCTTAGCCACTCTGATCACTTTGCATGGTGTGTGCTTTAGTCGCTGGATAGTCACTATGTATGCAGACCAACCTCTAAAGCTGTGTGATGTGTAGAACACACATAACACCGTAATGTTGTCTTTTCTGCAGTCAAAGGGTAAATGCTAAAGAAACATGACCGGTCTGGGCTCTCTGGCCAATTACCACATTGACGTGATGACTAGATAATTGGGAGGAAATCTGAGTGATCACTCAGTCTGCTGTTGCCTGAGCCACAGCTTACAAATGCTTCCCCTGTTGAATGCATTAACTGTTTTTTTGGTTCTTCCAGAATGTTCCACACAGTGTGATGGACCACCTAGTTCTCTGCATTCGATACGTTTATTAGCATTACATCTATAAAGCTTCTGTAATTAACATTTGATTCTACTCCGTTTAGAAATTATAAACACGCTTAACTTTCATTAAAATACCAGTGAAAATTTTAATAGGCTCTACCATACTATAAATTTCTGTCAAATTCAGAACTCAGCCATAAAAACAAATAATAAGCATTTTAAATGTAATTGCCTGAAGCATCTCAGCTGGAATGTGTATCACTTTAATATGGTAACATCAATGTACCTGTTGTATTCCCAGTTTGTGTGATTCAGTTTGTACTGACTGAGGATCAGGGGAAAAAAAAAGAAAGAACTGAAATGAACCTGGAGCAGGTTATCACGTGACTTAAGTCTTATAAAACAAGTAATCCTTTTTGTTGGTTGGTCAGTAGTGTTTTATTTATGATAAAGTAAACAAATCTATCTATCACTGTGCAATAGCAACGTTAACAATATTCTGTCCATGTATTTTACAGCATAATTAACTTTATACAAGTGTATGTTCATCAAGTTACTGTTTAATGATTTTTAAAGATTTTTGAAGAATTTTAGGCAGATTCATCTGTTGCAAACTAAAAGGTGTAAAGGAATGTTTCCTAATGCTGAGAGATAAGCTGATGTATGTGTGTGTGTGAGTAAATATCATATATTGTGTTACAAAATAAATGACACAGCTCATAAAAGCAGTTACTAGTCTCAATAGTCTAGATACACCATCTCTTGCCATTTACTGTCACTTTCAAGGACTATTTTTCTAGCTGAAGGATGGCATTTAATAATTTAAAAAAAGTAACAAGACGACAAAAGGAGAAAAAAAGATCAACAGTCCGTTTACATGGAAAACCAACCCTCTGTTTCTACTGTACTGTGTTAAGAAACGTAATAAATTATGACCTTTTTGGTTTTGTATTTGTCTGTCTGACTGTCAGCTAGATCAAAAGATATTTTAGTCTGGAGTTACACAATGAATCCTTTGTTCATATGAGAATTGGTAGAGAATGATGTGTTGTTCGAAAGAAAACCTGAGTGAATATTCTTGTGAAGATTAATCAGCAAGCTTTTCCTCTTTGATGTACTGTAGTTCAGATGGAAGGGCTTGTGAAGAGCATTTTGGTGAAAAAATTGAAAGCCTCAGCACACTGGCCAGAGTCACATTCTGTGCAGTTTCATCGATGTTAAGTTTTGCGTTGCAGCTTGTTCTCTTACACAGGAAAAGGCTGTTTGATTGACAGTTTAATTTTTTTTTTTATATTCTCTATTTAAGGTCAAGACAGTCTAAAACTAGATGTAACCCTAAGTCAATATGAATTATTTATATCTACTCGATAAGTGTCTCAAACAACCATTTTTATAACTTTAATTTGTTTCTTGGCAGATCAATTAAAAACTTAATACTCCCAGAAGTTGCGTAAAACCACCAATCAGATCTGAAGTGTCTGTTTTTTTATTTTTTTTTTTATTTAATTTATTATTTTTTTATTTTTTGTACAATATACCCTTTAGTTCCTTTGAGGTTTTATTTATTTATTTTTTTAAGAACAGCTTACCTTCAGTAAAGTTTCTTTTTAGTTTGCAGTTCTGAGAAAAAAGGTTGACTTTAGGCATCCCTTAGTTGAAATGCATGTTCTGTGGTTGCCTAGCCTTTCCTGTTAATGGTAGACAATTCTATAAGAAATACCCAAGAATAGTCTTTTCCCTTCATTAATGTACAAGTTTAAGGGCACTCAATGTCTCCCACTGTGTCTGAGGCTTTCACGACCATTGTTAACCTGAGTCATAGCTAGTGTACTTATGGTTCTTTGACATTTGTAGTGTCTAGACCCATGCACATTTGTGATTTGCAAGTGATGAACTTTGTTCGACCTTAACAGTACTTTGTATTTGGTGCAGTAATCTGATTTCCATCCAGATTGTGGGGTTCCATGACAGAAAGCTTTCATTCAAAGCCCAAGCTAACACACCTGATTCAATATATCAGGTATCTGATGAGTGTAGCTGTTGAATCAGGTGTGTTATGGGTCTGAAAAAGAATGTATTTTGGCACTGGCCTTCATTAATGGGGTTTAGAAGCCAGTGGTGCATTAGTTTGTTACCCGTCAGAACCGAACATGGCTGTGTTGTTCTCGAACAGCATTTGTAAAAAGACCAAATTAGCTTCCCTATAGGATTTTGTGTGAGTATGTGGGGTGGACCGAGGTCCTTCTAGATGACTTTTTTTGTAGATTTTAAAATTAAATGCATCAAACTGGTGCTTTCTGAGAGCAAAATTAGGGTAGAAAATTAGGAGTAAAAAGTCTTTGCATTGACTTGTACCTGGACTTTATAGTGGAATCAATTTTTTTTTTTTTTTTTTTTTTTAGATGTGATAAAGTCTCAATCCACATCACATTCACACAGGTCACAAGCTGCTCTCATAAACGCATTTTGCATTGAAACACATAGCGTGACAGACTTAGTTAATTAAGCCTGTCACCAAGCCATTTTGCGATATGCTATTTTAGTTCAGCTAACAGATGCTTTGCCAAAGCAATACCGTATAACAAATTGTAAGAGATCTTTTATACTATTTATGAGAAGTTAAAAATATTTTCAGTTGATTATTAAACTGTGGCGGGACAGACTAGACTGTGGCAGGTCTCCACAGTCTGACTTTTTTATGACTACCTCAAGAGAAATCTAATCTTGTCAACATAGGAAATTCTGTGATGTGTGGAGTATTTTTTTTTCCACCAACACAACTCTTATTCTCATTTATTTTGACCTTTGGTCAAATACCATAAGTAAAGCCAAACTTTTGTTTGTTGTGCTGCCATGTGCACCTTAATTATGAATTTTGACAACCTTTTTGGGTAAAATAACAGTTGGTGGTTTAAGTACTGCTGGCATCCCATTGATAAAATATGCTCAGGACTGCCATTATAGCAGCAGAATCAGGTATGTTTATCCTCTTAAATCATTGTATTAATTATTTCTTTTTACAGTCTGTTTAATCTTTGGATTGTATCACATGCACATTTTATTTTAATAATAGGTTTTGTGATGCACACACATCCAGAGAACACAAAGTCAGACATTCTGTGTTAATAATTGTAACCATGGAAAGTTCAATGTAAAGTAGGTCTCTTTTATTTACCCCACCCGCTTTGATTAATATGCTCATGTGCTGGGCCTGAAGATTTTTGTGCTTGTCGCTGTATTGATTGAAAGGCAAGCTTTACTTTATCCTTTTCTGTGGTCTTATTTGCTGCAGTCACATTTGTATGCACTGCTGCTTTTCATACCATTTTTTTCGTATGCTTCTCAACTTATTTTGAGTGACAATTTTATCATTGCAAAGCTGTAATCAATTCTGCATTTCATAAAATGCTTTTTTCCAGTCATAAACAGCGGAACTTTCTAGAAGAAAAAGATATTTTAGTCAAAAGCCATTTGTGTGTGCATGACGAGCGCTTTGGGTACATTCAGTGTTCTGCTCGGGAATGATATGCTCTTATAGAATAAAGTGTTTTTTGGTGCTCATATATTTGTTGATTTTTAGCTGTGGATGTCAGCTGAACCTGCTGTGTTGAAGTACAAGAAGGAAAGAAATCTGAATTGCATCAATACTGGACATCGACATAAGAAAATCTTATAATGTGAAGCATAGCGCTATTTTTGTGGTTGTAAGTCATTGGTGTCATTAAGCTCTTCAGAACTTTTTTCTATGTTAGAGTGTATATAGTAATTAGTGCTAACACTTCCTTTGGTGCTCAGAGCATATGCTAATGGTGCAGCTCTGGGCTACGGATGAGATTTTCAAGTGAGTAAATGGCACAAACGAACCCTCCATACGCTCCATTTTTGAAACCGCTGCACTCTATACAAGAGGCAGTCGATGAGAAGGTTGCGAATGAAAGTTGATGAGAGAAAGAACGATAGATGCACTAGGAGACAGAGAGCGAAATGGATTCTCAAAGTCATATCAGCAAACCTGAGATTAACATACTGTTAATGAATTATGTTACGAAAGGAAATTGGGGCCATGAAGTGCACGCAAATCCATCTGGCAGAGTCACTCTCCTTAGTATGTTTGGAAAACAGTTCTGAGACTTTGCTTTCCAGTGCGGCGCACCCAAAGGTATGGAGTTGTTGTCAAAATCAAAAGAATGTTGTCCTTGACCCTTTTGAATTAATTTCTCACTTTTTTTACCATTTAACTTTGGCATTTCGAGACTTTTTTCCTGAACTAAACTGTCACAGTGGACATAAATATTGAATACTTGAACTTTTGTTTAGTCCACAGGGACAAGATTTAACTAGCCTTTCTCCTTAATAGGACATTCCATTAGGACATTTACTATGTTAGATAGACCTGTATACTAAGAATGGATGTTGTGGTCACTGGTCATGTTTACTCTAGTACCGCACTCACATTTTTTTGAGACAGTGTGTCAAGTTAAATATAGTTCACATTTTTAAAACATTTCTCTGTACCCTAGTTGCCAAAACCCAAGTGAGAACGTGTCCTGTGTGAATGGGCGCTGTTGCTGCCCTAGACTGAAAGTCACAGTGAGTGTTTACATTGTGAAATGTTGTGTTTCATGTGGACTAAAGCAGTGACTCATCTTTTTTAAAATGGCAAAGTCACCTTCTTTAAAATGGTATGCACGCTATAACTGGTCCCGTTGCCCTTTTTGATATGTTTGCATATAGTTGTTGCTGTATTTCAAATAGTGTGAACTATATTGAAATCGAACAAGTCACACAATGTGTTTTCATTATTGACATAGCTATAATTTCCAAGTATTATGTCCTTCCCTAGAGTATACCATACCTGTGTCTTTCTCCACTTCTCTGGTGCCTTCCCTTAAGGTAGTGTTGCTCCGTGTTCCTGTGCCATGTCTTAAGCTGATGTCGCCCGCAGTACAAACAGCTTTTTGAAATAATTACCCACACTGCTGGGTAGGAGGATTCACGCCACCTCCTTCAGCCATTCATTCAGTTTGGACGCCTCTCTCTTTTGGCTTTAGGAAAACCCAGCTCCTACTGAATTATTGTTGCTGAAAGAGCCTGTGGGTTTTCCAGGCAAAGCTTTTATGTACGATTTCAAAAGTCATGGCATTGAATATGGGATTTTTCATGCAATTGTTGTTTTCTTGCCTGTATTTCAGCTCTGTGGAATGTACTGTACGTGTGCTGACTTACTAACTAGTTTTAGTTTTGAAAATTGTTGTGACCCTTCTCGTTAAAGGGTTACTCCACCCCAAAATGAAAATTTTGTCATTAATCACTTACCCCCATGTCGTTCCAAACCCGTAAAAGCTTTGTTTGTCTTCGGAACACAATTTAAGATATTTTAGATTCCAAAATGGCGCTACGGTGATGCGGAGAGACAGAGAGGAGACGAATTGTTGAAAAAAAGTCGTTATTTTTATTTTCTTTGTGTACTAAAAGTATTTTCGTCGCATCATAAAATTCAAATTGAACCTTTGATGGCAGATGGACTATCCTGACGATGCTTTTCATACTTTTCTGTGCCTTGACAGTGGTAATTACTTGCAGTCAATGGGACAGTCACAAACCTCCCGGTTTTCATCTAAAATATCTTAAATTGTGTTCTGAAGATGAATGAAGCTTTTATGGGTTTGGAACGACATGGGGTGATTAAAGTGATTAATGACAAAATTTTCATTTTGTGGTGGAGTAACCCTTTAAGTTGTTCCGGATCTTCAGCAGTACCTAGTATTAGCGTAATGTGGTTTGCATGTAAAAGCAAACCTTTAATTGAGCCCTATGATCTGTGGAGAATCCACAAAGCTTTTCAGTGAGGAAATACCCAATTCATCCTCATCCTTACCCATGAGGCAGGAAATGAACAACTTGGTGAGAAAAGTGAGATTGAAAGAGAGAAAAATAAATGAAGGGGGGTGGGGGACTGCAGTGCTGGCACTTTTCACAAAAAGACACCCAACTGTTTCCTGCCAATACTATTCAAGGCCGAATCGGGCTTAGTTACAAGGAAACCCTTAAGGCGCTTCTGTTTGGCTCAGTGTCAGTGCCTAACAAACCTTAAATATATCTGTTGGGAAACTGTCCATAAAGTTTGTTATCCCCACCATACCCTGAGTCTGCAACAAGGCAGCAATAATGAGTTTTCAAGCTTGCCAGGCTTTTGAGCAAAAAAGATAAGGGCTGAGTTTTGTTCCCTTTGAAAGACGTGTCCTGAGCCCCTATGACCTACGTAAGTCTGCAGTGGGACAGATAGCTACTCTCCAGTGCTGTGCTCATCAGAGGTGAAAATTACCAAGTCTGTGAAGCCAACGCCACTGGGCCTAGATCAGCTGTTCCTCCACCTGGCAGGATTATGGAGTTATGGAACCTGTACAGAAGGCACTGAGAGGGTTCAAAAGTGTACATGTTCAAGTTTCCCTCCATGGGGATCCTGCCTATGATGTGTCAGAGATGTCAAAGAAAAGTGGGTCAAGGGCAATATGGAAATAATTGCTGACAGATGGAAGCCTGTGACCTTAGTGTAGGGTCTCGAGTACACTTTGAAAAATAAAGTGCTCTGTGAGCTTGTTGTAGAGATGTAGTGTTGTCATTATGTCAAGGTTCTTGTAAGTAAATTCAGTGACTCTAAATATGGAGCCTTTTGGTTTCTTTCAGACACTTTTTGTTCAGAATGGTGCTGGTGCTTATGCCTTTAGGGGTACAACAGTTTATCACTGGGTCAGTGCTGTCAAGAAGGTATGAATATGTACCTTTTAGGGGTAGATGAGGTACAAAAGTGAACCTTTGGAAGGTACTGCCTCAGTAACAACTGTTGTACCCCTAAAGATACAACAAATTTCTAACAGTGCGAGTTATGACGTAACTGTTTCTTTATAACCTGCCACAAACAATGCATTGCTGTCTTCAAGAGTTTTTAAAAGTTTGGTAAGGACATTATCCCAGGTCCTGATTTTAGTGGAACCTGGTTCTAACTCAAGAGCTTTTGGAGGTCATTCTGACCTCTATCCGCTCCCCTGAACTGTTCCAGATCAGTCTCTTGGTGTGTGAGAAGAGTGTAGAAGTGTGTCAAAGAACCCAAACATGTTTTAAGAGTGTGTTTGCCCATATACTTCACATCTCACATTCAAACGCAAAGAAGAGCAGAGATCACAAACCAAATGCACCAGTCTGAAGGCGGTTTTGAGGTGTAGTTACACAACACTGAAATGTCACCGTCAACACAGTTCCTCTGAGCTCCGGCATTGACTGTCGGATTTGCGCTAGCTTTCTGCTTCACACACTTGGCATGACGAATCACTACTTGGGAGAGAGATGATACGCGTAGCCCACACAGTAGGTTACACAACCAGCTAAGAAGTTGTGATGGGAGAGATCCGCGCACGGCATGACTTTTCTTCCTTGTGGATTGAGTACGCTCTAAGCCCTGAGTATATCCTGATGCCTTGCTCTTGTGGGAGGCCATCTCTGTCAAACTGCGATAAAGAGTTCACTCATTGCCCTCTGTGAGAAACTGGTAATCTCAACATTATGCCTATGCTTACACGAGACTGTATGTAGAGCAGCAAGCTTCATGCCATTGTCATGTAGATAGCAGACACACATAGGCAAAGCTTAACTCTGATGTTATTTGGAACATACTGTATAGTAAATAAATGTAAAATCAGCTTAGCATCTCTCAGACCCAAAACAGAACATGAGAGTTAATCATCAGAACATTGCAGCATTGTTTGCTTGCTTGTTTGCTCATTCCTCCATGTTTACCATAATTGGCACCTTAATTTATTTTTGCAGAATGCATATAAATGTGAGCAAAACCCAAGGGCTCTTTTGTTTGGCCGGCTTCTAAATGCATTTTTAAAACTCACTCTCGCAGCACAACAAGAATTATCTCATTGCGTGCCAACCTTTCTACTTCCTAGGCTGATTTGGTTGCTTCCATTTGCACGCTGTCACATCACTGCAGATGCCTGGTCTGACACTGCTCAAAGCTTGATTGACAGAAGCGCCGCGGCTGAACATGCACCACCAGGTTTGAGCAGACGTTCCCTCTTCACCTCTGTCTACCCATCCGGGTCCACATTCATTTCATCTGCTGCTACACACCCATTTGACACTCAGAATTCAGACCAGGAGACCCGAGCGCTACACTGTGGGGCATGGGCAACCGTTAGCACTGAATGCTAATGAGAAGGCCTTATTAGCACAGAGACACAGCCAGTTCTCTCAAGGCGGGTGAAGACGGGGGACAGACACTTTTCTTCAGAACAGAGTGGGAAGAGGCTGCTGGATGGGCGCCTTTCTCAGTGGGCATGTTATCGCGGCGAGTCCAGATCAGCATTAATGCACTTATCAGGGCTCCACAGAGAAAACAGTTCAACACAGCTCGCACTTCAAAAGGAGCTCAGGTGGGTATATGACTGTTTGATTGCCGCAGGAGGTCAGTGACATCATCACAGCTCCCGTACGAACAATGTCCTGGCCGAGTGCGAAAAGTTAAGGTAAATAAATGTTCTTCAAAGGGGGTACTGAAACATTTTCTGAGTGGATTCAGCAGCTTTTCAAAGTCCATCTAAATGCTAATAAATTGTTATCACAGCAGACTAAAGTGGGGAAAAAAAAGCTCAATGGACTGTCCGGCAGCTGTGCTGTTTTAGTATTAATTACATTACTATTGTCACTGAGTAACCATGGGTGCATTTGTAGAAGTTATTTAATGGATACTGTCGATTCTTCTTTTTGTCAGGATTTGTCAATCAACTTCCTGACTGCTTTTCACTGGGGAGGTTGTCGTGTTTGTTTTGTTCAGTGGTTGTTGTCTTGCTTGCATTTTCATCAAAACCAAATTTTCTGCTTCAAGTGCTGTCGATTTGCATGCAAATACTGTATGCACATGCAACATAAGTTTTTGACGGCTGATGATTTTGCACAGTGTATGTTTGCATTTGAGCTTCATTCGAAAGCCGACAGAAGAGGAATTACTGTATTAAATTGAGTTAGTGCTGTTTGGCCCATTGACTGGAGGACTATTCAGATTTGTACAAGGCTGAATTGGATTGTCATTTTCTTGGAATGTGGGATGGTGGAGGTGGAAACTGTTGGTCTAGGATTGATTTTTAGTCCTGTTAATGAGGTGGAACCTGTCATGCTGTAACATTAGGCACAACTACAATTTTAAGTACCTTACTTGCCATGACAATGACCGTAAATGTATTTACATTGAGCATTCGTACTATAGTTAGACACCTGCAAAATGATACCATCAGTTGTGTTTAAGCCTAGTTAAATGAGGATGTGACAGCCACACTGCATTACTGAACTCAAATCAACTTAATGAAATGAGAAAAATTTAAAATAATTGCTCCAGATGGGAGAAAAGGAATCAACCAAACAGCATAGCTAATTGGAACATGCAAAACAGTTTCAAAAAGTTTCTCTTGCATGGTTTCTTAAAAAAAAATGAGGAGACACTATCTAAAATAATTTATTACAGTGTTCATGATATTATAATCTGCTTATGATGCAACAGTCTAAAGTTAAATAAATTTTATAGGAATTAATTAATTATAAATATCTTATTTTATAGATGTGAACAGTTTGACTTTCGTATGTCTTTAGTGTGATTTAGCGCCTCTTTGCTATTGTGAGCTGCTTTATAAATAAAATCTATATAGAATTTATAGCAATCAATTCACATGATATTTGTAAAGTTATTTTTATTTTTGTATTTTAGAATGACAAGGGAAATAAAGATGGCCTCTGTTGCATGTACGAAGACATTTCTCACTTTGGAATCTGCTTTACCGCAATGGAAATGCACAAAACTGCATTAGAAAAGGGGCATGAGTGGTCAATGCAGAGTTCTTGCATAGGCATGTGTCCGTCCCTCATTGAGGCATAAACTGCCTTGTTTTTTCTTCTTTCTATTATTGTGTTTTTTTTTTATGATTGTCTGCTAATGCCCACACACATTGTCTCCTTCTAAATCATCAGCTTTCCATTCAGCATCCTTTCATGAGTGCAGACACAGAGTGACTAAGCCCTTATTGAAAGTTATTTCACATTGGCCAGCTGTTCTCAGCCTCTCCCGCCCCAATGGCATTTCGAAGAAACAAGATGATTATTATTTGTTTTTTTTGTGAAAGAGAGAAAATTAGTTTGGATTATCTGCAAATCATTCAGACTAATTTACACCTCCCAGCAAGACTTTATTTCTTCTGTCTGCCTTCAGTGAGAGTTTGACTACTGGGAAAATCTATGATTGCTCTATTAGTTACCTGTCTAAACTAAACCTCCGCAAGATTGTCACTATCCTGGCTTCTGCTGCACTCTTCTCACCCCATTGCATACTACAACTGTGACCCACTGAGGATGCCAGAGGCTTCCTGACACTGTGGCAATTGTTCAACATAAGAGCAGTCAATCTCAGTCTCTCTCTACTGTATGTCGTCTATCTCTTAATTATAGGAATGTTGTTGCAAAGAGTTCTTCTTGTTTCATTTGGTTAAAGGTCATTAAAATCAAACTTAAGGCTATTTTTTGTTTACTTGTATACAACAAACAGTTTTATTACTGTTAGGTTGATATTCAATGTGAATTGGATGTAAAAACCACCACTTCTGAAGAAAAACCTGTTGAGAGCCACTAGTTTAAATGATCCCACCCAGTTTGGATCATGTTCCACTTCATTTTCAATATCATAACTTCTTTTAGCAGCTGAACTCATCTCATACAGCACTGCTTGGCTCATCAGGAGAAAGCAACAGTGATGTGAACATGCTGTTTATTGCCACCATCTTTCATCTGCATCGCTCGCACAGGATGCTAATGCAGGTCTTAGAGTGATGATTTCCTAATTGTGTTAAAATTGTGCATGCTGGGAAGCTTCGACTTATTTTCACTCTACCTCCCTATCTCTGTAAACCAAATTGAATCCAACATAAAAGTGAAACTTTGAGGTTGTTTACAACGTTAGCTGTAACAGGACTGCAGTTTTTTTTCTATTAGGCAGTCTCCAGCGCAAATGGATAACTCTTCAAGCATAAATTTAACTGCCTGTCGAGCCACAATGGTCGTTTGCGTCCATCCCGTGTCAGGATAAATTTGCACCAGGGATCAGGTGGGATGGCCTTATTTGCCAGCTTTTTGTCTCGACTGATGAATGTCTTTGGACGACCACACTGGCGGATATCGCAACACTTTCCCATCACTGACATTTATTGCCGGCACAAATTATCGATCAACTTGACATCCCTCGCACATGGCGACTCAAACGGAAGTGACATTTTCCGTTGTTACTTAGTCAATATGTTTTACACCTATGTCACGGAAAACCAAAGGGAAATGAACACAAATTACTATTGAGTGTCGTGCGAAATAAAAGGAGGCATGTTGAGGTGATGAATGTCTCTTCTACAGACAGAGATGGAGGGAAAAACCGATGTGTTTATGCACCAAATCTTCAATGACTGTTGTAGCACCCCTGAGAATGGGAGCAAAATGCACTACTGAACACATTAAACCAAGCTCAACCAAGAGCCTCCGCAATACCCCCGCGAGTTATTGACGCCTTTTCCAGATTGAATCACAGCACATGCCACAACATTTCATTTCACGCATCTTATGTGCGCAGACAGGAAGCTAGCACATCTAAACCGAAAACGGAGTGTAAAATGGAGGAAAATGATGCTCATCTTCTTAATCGCACCCCTCTTAAATCATGATTTACTCCCTGAAATTGCTCCTGTGGTTAGCTATGGTTAGTACAAGGCATATCATGTGGTCAGGAAAACACTTGTACTCTGTAAAAGCAGTCAATATAAATGTTTACTTCCTTCTTTGATACCTGAAGCTGACTCAGAACATCTTACCCAGCTCTAAAATGTGGAGCAAAAGGGTTTCTTGTTTTGGTAAAGGGAGATGATCCTGTGGGTTTTGCAGGGCAAGCATTGCAGCTTTCTCCATCTAAGCTCTCTGTTTCTCTCCCTTTCTCTTCGTTGCTCTACAGGATACCCTGAGCAGCTGTTCCCTCTGCAGTAATCAGATAGCGGGAAGCTGGTATAGAGCGGGGCAGCAATTAAATGCTAAACACCATGGAACTGGCACAGGAAGTGAAGGAGGTCTTGATTGCAGTTCATTGATCCTTTTGAATGACATCCCTCAGTGATATTGTCCTGAGTCAGGCTTCAAGTAATTTTTAGTCTTCAGTGCACGTTAAGTTCGACTGTATTTGTGGCAGCTTGTTTGATTACCACAGAAAATATGGCAACCTATTACTTTCCTTGACTTTATCACCTTTCAGAAAAAATGACAGACACATTTCTTAAGACCGTTTCCATAGTCCACAAATTACTTTTAACATATACTTCTACATCATGATTTATTTGCTGCATCTTTACGTTAATTGGATGTTGTTAACTCATCAACTTTATCTAACTATTTTATAGAAAACTGATGGCAGTTGCCTTATGGCAACTTTGTATGACTTTGTAATTGCACTAATGGGTTTTCTCATCTGGGATGCTATTTTTTCTTATAGATAGTGGCATAAATTATAATTATTGCATTTATTAATTTAACATTAATTGGAAGTGTTTATCATAATTGCTTTTATGATAAACAACACAATTATGATTAGTATTTCTTATCAGGCCAACATGAAATCTGTAATGCTTTTTTGGAAAGGACCCAAGAAGAGTCCCAAGCTGACTCTGTCCATGTACAGTAAGTTTTAATACATGAGGGTCAGTACTTCCATCCATTGAGTTGTTAGTGTGGATGGGGCTTCGTTTTGCGACATCATAGAAATAGAAACCAAACACTGTTGTGGTTGCAAGTGGTTAGGACAAAAACGGTTTATCATGGAACAGATAACGTTGGGTCACGGAATAAATAAGTCAATTATTTGTCAAGTGATAACATGCAACCAATCCTGCTTATTGAGTCCATAAATTTTTAATCAGTGTCATAACTCTATCTTCCGATGAAACGACAGACATAATGGTGACCTATGATGGATTTAGTGGATCATTTAGTCCACATAAACCCTGCCCCTTTCTTACAATTGACTGCAAGCTCATAATCAGTCATGTTGTCGTAAACCCTATGTTGTTTTTCACTTAGTCATTTCACTTAGATATATTCATCACAATACAGAAGAAAAGATCTGTTGCGACTTTACCTCGTATTGAACCCAGAACAGATAGTCTTGTCCTGCATTTTTCTGTATTGGTGGCATTTTGTACAATGCCGCAAGATTTTCAGTGACTTTCCAGAATGATTTAGATTTTAAAGTCAGAGACTCTGTTCACCTCTCAAAGTGTTTGCACAAATGGTAGATGTGAAAAGGCTAAAAGCAGCTTGTTTACATGGCTCAGTGAGTTCAGCAGTAAGATCCAGGTTTAACGCGGGCTGGTGCACTACAACACTGACATCATTCCCGCTCTGAGGGTTATTTTCGTGCAGTCCCAAGATGTTGAAAGTGGTCAGAGAGTCGGGTTTCAATTCTTGTGAGTGTAGAGTGAATTTCACGGCCTCTTCATGACGTGGTTGGATTCTGCCAGCGTGACTTCACTACAGCTCTCACTTATTGGAGGCGTTTCCTTGTCAACAGGGAAGAGGATCCCCTTGTTATTTACTGGCTGTCTAGTCCGTGGCGCCCAGCCTGGGCTCATTTACTCCCTCTTAAGTATGTTGTGGCTACAGTCAGCTAAGTGGGTTATTTGATATGTAAAGCAGTTTCTGGTAAAATGTTCTGCTCTTAATAATTGAAATTAAGATAATTAATAGTCAGGTGAGTTTGTCGGTTGAAAAGAAATGTTTTGTTTTTTTTTTTCTCTGTTTTGAGACCATGGCTTTGACATGGAAAACATTGTTCATGAGCCATAGTGGGTAACAGTTTTAATTACTGGTGTTGTTAGTCTTATTAATGTTATGACGGTGCCTAAGAAAATCAATTAAAAATGATTTGAACATTTGAACATTTTAACAATTTAAATGCCATTTCTGGCACATTATTAGCATACTTGAAAATAACACACTAGCATACTGTTTCTGCTGTATAAAGAGATGCTTATTCCAAATTCATCCGTACTTCACCTTACATGCTGCCAGATATAGTAAACAAATTTGATCAAATCCTCGTTTGCAAGGCAAATCCTCAAACATCCAAGGTAGATTTACAGTGTTTCCAAAGTTTTATGTCAAGCATTAAAATTTAATGGAAAGTTGCGACTTTATACTCAGATGATTCATCTGTGTTTTTCGGAAGTTCCTGCAACAAACATCTGGTGAAGTTGGATTATATTGGATTGGTCTGTTTTAATGTCAGAGGCAGTGCGAGGACGAGCAGAAGGCTTCAGCTTGTGTCTGGCAGGCTGTGTGGAACACACAGTATGTTATCGGGCCTGGGGCGACGGATGGTGTCTGTAGCCGCGATTTATGCGCTGTGGCTCTGTAAGACGACAGCTGTTAAACACGCTGACAGGTAGCATAAAAAGATGCTATTTATTTGTGCCCAGAAAGCATCTTCCTTACATTTCAAGTGTCACATCTACCTTACTTCTGTTTCACCTCACATTCACCCTCACGCCATGAAGCTACGCACTTGCCTTACCTGCTTGACATAAATAGAAAATCTAAATATAGCGAATAAGCAAGTTGTGTGATCGTCACCTTTTAAAACATAGGGGGAAAGAGGAAATTAAGACAGATGAGTCAGAAATTGAACATCATGATGCTTTTTGAAAGACAGCAGGACAAAGGAGCCCCGAATGATCTGTTCATTTCTGATCTGCATTGTGGCTGTTGATTCGCAGAAGGAGGGGACTGAGACTGTGGCTGATAATAGCTTCCTGTCATTTCCAAGCCGTCATAAACATGTTCGCCTCATTCATTCACTGGAAATTAGGCCATCCATGGCTTGAAACAATGTGATATTCTTCATGGTGTAAAATGGATTCTGCTGTTTTGCATGCAGAACACAGATACTCCTCTTTTGAAAGCACAGGTGTGTGTGTGTGTGTGTGTACAGTATATATATGTATATGTGTATTCTTGCACCATGACAAGGACCCTCAGCTTCAATTTTCTGTTCATGGTTCCACTACAGGCCTTCAGGGAGCTGACTGAAAGGTTGAATTCATGAGGACACCTCACCAAGAAAAGTCATGTGCTTATTGCAGTTGGAGATTTAAAGAAATTTAAATCCCTGAAAGAGACCAGAGTGGTGCTGCCAGTTAAGGGTGCTGCAAATGTGCAATAAAATATTAAGACTGCTTCCTATTGTGTCTCTGTCTCCCTCAATCGGGTCCAGTGCGTTACACAATTAACTGATTCGCTCAACACTGTGTCTCTTACAGAAATACTACAATTAAGATTATGACTGAAATCACTACATTGTACACTACATTACATTGTACTGTGTGTTTTATTTTAGTGGTTCCCAACCACGTTCCTGGAGGCCCCCCAACACTGCATGTTTTCCATGTCTCCTTAATCAAACACACCTGATTCAGATCTTCAGCTCATTAGTAGGGTCTCCAATACCTGAAATGGGTGTGTCAGACAAAGGAGAGATGCAGAATGTGCAGTGCTGGGGGGCCTCCTGGAACGTGGTTGGGAACCACTGTTTTATTTGATTTTAGAGCTGTTTATTTTGTTTGAGTAAAATGTAGGTGTTCCAGGTGTACTGGAAAATCAGTAAGACTTTACTTTTCTATTCCTATTCTTAACATTACACCTATTCTCACTAATAATGAGTTGTTTATTAGCTAGTATTTTGGTTGTTTATTAGTACTTATAAAGCCTATATTAATGCCTTATTCTGCATGACCAAATTTTATATCCCTTAACCCTACCCCATACCTAACTTTACAACCACCTTACTAACTATTAATAAGCAGGAGATTAGGAGGTTATTAGGAAAAAAAAATATGTTCTAATGATTTTTCAAGCCTGCAAAAGAAAACACATTTATTAATGGCCCTTACATTGTGAATCTGTCCAAATTATCATTATTGGTATATGATAATTAATTTAATTTAATTTAAATTTTAATACATAATACAAATACAGAAAATATCAAGCTGAACTTTTCTTAATCTTTTCACAGAAGGTTGTATGAGATCAAGCAATAATTAGCTGGCCCTCTTGGGGTCTTAATAAATTGTTTTTTAAAAAAATTTCTGTAAACACAAGTAGCTGGATAAGTCATAGGAATTAATTGGTCAGAAGGATTATTTGCTAGTCATGTCATCAGTTTCACGCTCCCTGTGGTCTGCAGATGAAATGTGGATGCTTGCCATCGATCCCGTATATGCCAGAACATTCGCATCCTGCTGGGCATAACTTAGACACTTCGAAGAGAGAGTTTATAAAATCCACATGATAATAAATGGAATCTATGGAACGAAACTTGAAGGACAGGAACTCGGAATAGGCTACAAATGAATACTTCCTGTTGGAGGTGGAATTTATTAAGAGCTGGTTACAGCACACTGCTTCTGCTCGGACTCATCTATCCTGTATTCTCTACTTGGCTGCTCCCGTCCTGCCACTCTGTCCCTCCAAGGTGCACCACCTGTCCTCTCCCATCTCCCTCGTCCTCCTCCATCCTTCCAGCTCTCCAGGGAAGTGTCTGCGGTTGGTGTAGACTTGGCAGCCGTGTCTGACAGAGCCAAGCATCTGTCTTCATCACCCTGCGACTTCAGGAGGTGCGAGACAGGAGAGAGACGTCAGATGGAATTTTAGTAGGTGGAGTTTCAGACATTAAGCCCACATCCTGATTAGCTCACTGTGAGTAAGCCTGGCTAAATTGCCCAAGCAATCCAACAACTGCAGGGTGTTAAGCATCAATATTCTGGGAGGAAAGTGTTTAGTAAGGCCATGTGGCTATTAGCTTTTATGGTTTGGTGCCGGCTGATTTCGTTATTTCAGGGCAAGATGTTGAAGATTTCATGCTGCAGTCCAGCTTGGATCCATTTCCAGTTCTGTTTCCACTCTACTCTTCCTTTCAATTTCAGTCAGTGTCATCATATTTAGTTTTTTACAGGAATGAAAATGAGGCTGTGAGGGACAGAAGTACAGTGTGTAACAATTGTTGAAACTGATGAAACATCTTAACTCCAGTGAACAGCTTTTAAAGTTTTGAATTTTAAACAATAACACAATCCTATGTCTATCCCTCACAGCCTTGTTTTCATCCAAATTCAGTATGGTTTCTACCCTGGCCAAGGTCTGTTTCTTGATGTTTGTGCCAATTCATTCCTCCTTTTAGGTTTTTAGACCGTTGTTGATATATTAGTACAATGCTGTTTGTGGTTTACATTACTTGAAAAGTTTTAAATTGTTGTACTGTATGCTAGTAACAGATTGCTACATAAGGAATACAATTACATGTTTGAGTTTACATGCATCAGTTGTAAAGCAATTCATGTCAATGAAAGATCTAGATAGTTCTCATTCATACAGGCAAGGTCAGGTGTTTAACTTTAAATATACTGTATAAAAACACTTGCTGACGTCTATCAATGTTTTTTTCTTCAGGATTAAAACATGTAGACAATATGCAAATGGATGTGCTTTCTAAGTAAAAGAATGCCATTCATTGAGTTGTAAATACTATCTTTCCTTGCAAGAACAGTAGTGACCCTGAAATTGCTTTCACCATCTGTTCCATTTTCTTCTTCAAAGCGTCTACTGCCGAGTTTGTGAACAGTATATGTTTGGTTGAGGATACAATAGGAAAGAGTGCACTTGATTCTGTGAAGTTAAGGCATGTTTTTCAGTTCGTATTGAAGCTCATTTGTTCCCCTGCTAAAAATGAGCTCTTCTATGTTATCAGCTGTATGCAAGGATGCTTGATTTGGTGCTGCGGATCAAGCGGTGGCTACAGGTATGTATAGGCTGGCAAGCATACAGGGATTCCTGCCACATGGTGGGCATGGGTATAATTCCTTCTATTAAAAGCAAGGAAATTGCTTCCCCCCCCCCTTTCATTTCTACCTTTTTCTGTCATTTTTCTCTCTCTCCCGCCTTTGCTTCTTTGCAGACTAAGCTCTTTCCACGCCCAGAGATAACATGGGGCTTGTGTGGGAGCGATAGTGGTGTGTGTATGCAAAGATGAGATTTGGCTTGAAGTAAGCAGACTTTTCTTCTTTAGCTTCAACCAAGCCCAATGAACTGGTAGCCTGGGCAGGTGTTGTATCGCTCCAGTTAAGGTATATTTCTGTAAAAAAAAAAAAAAAAAATTGCAACTTTGAGATTATAAGCTTTTCATTGGGAAAACGGACCTGCAGGATGGTGCTGGAAAAGGATGGAAACAGTTTTGGCATTAAAATGGTTTCATTAATTTTAATTCCCCTGCCTTGCAGTCCAGTAGCGTTGATCAAAGCTAAAAAAAAGTCAAAGTGTGGACTATTTTCAGCATGCAGTAGCTTCTCCCCAGAGCCTGGAGTGGGGAGAATGTTCCAGAATCCCCCAGAGACAGGTTTAGTATGTGACTGGTACACTGCCACCTGCAGATAGGTGTGTAGCTTTGGAGTGAGTTTCTTAAGATCTCCTTAACTGTCAAACACGCATAGCTGGATGAATTAATTGAGCTCCAGGAGTGGCAGATAACATTTTCAAGTTCAGGTATGAGTTAGGCAGGTTATGTGGTTTAATTTGATTCCTTCTGGGAGGATTTAAAGGCTGTCTGTGATTTCAAATAGTTTTTTACAATTTTTTAGTCCTAGTCGTAATCATATACTTCATCATAGCGTCATAACTAAAACTAACATTTGACAAGAACCACATGCATCTGTCTGTCTGTCTGTCTGTCTATCTATCTATCTATCTATCTATCTATCTATCTATCTATCTATCTATCTATCTATCATGATAATAATAATGATTCTACAATGTTATGGCCATCATCATTTACAGCCAATACATTCTCAGTTTTCCTACCACTGGCAGCTGTCTATTAATTTTGCACCCTGCTATATCCCTGACTCTGACTCAAAGACATAGAAAGGCATCAGAACACACGGTGTGATAGAGCAGATGGGGGGGTTGGACACAGTGGCAGGAAGAGAAATTATTTTGAGTGAGATTTTAAATCAGACATGTGCAGCTAGATGCTCTTGTTCTGACCCTCATAGCAACAGACAGCAATTAGGTGAAAATAAAGCACAACAGACACACTGAGTGAAACAGAAAGAACATATTGGAAAGTGACCAAAACAACTTTGGTCCTTAGAGAACCAGACGTATTGATCTTTGTAAATGGGCAGACAGGCAGGCAGTAGAGCCTGAGTAATGTGTAATTTGACTATCTATGCAGATAATGCTTTCATTCAGAGCTCAAGGGACAGAATTTTAAGAGAGACAAATGATTAAAGCAGCATCTCTGTTTCCTTTGGTGAAACATCTTTTCTGAATTTGCGGGAAGCCTTTCACCGTACTTTATTATTTATTTTTACAAATGAACAATAAAGTAGTTTTTATACTGCAATTAATATATAATGCAAATATTACAAAAATTGACATTAAAAGGTGTATATATGTCAGTGCCGATAGCCTAGTGGGCAGTGCGCCGACATATAACGGTGTTGCATTACGGGCGTCCCGAGTTCGAATCCCGGCTCGAGGACCTTTCCAGATCCCATCCCCTCACTTCCTGTCTACTCTACACTATCCTATCGTAATAAAGGCTAAAATCTTTTTAAAAAGTGTATAAATCACTCGTTTTTCTAAAGAAACACTGTCCAAAAGCGACACCAGCAGGTACAGTTTCAGCAGGAGTCCACATCTCTCTCGCCTCCCCTGACCCCCTAAAGCGTGCGGTGGGTTTGGAAGGGTTTAATTGAGAATGAATGGGGAAAAGTCACGTGAGAGGAAGATATGATTGGATATGACTGGATTTGATCAGCTGTGATAAAGGTTCATGTGATAAATCCTGCCTCTTGTGTTCATGTGCGTTCCGCATTTGTGAATCAGTCTAAATGAACAATATAATGGCGTTAATGGGAAGACAAATTTAAAAAAGTAAGTAAACAACTCACACACGTGGATATAACCACTTTGTAACATCAAAATAAGACTTGAAATGGCTTGAAAACATGATCTGTGGGAGTTTTTAGTGAGTAATCTGTGAGATTCAAGATATCTGTGACCAATATTTACCGAGCTTTGATGGCTGATGATACAAAAAATTAAAAATTAGTTGACAGTGAACTATTAACAAGAATAGCTGAACAAAAATAAAATATTTAGTTTGAATTGTTACTGCCTTGATTTATTGTTTTGGAATAAATGTTAAATGCTTAAAAACACCAACTTGATGAGATTCATACTTGGCTTTAATAAATAGAATATTCATTACATTGTTGATGTAAAAATATAAAATAGAATTTATTTTTTTTCTCTCTTTTTCTTATGGTGTATATATATATATATATATATATATATATATATATATATATATATATATATATATATATATTTTTTATATTACATTTCATCCACTCACTTGCACATTCTGTGCTTCAGGAACTCAAGTGGGATTTAAGATTAATTTTTAATTTAACCTTATGAAAGAAAAATACATAGAAAAAACAAGTCAGTAGAACTTAACTTTCACATGATTTAAATTTCACAAGATTGAAGCATTCAGGGGTTCAGTGACTTACTCGAAGGGTCAGTTGTAATGCTAGCTTGTGGGGATTGAACCAGCAACGTTCCGGTTACCAGCCTTGAGCTTTGACAACTAAACTTTGCATTCTCACATTAGTAGCCCCCCCTCCCTCCCATTCTTGACACTTGAAGTACATTACATGGCATAAAGCCCAGACTTAAACTCTTACTGAACACCTCTGGGAAGAATTTGAATGCAGGGATGAGCCAGAGCTCATCACCTATCATCAACGCCTGACCACACTGATGCTTTTGGGTCTAAATCAGGGGTGTCAAACTCAATTCCTGGAGGGCCGCAGCCCTGCAGAGTTTAGTTCCAACCCTGCTCCAACTCACATTCCATGTAGTTTTCAAATAAGCCTTAATGACTTGATTAGCTGCATCAGGTGTGTTTAATTAGGGATGCATCTAAACTGTGACCCTCCAGGAACTGAGTTTGACACCCCTGGTCTAAATGGAGACAAATCCCTGCAGCTAGTGGAAATCTAATGGGAAACCTTCTGAGTTCTCTATATTAAACCCAAGCAGCAGCACGTATAGATGTAGTGTTAACATATAGTGCATATTTGCATGTCCTGCATTGCAGTAAAGATGTCACATGTTCCCTTCTGACTCCTTTTGATGTTTCAGTCAAGAAAAGGACTGTCTTGGGCTGCTCCGAGCTGTTTTGACTTTCGGCAGGGGTGATTCTAGCATATGGTAGAGCGGTTTTCGCGTGTCCACCTACCGTGTAAGCCCTCTCACTCTATCTGTCTCTCTCTCGTTCCTGTTCTTGTCCACCCCTCCATCTCTCAGGGGTACTGAGGCGTAGAGGGATGTACTGCAGTTGGCAGCCTTGATTGTGTTCTCTGAGCTCTCACTAGATGGCATTCTTCATCCACGACTGTGTTGAGGCAAACTGTTAATCCCACTGACAGAGTTTAGAGCCAAGCATAGCGCTGATAAAGATGCACGTCTTTTTGCAATAATACAAATTAATCTGGTTGTCGGCCACATTCTGACTGACACAGAGGCACATTTGGTATTGAAAGGCATTGTAAGTCATATATTTACTATATAATATAAACTGAATCAGAATCAGAAAGAGCTTTATTGCCAAGTATGTTTGCACATACAAGGAATTTGTTTGTGTCACAGCTTCCAGTACACAAAAACAACAACAACAGCAACAACAACAACACACAGACAATAAAAATAAGATGTGAATAATATACACATAAAAAAATAATAATAATAATAAATTGTATGTACAGGTCTGCTATAGATATACAAGAATGTAGGGTGATAAATATGAGGTTATTGCACATTTTTATTGCACAGTGGGAAAACATTTAACTGTTCATGAGGTAGATTGCCTGGGGAAAGAAACTATAACCACATTGCCTGGGGAAAGAATATATAACCACATATTCAGGATTTTTTTTTTTTAAATTGAATTGAATTTAATTAATTTTTTTTTAAATTTCATTTTACAGTGGGACCAGGTAAAATATTGACAGGGCAAGAAAAAGCTACTGGCCCGACTGTGTCAGAAGTAATAAAAACCTTGCTGTTGAGCCTTGCGTATCCCACACAGTGTCTGCCTTGGTTACAGCCCTTCTCTGTTTACAGTATAAATGATTTAGTTTGTATGATCTAGTGTGTGAGGGTCTCCAGTTGAAATAAATTATCTTCTCGTTTCTAGCTGTGTTACAGAAGATTGGTTGCAATAATGAAATACTTGCTCTGTAATCGGATGTTGTCATGAAATAATTGGTCTGCAGTTTTAACAGTGTCTCGAGTGTATATTCACATTTTGTCCCTTTATTCACCCCGAACCGAGGTCTCTTCTTGACAAAGTAGTCAGTTTCCCAAAATATTCTCATAGATTAGCTGTCATCTGTTGTGTGACGTGTGACATTGGATTACAGCGCAGACCATTAGGGCTACCGTGTGTGTGTGTGTGTGTTCACACTCTGGCAGATAGTGGTGGTCATTACGTCTTCCTGACTGGTGATTACTCTGCAGTGTCTCCATTAAGCCGCTGTCAGCTACTCACCCACTAGTCTAGTTTCATTTAGCCCCTCAGTTTCTGTCAAGTAGGTCACCTTTGTTTCCTCTTATGTCTTTTAAAACATGAAATTGAAAATGGGGCTCAACAATGATGATTTTCTTTCTGCTGGTGCAGTTGGACTTGTAGTTAACATTTTTACTTGCCAGTATTTTCTCTGACACCACCACAAAAAGAGTTTTTTTTTCTTTATATTTATATATTTGTTATATACTTTATTTTATTTTTATTATTAATTTTTTATTTTATATGCTTTATATATTTTATATTTCTATTTTTTGTTTCCGTTTTTCATTAAACATTTAAAAATACTATTATTTCTATATCTATATTAAAAATAAAGATATTTTAAAAAAATATATTTAATCTTAATTTAATTGTCATATTTATTAATTTTAGTACATAATAGAATTATCTGTTACATTTATTACAATTTGTTTGTGATATAATGTAGTATTACAGTAGAATTATTTAATTTTTTAAAATTCTATTTAAACTATTTTGTGTAATATGTAATGTATATTATGTGTGTATATATATGATATATATCAGTTTACTCTTGTTTTTATTATATAGTATTATATAACATTAAATATTAAAATATCAATGATTTATGTTTTTTTATTTATTTATATTTAAATGTGTTATAATAAATTTTAAAGCTCAACACTTACAAATTTTAACGGACAGTGCAAAACATTGCAGACCACAATTATTGTTGAGCCTTGCAAGCTCAAAACATTGTGATTGGAATATTAATGTGCTTCACTGAATGAGATTTATTGTTGTTATATTGCTATTTATGCTTCCACTGTGGTGGAAGCTTTCACACTCATCAATCATGTTGTAGTATGTTATGATGGCCACCAGATGACACCGTATGTCATCTACAGCTCCACTTCTGCTCTCATTTGCTGTTCAAGTTATTATTGGGATGCTCCCAAAATCCTAGTGAAGAATAAGGTCACTGTTTGATTTGCAGTGTAATTTCACACATAGGAAAACATTGAATAAATCTACGGGTGAATAATTTAAGATCTGTTTCGGAAAGCTTTGTTGTACTAGTGGGCTTTTCCTGTGGGGTATTCCTGTCTTGTAAATCCAATGTCTTTCTTCTGTGCTGAATTTGCCACTGATAATGTTTTTGTCTGATGTTAGTATTTCCATATACTGAGATTTGAGGAGTAAACAAAAAGGATGCATAAACACTCCAAAGCTTCCTAAATCACTGTATGTGTGAGTTGAATAAAATACCGAATTATCTATTGTGTTCTATATAAAATTATTTATTTTATTTATTTGGTTATTTTTGTGTGTTTATTATTTATTTACTTATTTATTTATACATGTATTTATTTATTTACTTACATGCATACTTAGATTGTAAATTAAATTAATTTACTTTAATGAAGTTGCAGGCACTGGGAAGGGTCATGTTGTGACCAAGCCTTTTGCTTTTTTTTTTCTTCTTCTTTTTTTTTTTTAATTTTTATTTTATTTTATTTTAATCTTTATTGTGTGCAGACCTTTTTTGCAACTTTTTGCATGTTTGGATTATTGTGGTTTATGCACCTAGATTTTGAACATTTTCAGCTGATTTCTTTAATTTACTTGGATGAAACAGATAACTTATTTATTATCGGCCACATGAAAAGAATTATCAGCTTATTGGTATCAGCCAGATTTTTATCTCTTTGTACATTCCAAAAACCTTGCAATAAAAGAATATAGACTCCACATGAAAACAACTCGATTTGTGATAAACTTTTTTTTCTAATCCTGTTGTGTTGTCTATGGTCAAATATGTCTCTTGTCCCATGTTGCAGAATGACAAGATGTCAGTGTTCCTGCAAGATCAGCTTTGCGCATCAGTATAGATCCCTCGGTGCCCTGATCTGACATGGGAACCAGAGCCAGTTTGAATGAAGGTGACATTTCAGTGAAAGTCAGAGAAGATCAAAAGTGGATTTGCTGAAATAATGCCATGTTAGACTTAATGTATGTCTCTTACTTTTTCCTAAATGTCATGTGGAATCCTGGTAATAAACAGTACACATGCCCAAGTGTTGAAGCCACAGTCACAGCTTGATTGATCCTGATGTTTAAAACTACGAGAAACTGTTTTACGACATGCTGTATTTCTTTATGACATCAATCAATCCATCTGCCCTGATTGAGAGGGCGTTTATAGATTAGTGTTTGTTCAGAGCGTGCATACAGTGCCGCTGCATACCCGTGTCCTCATTTGAAGATGATGAATGGCCTCCTCTGTGTGTGTTCGCTGCTGTGTGAGACAGCTTTACCAGTGGCGTGCGGCCGGGACACCTGATTTACAAATCGACCCGTGTTACACCAACACGCAGCAGATCGATGATGGAGAGTGCCACAGCTTTGCTTGTACACACGTGTAACCCCTGTCATGGATAAAATACACAACATAGGTTCATAAATGACCTAAAACTGCATGATGCTAGAGCTGGAAGCAGGAGATAAGGATGAGGTTCTTCTTTATGTGGGATCTATGTGACCCGGCACAGCCGATTTTAGTGTTTGTGACAGAGAATTAAAGAATCCACTTCTCTTTGCCGCAGAAGCTTGTGTTCAGTGAAGCAATGCTGCATTTAAAGGGGCAGCTCACCCAAAAATGACAGTTGTCATCATTTATACACCGTGTTTGTCATTTTAAACCTGTATTCTTTATTCATGAAACACAAGGAAAAAAGGAAACTTTATGCAGCATTTACCATGTATAAAAAGTGAACAAATTTATATGTATGTGTGCGTTCGTTCGTTCGTTCGTTCGTTCGTTTAGGGGCAGTCGTGGCCTAATATTTAGAGAGCCGGACTCGTAACCCAAAGGTTGTGAGTTCGAGTCTCAGGTTCGGCAGAAATTGTAGTTTGGGGGAGTGAATGTAAAGCGCTCTCTTCCACCCTCAATACCACGACTGAGGTGCCCTTGAGCAAGCACTGCTCTGGGTGTGTGTTCACGGTGTGTGTGTTCACTGCTGTGTGTGCACTTAGGATGGGTTAAATGCAGAGCACAAATTCCACATGGCCACATGTCACGTCACTTTCACTTTATTTATATATATATATATATTTTAATCGGCCACACCACAAAATATTTATTTATTTGTCGTTTCATCAATAAACATTTTCTTTAATTTTTCAACAAACACTTGATCACACTCGAAGCTTTCTTTAATATTTAAATAATATTATAATTATTTTTTAATAATTAATATTATAAATAATATTATAATTTTCTAAATATTATAAATATTCTATTAAATTATAATTTACTAATTTTAAATATATTTTATCTATAATAACTATTAAGTAACAACTTTGTATTACTGTTAATATAATGTGTTTTGCAATTTAAATATACAATAACATTAAATAATTGTTATAGATTAGATTTCCTCATTAATAGTAAAACTAATAAACAATATCAAATATTATAATAGAATTATTTAAATTATTTTAAATATTATTTAAATATTAATACCTGTAAACTCATAAGTTTATTAACATTTTTGAAAAACAAATCTGTAATCTTATCTATGAAATCTATGAGTTATGTTTCGGTGTGAATGTGGTTGGAAGGCCATTTTTGTTGCTGACTAGATGTTTACTTCTGCTGATGTGGAGATTATTATTAAATAAATACTGTTTTAAAATAGAAAGGAGCTAAAGGAAAAACTAAAGACAGAGGGGATAATGTTGCTCCCTTGGTCCTTGATAAACTGATAGTAATTCAAAAGGACTGTGGGAGTGTTTTGATTTTTATCTCTGCTAAAAAGAAAAGCTCACTTTATACTGCCAGTAGGAGATAAATGTTGGAAAGGCAGTCAAGATATGGTATGTGTGGTTCAGTAAGACTTTGCTTGCTTTGTGTATACATGTGCACACAAGGAGTTTGTGCAGCACCGGGCTACTGTTCTGCTTTCATTGAAAATTACATTATAAAACTCGAAATGTGCTGAACTCAGCTTTAAGATGAATCCAATATAAGACCTTGTCAAAATGAGGTTCATTCAGTGTTTTATTCGGTTTCATATCCCTAAATATAGAAACTCAACTGGGTGGCTAAGAAGCGATTAACTCAGACAGTCCATTATTTAATAACCAAAATAGATTTGTTAATTATTCATTACAAATATTTCTTAGTGAGCATGTGAGGAAAAAATATTCTAGCTAATGCATTGCGGCAATGTTTTTGCCTTCTTATTCAATAAAAATTGATCTTATTTTATCCCTGGGTAAAATACACATGGACGTGATCAAATTTTGCAGAATTTAATCAAGTTTAAATTCAGATCAGCTTGTGATCGAGTGACAAAATCGGATGTTTATTATGCTGTGCTGACAGCATGAATGCCTGAAGGTCATTACTGGACTATTGATGGCCCTGCTTTCCTGTTCAAGACCACCCAGGTGTGTGAGGGGTGTTTATATATATATATATATATATATATATATATATATATGTTTGTTTGATTTGAAGGCATGAAATACACAATGATGAAGGTATATATGGGTGGAAATATATGGGTGGTCATCAGTTCTTCATGCAGGCAGCAGCAAGCCCGAGCCTCAGTGAAGTAGCTAATGCGATTGCGGCACAGTTTTTTTTTTTTTTTCCCCAAGCCGAGATCATATTCTGCTCCACTGCTTTCAGGGAGAAACACACTTAGGAAACTCTTTGGACTTGTCTTGTATCCATTACAACTATTCTCTGGCGTTATTTTAGCAGGCTAACATTTCAAACGGGGACCGAAAGATCTTTTCACTAGATCTTTTGTGACAACTCATTGTCATAATTCGGCTCATCAGTGTAAACGGCACGTAGTTTGCACAAGTGCCTTTGCCAGTGGGAATAAATTGTCTCGGTCGGTTTGAAAATTAGCTTAGAACGTCTTTCGTTTCACAGGTTTAACTGCTGCTTTTCATGGGCAATTATTTCTGAAGCCGATCCGTCCTCACTGTCTGGCTCTGTTCTGATCACTCACTCGCTCACCTGTGGTAATAGTACCGCATGATGAAGAACGCTCTTCAGGTTCGTCCTGGCGGGTGTCTATATCAGAGCAGCCAACTGGATGAAAAGCTCTCCATATGAAAGGCTGGATCCACAGCGCCTGCTGTCAGCATGCTCATTGTTTTAATTGAAATAAATTGGACCTGTCTGAAGTGTAAGATCCACTGAATATGGGTAATGTAAACAAAACCACAGTTCCATATGAATGGAGACACCTCCTATGTCTTTTCTTATTAATGGAATGAAATTCATTGAACATTTATGACTTTATCGTTCCACACAGTAATAATTCATTACATAATACATAATATTTATTTTTTAAATGTATTTTTAAATACATTTTAAATATTTTTAAAGGGAAAAAAAAAAAAAAAAAAAAAAAAAAAAAAAAAAACTCACCTTTGGGGAAACTAGAAATAGAAAAAATAAAAATGGCTAGAAATATGAGGAAAGATTAGAATTTTATTTATTTAACTAGTGTATTCAGTTAAAAAAAAAAAAAACAACAACAACAACAACAACAAAAAACAGCTAAATCCAATTTAGGTCGATTGTCTAATCTTAGCTGGTTTAAGCTAAAAATGGCTGGTTTAGGCTTGGTTGATCTTTTAGCAAGTCTCCTAGCTTGACCAGCTAAAAAGTGGCCAAAACCACTTTAAAACCAGCCTGGGAGACCAGCCAAAGAAGCCAATCAGCTTAACCCATAAGAACCCAGACCAGTTTCTCCTTATAGGAAAATTATGGGGCATATAAAACAGACCAAATGGACCACTTATAACATGTTTCTGCAGTTGTTTTTGAAATACAACCCCTCCTTGTGAAAGATCTGTAATGTTACATATATAAGACATTGGGCGTTCATGATAAGTTTTTAATGTTGCATATGTTACATTGGACGTTTATTTCCCAATTGAAAAAAAGACTTTTTTTTTTTTTGCGCTAAATAACAGTTTTTTTCTGTTTATTTGCTTTTCCACAACACAAAAATTATTACTTTTCTGGGAAGATAAAACAAAAACCTTTTTCAGAAGTAATACAGTTTTTTCATTTTATTCACTTTGCCACAACATATTTCGGTATATCTTTATAATAACGTTCAGTTGTAAGTCATTTATAAGTGATTAGTTAATGATGAACTAATCATTTACAAAACATGACTATACATTCACAAATGATTAAGTAATATGCTAAAGATTTACAAATCTGTCGTTATCTTAAAAAAATAGCATATCATGAAATAAACACATCCTTAGTAAATGGTTAATAAGTTGCTAGTTAATATATTACTAATCACTTATAAATCATTGAAATATCAACATTGTACTATCATCTCAATAAACAATTGTTAATCATGAACAAATGATTGTCAAACCATTAGTAAATTATCTGTAGGTGTATACAAGGCATTTATAACACTTTCTGCATCCCCTAAACTAGCGTAAAATACTCATCAGTTGTAAAGATTTTACAAACCTTCCAATTACAGGTTGTGAACATGAAATAATCAAACAATATTTACTAAGGATGTGTTTGATTATTTCATGACTTATAAATTACTTACAACCGAACGTTATTATAAAGTGTTACCCATATTTCAAAACCACATAACTGTGACCATTACATTTTACAACAACTCTTTTGTAATATATCAAAGTTCTACCTTTTAAGGTATATGGTTTAATCAGAAATTAATTTTTAGATTTTTTTTTTTCACAACTCAAAAATGTGCAAACTGAATAAAAATAAATAACTACCTCACACTGGAGGTCAACATGTTTAACATGCAGGTAGTGCAATAACATTGCTTTGAAATGAGCAGCAGAAAATATTTAACACTAAAATAATTGAATCAGCTAAATTAATTGAGCAGCTCATTACCATTTTTCTTAATGTGACAAATGTCACATCAAAATTCCACTTACTGTTTTAAGGTTAACAGCCCGATGTGACATATGTCACCACAATATCTTCGTAACTTGTTTTATATAATTTTTTTCGATAAATGTATTAAAACCAGGTTAAGTGTAATCTAGGATATGTTACTAAAACACTAGAATTGTTGCATGGGTTGAAACATACCGTTAGCAGCAAAAACAAGCGTTTTTAAAAATTGCTGACACTGCAACGTGCTAACCAGACAGTCCATTTTGGAAATGTTGCCATGGCAACAAAAATGCACACATTGTCACATGACTTAACCTGGGTGTTCATTATATGTCACTTAGGTACTTCCTGAGTTGAAAGTGAGGAATAATGCTTTAAAAGGACCTTTTCAGATAATCACCAGTGTTTGTGACAGCCACATCACCGTGGGTTCTAGTTGTTTTTCAGTAGGGAGTTGTTAAGATTTGCTATATCAATAAACACCTAAAATACACCATATAACTCATTGTACAAAAGTTTTGACCCCCTCAGTGAAAGTCAATGGATTTTTGGTGGTTTGATAGCCTGGTTTATGAAAACCATAAGTCAGATCAGTTAGAAAAGATATTGCAAACAGAGTCAGACCAGTCTCAAGGTCTGACCCAAGTTTAGTGGTTATAGCTTTAAAAGTCTAGGTCTGGGAGGAGATACACTTTAAAATTTAGTCTCAGAAGAAGAAGATTAAATAGTAGATCAGTAGGTTGGCTTTCTCCAGCCAACCTAGTAAATGTTAGGAATTACTTGGAAGTTTGTCAGTTTTGTCTGAGAGCTGTCCTTTTTTTATTTTGGAAATTATTCCATGTTTCCATGTAGTATTTTTAATGCAGTATCCTGAAATTCATATGAAAATATGTGAGTGGAAAACTGACTTCTGAAGTAAATTACTTCAGGTTGCTTTTCACTGAGCTTCACTGTAGTAAACCATGAACTTTTCACCATAGTTTTTATTTACCTATGAAATGCATTATTATCTTGTCGATAACTGCTAAAATAGTTTTACTCAAAAATTTGAGTATATTGATCTTTGTCTTTTAGAAAGTTGAAATCACTCAAAAAATTGGAATAAAAGCTTTGTTTTGGTGTATATTTCTTATTCTCTCAATGAAATGCATTACATTTCCATTGGAAAAGCACACATCAAGTACTGCAAACATGTTTCATTCAAGTCCAGCAACCTATGCGATTGCAGGGTTCGAGTGGATGCATCAGGCATTTGACGCAGCACCCGAAGTCGCCCTCTAATGAGCCAGCCGTTTCCTGCCAGTTGCTGTCACTAGAATGAGCGATTTGAAAGGTAAATGCTAATTCGAGCCTCCTCTCTGAATCAGAGCGATGTGCAAATGGCCCTGAGGTATTTTGATCACGTTCCCGTGGCATGCTGGGAAGCTGCGTTACACGCAAAAACTTCCTCATTAACCAGGAGGCTTGTGTTCATGGACAGATGGTTTCCACACCATCGTTAATTTATTTCAAGTAAGATGATACCTCAAGAACCCTGAGGCATTATCACACAGCAATGATGGATGAGTGCGTAGCTCTGTGCCATAAGCAGTTATCATATTTATTGATTTTTTTATTTATTTTTTTGCTGTTTCAAATGTAATTGCACATGGTTTAATTTGACTTCATCTTATGCAACCTGTAACTAATTATTCTTCATGATGCTTAAAGTAGCAGCGCTTAGAAAATTCATTACACTGCGGTGCTATCTCCAATATATTAACTTACAGTGCTGTTTTTCATTTTAGCACAGATGGGACTCTTAGCTGTGTCTAAATTATGCTGTCTGCAAATATTACTAGATGATACATCAGCTGTTTTTGCATTATCACATTAGGCATTGTATTTGCTTTAAAAATTGCATAAACACGTAAGATACTCAGGTATCATTTTTTATGGATTGAGGGATGCCAAGGCTAGTTATCACAAGGTCAGTATCTCAATAACAGTGTTTTTTAATCCAGCAAGAATGCATTCAGTTGTTCAAAAGTGATAGTAAAGACATTTATAATGAAGATTTCTATTTAAAAGAAATACTCTTTTGAATTTTGTGAAAAAAAAAAAAAAGTCCTGAAAAAAATTATGGTTTCCACAAAAATATTGAGCAGCACAACTGTTTTCAAAATTTATAATAAGAAATGTTTCTTGAGCAGCAAATCAGCATATTAGAATGATTTCTGGTAGATCATATGACACTGAAGACTTGAGTAATGGCTGCTAAAAATTCAGCGTTGCCATCAGGAATATAAAATATAAATAAATAAAATTTCACTACTGATTTAAAAATTATTATTATTATTATTATTATTATTATTATTATTATTGATCAAATAAATGCAGCCTTGGTGAGCATAAGAGACTTCTTTCAAAAACATTAAAAAAAAATCTTGCCGACCCTAAACATTTGAACAATATTGTATATTTTTATAATATAGTTATTTATCATCTCAACAATTATATATTGACAGTAGTTTTGCCTTCCCTGCAATCGGAGGATGTTGTCACAAAAGGTCAGTATGAGTTAATTGAGCAAGATTTTTTTTCTTGGCAATAATTGTTGAAATGTTTAATAGTTTTTTAGGTTTTTAAGTCTGTAAGTATTTATCTATACATAAATGGACTTTTAATATAAATCTGATTAATAATCTCAGTAGTAAAAAAAATGTGACAAATATCTCTATGTTCTTTACCTTTTTTATGGGGCATATAGTGTTAATTTCTTCTTTCAAAAAAGTGAGTGAGACTGGCTTCTAGTTCTCAAAGTTATTCTTGTATTACAGCCTTTATTGCTTTTAATCAACTAGTATATCTCATAGTCTTATAAAGTTGAACGAGGGTAGATCGTTTATAAATAATAAGCTTCGTCGTCTTGTACAAATGCACTGAGAGCAGACATATGTAGGCTTGAAAGCATTCGAAGCTACCATCAACATCAATTTTGCACAGATGAATATCAAGAGAAGCTTTGTCCTTTCACAACCTCTGAAATTTAGAAGTGTTGCTGCTGGCTGACGTCAGAGAGGTGGTTTGTGGGAGAAAGACCGCGTGACTGTCTCCACTTTCCTTTAGAGAATTTCACAGTGCTGCTGTACTGGACAGGTGCTGACAGCAAAGTCATGTTTTATCCAAATGTACTGCGCTTCTGTCACAACGCGTTAGCGCGCTTTGGACCATATTGCGGCACATAAACCTCAAAATCTATCTTTGTCCTTTTTAGCTGCACGCTTGGATTTGATGCCGCTATAAATTCACGTTCATGTGTTTTAGTGAACAAAATATAGCAGGTTTTTGTCATTTTATTTTATGATCCGTAGACCTGAGCTTAGGAAACGATTTACCTCTGCATACATTTTCAACTATCAACCAGCTGGCGTGTTTTCAATAAGACATACTGAGTGAGAGGCCAATTATGGAAGCAGAAATGAATGAATACGGTTACCTCATTGAAAAGTATGGATGTAATTAACATGATCTATCCTCATGAGAAAGTCTCTCACAGTGGCTTGACGTTCTAAGTCAGTGGGCCTTGGGAGAATAAAAAAAAAGCCATTAAGTGGTGTATAGAGACGGTTCTCAGGAACGCTATCGTTTTATTGCCTCTATAATGGAAGAGAGAGCAATCAAGTGCAGAGGAAATGGCTTCAGTCATCAAGCATTTTGTTCACTACCTCTGTTGGCACTTGGAAATGACTGGGCTGATTTTTACAAATGGTGGCCATTTTTTTTTGGCTGCTTGTGTGTATGCATTTTTCTTGAGGGAGAGTATTTACTGTGATGTGTGTGTTGAAATATGTACTGCATTTTTAAACACTTCAGACATTATATGAGGCAATATGAGGCACCTGCCAGCCAGGTGTATTTAATTTAAAATATAATAGTATACTTTGAGCAGTAATACTTTCAAATAGTTTGATTCATTTTGGTCTGTTATTATTCTTTAGAATGACATTGACAAAAGAGTATTAATACAAAACTGGATTGTTTAAAACAGGTTTTACTTACAGTATGTAAAGTTGGGCAAACAGATAACATCATTTAACAGCGTGTCTTGTTTGAAGTATTTAAAGTAATAATCAGTCTTATGAGACCTTTACATTGTTCTTTTAGATCAGCAGTGTTCTCAAATGAGTATTTTGACCTCAAAACTATTCCTGTGCATGCTTATGCTGTGAAAAAACATTAGCAGTGAATTGTAACCTCCATCTGAGGTAACTGCATGTGTCCAGTCAGCAATTTATTATCACAGTGATTAATGCAGCGTTCTAGTTCAGATGAATTTCTTTGATGAGGATCTACGTTTGACCCTCTGAAACTGCTGTTGCATAAATCGCAAATCAAGAAAATACCTGTGAATATTGATGAGAATTCACTTTTTGAATGTTATGCTGAGCTTTGGAGGAAGGACTGTAGTGTGCATTAAGCAGCATTTTAACAGTGTATTGACACAGATGCACAGTAAAAATGCATCTCTTTAGTATTTACGCAGGTTTGAGCTTTATATTTTTGCATTTTAGAAACTCTGTTTTATGAGAAATTTCACAGATCTTCTTGCTCCTCAACTTTGTTGGAATAAAGGATCTGTGCTGAAAGAACGTCTTTTTTCCCCCAACCAAATTGAATGTATTTGCTGTAAAATAAATATTTTACTTACTATATGTTTACTATTTACATAGTGCTATATTTAAAAAATTCAGTAACACTTTACAATAAGGTTCATTAGTTAACATTAGTAAACATGAACTAAGAATGAACAATACTTCTACAGCATTTATTAACCTTAGTTAATGTGCATTTCAGCATTTACTAATGCATTATTAAAAATTGTGTAAGCAAAAATGGTTTTCTTCAGCTGGTGTGCTGCAAAAATCACGCTTCATTTTGCAGCTTACTGTTAATTTTTCGTTCGCCATTGAAGCTCCAGAGGCAGAGAGCTTTTGTGATGGAGAGGGGATCTGAGTGCATGTTCCTCTGTGATTACCCCTCCTCAGAGGAAGTGGTATTTTCAGGAGAAAGAGAGTGGGAAAGAGAGGGGAGTAGAAATCTTATTACGCTTCAAAGCTCTTGCGCTTCTCAGTCTGAGCAGAAATAAAGGATTTCTGTTAAACGGTGACTCTGTGTTCCTCAGGTTTACAAGATATCATTGCAGGACTTCCTGTGTGTGCCGTTGAAGTTCAGACTGTAATGTTAATGTGTCACAATACAACACAGATTTGCAGAAGCATGCATTTAAAAAAAAATGAATTAAGTTTAATCTAGGTTATTTAGTTTATGAATTAAAGTACAGAATTCAGAAACAAGCTATTTGATATGACAAAGGACGTTGAGATACCTTCATGGAAAAACATTTTTAATATTTTCAACAGCAGCCTTGACTGACCTTTTTCTATTATTTTATGAATTGAGGGATGCCGAGCCTAGTTGATAGTATAGTAGTATATTGACTGATTTGTTGAACTTCCAGCCTTGTAAGCATGTAATAATTATGACAACAAAGCACTGACAAATAAGCCTGGTGTAAACATTAATATCAGGGTGTCCACAGGTCCTCAAAAAGTCTTAAAATGTCTTAAATAACGTTTTCATAAAAGGCCTTAAAGTCTTAAAATGTCTTAAATTCAGATTCGATGGGTCTTAAATATTTTTGGTCACACATTACCGCTAAAATATCTTCAGTCTGATGGACCTGTTTACAATAATTGGACAGACCGAAGTTTTTTTTTTCTTCCCCTGCGGGGGCTAATTTACAGCTAATCAGCCTTCTAACGTTAGCTAGTTTAATGTATTTTTTTTTTTTTTTTATAAACTTGACCGACCGGACAAATATCCTGATCAAAACAGTGACAAAAAATAACCAGCGAAGCATCGAAATGCGAGAATGATTCTTCTAATTTTATTAGTCTACATTCAATGTAAACAGCAGTTGATAATGGATAGTGTATTTCTGTTGTCAAGGTCGCGCTGTTGAGGCTCGCTGCCTGTCTCTAGACTTCAAAACGAATGAGCGCAACAGCACACAAAGAAACTCCGAAGAAACACTGAGGTAAAAATTCAAAATGTTTAGTTTATTCATAACATATTGTTAAGTAACATACCATGACAAGTGAGCTATTTTGCTGAATATTCTCACGACGCAAAAAAAATAAATAAATATTCAAAACACTTGCAGAGTGCACGCATTAGGTGAAATCTAGACGAGTGCGCTCTTTCACTGCATGATTTAGTCTATTAAAATACATTTAGAATGATCACAAAATTCAAGACATGGGGGCAGAAAATGTATATATTTATACTTCATATAGTTAATCAATTTCACACGAAGAGTGCTGTTTTTTCTCTCCAAAAATGACCACGATTACAAATGTTATATTGATTTTTTTTTTACAACAGTTCAATAAACTAGAAGTTAATTAAGAGACTTACGTTTTAGACATCATATTGCCTGTTTTTGCACTATTTTCCCAACAAAAATAATTCCAAACAGCCACAGCACTGTCTTGCGTCTCTGAGCAACATGAGGCGTTTCGTTACTGAATGAATCAACTGTTTAAATGATTTGGTTCAATCGCAATGACTCACTTATTAAAAGTGACTTGCTGCCACCTACTGGCGGTTTTAATTTCACATTTAAAGTATCTTTTTATTATTTAAATAATTTAAAATATCAGTGTTCAACGTTTTGTTTAATATCAAAACATTTATGCATCTGTAAAAACAGGCCTTTGTAAAGGTAAATAAAAATATGCAGATTCATGTATGTAAAAGCTGATAGAACACTGATGAAAATATTGCCTCAGAATAAATTGTTTACACCACCAAAAATCTCGGTGATGCAGTGCTTTTGTGGGGATATTTTGTATGGAATATTGTATGCTGATACGAAAAGTTCACTGTACATCGTAGTAATAAATATAATTTATTACAGCGATGATATTTTTTCTTTTTACGTTAAACATTAAATATTACGTATATGTTTGTAATATAATGTGTATTTCAATTACAGGTTTAGGTCTTACATTTCATACAAGGTGGTATTAAAGGTACTTAAAAGGTATTAAAAAGTCTTAAATTTAACTTGTTCATGTCTGTAGAAACCCTGTAATATGAAAGTCAGTAACAAATTACACAAACTGAAAAACTGATTTCTATAAAATCTATAGATTGCAGAAATATAAACAAATCTGTTGCTTTACCACACTCAGTGTTTAGCTCATTCAAAGTCACTGTAATAAACATATATGTAAACATGTGGATTGCACTTTTTAAACACTGTCTTTTAGACAGACTTTAAATAAGAAAATATATATATATATATAAAAAATACACACACACTGGGTACGGAAAGTATTCAGACCCCCTTAAATTTTTCACTCTTTGTTATATTGCAGCCATTTGCTAAAATCATTTAAGTTAATTTTTTTTTTCCTCATTAATGTACACACAGCACCCCATATTGACAGAAAAACACAGAATTGTTGACATTTTTGCAGATTTATTAAAAAAGAAAAACTGAAATATCACATGGTCCTAAGTATTCAGACCCTTTGCTCAGTATTTAGTAGAAGCACCCTTTTGATCTAATACAGCCATGAGTCTTTTTGGAAAAGATGCAACAAGTTTTTTCACACCTGGATTTGGGGATCCTCTGCCATTCCTCCTTGCAGATCCTCTCCAGTCCAGATAGCTCAGTTTGGCCGGACGGCCAGCTCTAGGAAGGGTTCTGGTCATCCCAAACGTCTTCCATTTAAGGATTATGGAGGCCACTGTGCTCTTAGGAACCTTAAGTGCAGCAGAAATTTTTTTTGTAACCTTGGCCAGATCTGTGCCTTGCCACAATTCTGTCTCTGAGCTCTTCAGGCAGTTCCTTTGACCTCATGATTCTCATTTGCTCTGACATGCACTGTGAGCTGTAAGGTCTTATATAGACAGGTGTGTGGCTTTCCTAATCAAGTCCAATCAGTATAATCAAACAGAGCTGGACTCAAATGAAGGTGTAGAACCATCTCAAGGATGATCAGAAGAAATGGACAGCACCTGAGTTAAATATATGAGTGTCACAGCAAAGGGTCTGAATGCTTAGGACCATGTGATATTTCAGTTTTTCTTTTTTAATAAATCTGCAAAAATGTCAACAATTCTGTGTTTTTCTGTCAATATGGGGTGCTGTGTGTACATTAATGAGAAAAAAATGAACAAATGATTTTAGCAAATGGCTGCAATATAACAAAGAGTGAAAAATTTAGGGGGGTCTGAATACTTTCTGTACCCACTGTGTATATATATATATACTGCTTGAGTAATTTCCATGTGCCGTTTTGAAGTACGTTCATATATACGCTTTCAAACATTTCCACGTGTAGCGTGCCACGGTTGCCAGGTTTTCACAACAAAACCCGCCCAATTGCTACTCAAAACTAGCCCAATTGCGTTTCAAGGGGGGTCCACTGGTAAAACACACATTCCGGGTGGAAAAAATACACGTTTTTAGAAAGGGTTCCACTGGTAAGATTCGCATTTCAGGGGCTATATATCACGTTTTTTGGAGGCAAATCGCAGACTTGGCAACACTGTAAGCGTGCCAACTTGATGCTTCCTCTGAAGACTGCTTAGATGTGTTCGACTTGAAGTGCTGCTAGACCGATCGGTGTTTGTCATCAAAGCTATAAGAGAGCGGACGTCTCATTATGCTTTCTCTCGCCATACGCTGATCGATCTTCAAGTCGAACACACCTCTTTACTCTCGCGTGTCACGTGGCAGAGTGTAATCGCAGCCTCTGCGGTTGAAATATCGCAATTTTTCATATCGCGATATTATCGCAAATGCAATTAATTGTTCAGCCCTAAATATTAATCATAAGTGTTGTTTACTCAGTGTGTGCTAATCATCTGGTGATTTAGTGATTCATTCTATGTTGAAGGGATGCCTCATAAATATTTATTAAGTTACTTAATACTGGATAGTATTTGTAGGTTACCAAGAAATACATATATTCATGCAATGTATGGTAATTTTGCATCTTTGCATACATACGTTTGTGTGTGTGTGTGTGTGTGTGTAGTGTCTATTTTTGCGTCTTTTTAGATGTTTTATTTAATAATGTGCAGGTCTTTGGTTATATCTTTGGTTATATTGACATTTAAATAATTAAGAAATGAGAGAGGCTGTGCATACAAACAAGTCACTTTAAATAAAAGCACCTGGAAAATATAAGTGCTTGGCAAGAGTGTTGTTTTTTTTTTTTGTTGGAAATGGGATGTATATTGACCAGGCTGAGAAAAGGAAAGTAACTTTAAATTAGTGGACAGGTATTTCCTTTTCTCTGAGGGAAAGCACTCTAGGATCTATTAAAACCCAACCTGCGTATCGTTTTCCATTTGAATGTATTTCTAGGCCATATTTCATTGCAGGCCTCCAGTAGTTCTGTATTTAATAATCTTGGGAAAGCTCTGTATTTACCTCCTGCAGGATTCCATGAAACTGCTGTCAGAGGTCTATTAGTACAGACTAATGAGCATTAGCGTCTCTCATTAAGCACAACTTTTTCTAATGTACTTTTCAAAAGAGCTAGAAGTGTTTGTTTATTTATTATCACTTACGCCATGTCTGAGACAGTTTAATAGAGTGATTAGATGTGACGATTGCAACGGCTGGAATATTGAATGAGGTTGAATGTGGTTGAATTCTGAAATGACGCAAAATCCTCTCTAGGGCTTTTCACGCTTGAAATTGTTAACCCTGGGTCATCCTAAACCCCTGATAAATGGAATCCTGGGTTATCTGTAATCACGTTTCACACTGCTCATACTAAACCTGGGGTTAACTGTTAATCCTGGGTATTCATTAACAGACGTTTCACATTGTACATTCCTAAACCCTGGGTTAACATTCTTATTTGCATATTTGCGATGTCACTGTCACTGATTGGACGAACAGCAGGCAACCTGTTTACATGGCTTTTCCCGCATCTTGACGGTTATTAAAAAAAAATGTCGCTGCGTAGCTCAGCTAAGATGGAGGAACAGCTTATCATAGCTGTACAGGCATAGCCATTTTTTCTATAAATTTAGTAGCATAGCTACTGCAAGCGATTTAGTGCTGGAAATCCATTTGTCCTTTGCTGAAACTTCCGCGTCTTTATGGAGAGCACAGGTCATGGTTGCTTAGCAATGGCAGACGCCACGGGAGCGCAAGCATAGAGCGTTTTGGAAAGAAGGAGAAAGCGGCGTGCCCAGCGTTTTTAGCATAGATTGTATAAAAACATGGACGTAGTGTCCGTGACGTCACGCGTAGGTTTATGAAGAGCGTTTTTGAAGCTCAAAGTGGGCGGAGTCAGCCGTCGCCATCTTGGCAGTGCGTCACCTCACATCACTCCCGGATAATCGAAAATGGGCAAAGAGGTGGGAGTTGGTTGCTGAAACCACGCCCACTTAGCTCGACTGTGGTGGCAGCAGCGGTAATCCACCTGTCACTCAAGTGGCCACGCTCTTAATTATGCAGAACTTTAAGGCTTAATATAATTTAAACGGATGACTTATAAAAGAATTCACCCCCCTCACAGTTGTCATGAAGGGCAAAATTAGTTATATAGACCAAAACCACTTTTTGTACCAGGCTGTAAACATGTTTTTTCCCTTTTGGAGCCAGCCTCTAGTGGCCAGTCGATGAATTGCAGTTTTAGTCACTTTCGTGTTGGTTTCACGAGAGAGAGTGGGAGGTTGGCGCTTGGTTTTTAGGCGCGACATGAGACGCACAAAAAAGGCAAGATAATAAAGACAAAAGTACAAAAGAAAGAAATCAAGGAGCAAAGTATGTGAATATTTCTTTGAATTTCTTTTAAGTGTGGAGAGACTAACGTCAGTGTTTACTTGTACAGCAGCGTATAATACCGGCTCCTCATCACTCCAGTTCACACGCTTTCCGTCTTTTGACATTTCTTTTACTTTTCTCTCACCAGCTGCTGTTTACATGACACGCGTTTCCTGTTACTGACGTGACATGAGCCTCGCTACTCAGTTTCTGATTGGCTGTCTGTTGCCAAGCGTCCAGCAGCAACAAGCAAACACTGAACAAACTTAGCACTGCAATGCGGGGTTAACACCACAAATGCGGTGCTAACCCTGCTCCGGAGCAGGGTTTCATAACCCCGGGTAAAATGCGGTGCTAACACCGCTTTTAAATTACAGGTGTGAAACGTGTTTTTACCCAGGGTTAAAAGCGGTGTTTAGAACGACAATAACCCGGGGTTAAGCGCAGAGTGAAAAGCCTTTCTCAGGGTTTGGGTTTTTAGTCAAAGACTATAGAATACCCAAGACATGTCACTCGTATAGTTTTGAATGGGGGGAAAATGCAAAGCTCAATATGGGTTCTCAAACGCAGGAAGCCCCGCCTTCTGAATGAAAGAGCCAATCGCTAATCGGTAAAGTCAGCGCGTCACTGCAGCTGCCGTTAGAAGTCCCGGTTGCTATAGAAACAGTCAGCGCTCTGTGACGTGCGCTGAGGACTGCGCATGCGCATTGGCTGATCTAGCCTGAAAAATAAGCTTTTTATAACGCTATTTGAGCAAAAGAATCAACATTTATGATACAGCTGTTGACAGATTTCTTGGGTGATTTCAAATATGAAATTTAATTGTAAGCTTAGTGAACAGTTTTGGAGAATTTGATGTTTCCCCATTCAAAGAGATATGAGCTGCACTTGCATGCCCGAGAGGCATTTCAAAGATGGCCGCCGAGTGACATGACTTGTCTTAAAGAGACTTTGTTTTAGTCCAATGTAATTCATGTTCCACTTCCATTTGAGGTTTACACAGTTTCTGGGTTCCATTTAAATTACACTATCACCACTATCAGCCAATATAATATGGTTTATATTAACATACTATTTATTTGAAGTCGCATTAATGTATATGTTTTAAATGCATTTCCCATTGCTTCCAAACTAATTGCTTCAAACAGTGTAGAGGTTTTTTTTTTTTTTTTTTTTTTTTTTTTTTTTTACTGCTTACTGGTGTTTGTTTGCTTATTTACTTATTTTTTTTTTTACAGTCAACAAAATTTAACCAATCTAGAAAGTTGCTAAATGCCAAAAAAAAGTAAAAGTAAAAAAATTATTTTATTTAATTATATTTTATTTCATTATGCATTTATTATCAAAGATATTATCTTCTGCACTGCCCATGATGAAACTGAACATTTTTAAAAAAGAATTCTTTATATTTTTCCCATTCTTTTTCATCCAAATATTTTGTGGCAGCACTGTCTACCTTGCCTCAAAGAAAAAAAGAGTTCTTTAGAAAAGTCTGACACATTTCTCATGGTTAAACATTGGGCACAAGCTGTCTGTACGAGCCTGTAAGAAAACAGTTTTTCATGGCTTTTAGAAGAGATCAGAGGTTGAGTGTTGATGTTTGTAATCCACCTGTATGAACTAGAGACACCTGTCTTCAACAGCTGGAGCACATGTCATGGTGAAATGTAGTAATCCTGTTAAAAGGCATTTGTTACACTGTGTCATATCCCGTGCTGTAATTTGCCATGGCACTTATGTGTGCCAAACAAGTCATGATCCCAGCGATCTCTGCACAGTAACCACCTCCGAGTCATACGGCTCAGCATGTGGCCGAGATGCTCCATATACCAGGCTGCTGAGGCAGAACATGTAATATGATAATATGGACATTGTGTGTATGTGTGTGTGTGTGTGTGTGTTTTGAATCAGTAAGTAGGGCGTGTGGAAAAGGCGATGATCCTGTCTAATGCTGATGTTGGAGTCCTCGGTCTCGTCGCGTGTGAGTCTGAGATGGAGGTTGGGAGTGCTGGAGGGGGAGGGGGTTGAATGTGCAGAGGATGATCAACACAAAGCCTTGGATACGGATCAGTAATGTACCCATTTATTACAAAATAAAGGCAAAATGCAAGAAAAAAAGTAGGGGTGCACTATATAGAAGTACAATATAATTTATCACACAATAGTAAAGACTCTTTTTTTTTTCTCCATTTTTCAGTATTTTTAGATTAAAGTATAGGTGATATTGTGTACATATTGGTCAAAATTGAATATTTAATTATTCATTCTCATTTCCCCTATTTTTACATTTAGATTACCTTTGTATTCATCTAACACTTTAAATGATTGTTTAAAATGGTTAATAACATGTGATCTTTAATAAATCTTAAAATGACTGTCCATTTTTAATACTGTACATTATAATGTTGTGATGCCAAAATTCACATGTACTGTAGCATTTAAAAGTATAGATTTTGTTGTAATATAACAAAAAATATTTTATTGTTTATCTCAGTCATAATATTTGTAAACTATTTGTAAGTAAATCTGTTCGATTTCATGTTTTTAGGCTGCCACTGGCCTGATTGGTCTGACTTATGGTAAAGTCACATGACTCTTGTCTTTGATGTGCATCTAGCAATCGGTTCTCGAAATGTTTTCATCATAACTCCATTGCAAATACATCCTAAATATATCCCAAAATTCACATAAATATACATGGAGGAAAACCTGGTTACTGCAAAAAAGAAAGAAGCACACTGAAGCATTCATCTCTAATGAATGAGCAGAAATGCGTCTTTGAGCACTGATGTGTAATTATTCTCTGACAGGAAAATGAATATGCATGTGATTTGCAAAACAAAAAAGGGGTGTTCTTCTGTTCATTTAACTGCTTAACTGTCAAAGTTTCAAGGTTTGGGCAGACGTCTCTTTAGATTTAGCCTCAGGTTACTGTCCACATGTGTTTCGGTGCTATTGTGTTTCTGTTACATAGTGTTTTGGACAAAACGCAACTAGATCATCTTCAGTATACTTGGAGTCACTCAAACTTCCTTGCTGTTGTCTTGGAAGTGACACTTGCTGTCATATATATGTACGGAAGGAGAACACACAACATTTTGTTTGTCAAAATGTGTCCCAGACGTCCATATAAAAGCCTGACAATTAATTTTTAATGAGTTAATAATGCAATATTGAAGTGTTGCTGTGATTTGTCAGAATAATATGTCTCAAGTTTATCGAGGGCAGCTGAGACAATACCTTGGGCCCGTTTTTCTTGATCTGTGCTCGTTCTGCCTATTTTTCCTGTCTCTCCAAATGTCATATTGTTTGTATGTTTTTCTCCCCAATGAGCACCAAACCTTCTGCCATGGCCAATGGGCAAACAATAAGAGTAGGTTCAGTAGAGCATATCTCTCAAAATGATAAATGTTCCAAGGCAGAGCAGCTTTCCCTGTCCTACGGCTGCCCATGTTCATACCTGTGGCCACAGATAAGAGGAAATGCCTGCCAGACTCATTGGCTGTCACTGCAAACAAATCTTTTCATGTGCGAACAGCCCAGGGACACAATGTTACAATCTTTATTTTATTTTATTTTATTTTATTTTATTTTATTTTATGTATGTATGTATGTATGTATGTATGTATGTATGTATTTATTTATTTATTTATTTATTGGTTGATTTATTGATTTATTTATTGATTTATTTATTTATTTATTCAGTCAGTCACTCACTCACTCACTTACTTTACTTTACTTTACTTTACTTTACTTTACTTTACTTTACTTTACTTTACTTCTGGGCCAGCTTTTATTTATGTAGGAATTTCATGTGCATACACAATTTCTATTTATCTCCAAAGCTAAGCAAGCATTTAAGCATAGAACTTTAAAGTAAAAGTTTTTTGGTGACGGGAGATAGCTTGTATAGACTTTTGACTGGCAGTATGCAAATTTCCATGTCCAAAAATCATGCTGGAGACTGGTTTCAAATGTGGGCGCATAATTGGATATTCTCTCCAGTAGTTGGTTTTCCAGTAGTTGGTTTGTATCAGCGAGGTTTCACTTCCTCACGGATACTCACAAACTGTGCACATCCATCCTTATCTGGTCCTACAGAGCTATAGAGAGAGGCTCCTCTTCTCATCTCCTGCCAGTGAAGGGTCAACTAGAAGGTTAAAGACGACTCTGCCAGCCTAGCATGTGCAGGGAGACCTGGAGCATAACGTTTAACACAAGAAAACACTCACTTACACCTCCAACGGCTTCTGGCTCTGCCTCCATTGGCCTTTTAACAGCTCTGTTTAAACCCAAAAGCCTTTTTGTACTTTTAGGGCACTTGTCACCTACTGTGACATTTCTAGGCCTCTAATGTTGGAGTTTTTATATACTTGTGTCTAACAGTGTGCGTTAGCTAGCATGTAAAATGCTGCTTGGAGATATTTGTATATATACTAGTTATACCATATGACTGTATACATTACATATTTGAACTTGATAATTTAATGTCTGTTTATTCACTTGCTTAGCAGTGAACTTGGGTCATTATCACAAAATTATTAATGTCAACAATTTTATTTTGTAATAACAAGTTGACTGTATTTTATCTGTATCTTTTATGGAGTTATTGTGCAATTATGTAGGTTTTACTGTATATTTTGTTTTACCATGACATTTTCATGGTAGAGGTCATAAGATCTTTCCCACAGAAAAATGATATATTCATGCTTTCATACATTTTCTTTTTTCTAAGAACACTCTATCATACCACTTATCTATATTCTCATAAATATTCATTCCTCGCTACCCAATCATATCACTCATCCCACTGTGTGCTGTGAATCGCAGTATATTTACATCTTAAATATCATTAAGATTCCTGTGGGTGGCATTTTTTCCACCCACGGAGTAGTTATATGACTTCGCTCTCGGGGTTAATAACACGCTCTGTCATTCTGCAGATTTTTTTGGCCAGTTTCAGGCTGTTATTTTAAAGGACTCATGGGGTGAACAGAGACAGGGCATTGATTTAAATTGAAAGATGCAGGAGAGGTTTCAGGGGCGGAGGTACACTGCAACAAACAATTTTCCGAATCATTATGTTTGTCTTGTTTTCAAGTAAAAACATGTAAACAGCCCTAAAACATGCATTTAAGCAAAATCATATAAATTAAGATATTCAAATTTAGAGATATATCTTATACCCCATGGCCATTTTTGAGTTTCGCTAAAAAAAAAAAAAAAAAAAAAAAAAAACAGAAAAAACCCCCCACCAATGGTATAAATATATATTTGTATTTATAATGCTGTTATAATGCTCAAATTATTGTTTATATTTTTAAATTTAAGGATTATTATTCATATCTTTTATAATAATAATAATAATAATTCACTGAAAAAAAAACTATTCTAAAACACTGATTAAGATAGATAAAGTAGGTTATTAGACATAATTAACAATCTTGAGTAAAAATTAAATGTAAAGGAGCCAAGAATTTCTTAATATCATGCATATCTTACCCAAGATGCCTATTTACACCTGTTGTTTTGACTTTTGACCTGTTTTATAGTTTTAAAAATCAGTGCTTACCAGTCTGCTGCACACAGACCTCTTTGCTATATTTGTTTCTGTCCATTGCAGCTAAGCCAGTGTTCTATAAAGCTCTCTGAGTATTATGTCTAAAGGGATGTTCTTTTATGATATTTGTCTTATTTTGTGAAGTGTATTTTTCTTTCAGATCCCATGGAACACATATATTCCAATCTCTTTCTTCTCTCCATTTCATTTCCAGCCCCTCAAAAGTCTAGGCATTGGCCAGACTGAAGTGTCTGAGGTATGATTGCATACTGCTGCAGTAATACGCAGCTCCTGATTTGATCAGTGTACTTGGAACCATAAAATGAGTAAATTGCTCTTTCTTTGCTGGTGTGTCGCTTTCCAACCTGGCTGATTCCAACAGGCTTTATCTCAAATGCACCTTGCTAGTGATTTCTAGAAGTTTTATTCATACTAAATGCCATCACTGCTGCTTATCTACCTTAACCAGCAAGATTTACTAGGACAACCAGCTTCACCAGGTCCACCAGCCATAGATTTCACATAAAATAGCATTTCACATAAATTGTCTACTGTGTGATTTATTCATAATCTCAGAAGAGTTTTGCCTTCGATATCTGTAACTGTTAAAATGATGCTGTCTGACTCATGGTGTCCAGCTGACTTTGGCATATTGAAAGCTGGGAGTTTCTGAAGTGTTAGAAATCAGAGCCAGCTGAGTAAGGAAACAAGTGAGCAATTACAAGCTCTAATATATGATCCGTTGGGAATGGTGGCTAAATATTTGGCAGTGTGAATGATCTATGCAGTATTTCCTCTTTTCTAAGTTGAGGAGGCTTGTACACTAAACAGTTTTGACTTTTATTCTAGGGGACTCTGTACTGTTAGATGTATTTCAGTCAGTGTTTAGATGCCGGTGATAAAGTTTCTTTAATGCAGCCTGATGCAAGTCACCTGAAATTTTTCTGTTTCCTGTCCTCGAAGATTTCAAGATTATCTCAGTATAGTGCTCACCAATACAAGGCATCTGATGTTTTATTGACTGGGTCTGTTATAATGTCCTTGCACCCATTTTATAAAGTAAGAATCAGACTTGTTTGGAGGTCTCTATGATTTTGGATGGTTCTGGCCTGTGATGGACCATGTTTATTTTCATACTAGGTACATTAGTGGCTGACTAGAGATTCTCCATCTAGTAAATATTATTAGTGTTTTCTCTGAGCCTGGCACTATTAAAGTTAACAAGGTTGGCTCTCCTTTTGAAAGTGGCCATTTACTGTTTGGCTCTATGATAAAGGTGGTATAGTATGGAGCTTAGAATAGGGAAAATTGTTCTGTGGAGAATGTTATTCTACGTGTGCTTTTATCATCTGTTATTATCTTATTTTTGGAAGTCAATTTTTATTATAAAAACATACATTAAAGTCTTGGTTACAAAATGGCTGTTGAAATTTTATACTGGTATTGCTCAGGAAAAAAGGGACTTATCACACATACTGTAGATGAGCATGTCGCAACACTGCAAGATGTCACAGTTGAATCTATCATTAACTAGCCTGTTATAGGCTGTTCAGCAAATTTTAGACAGACTCTTGTCCTGGGAACACCATCACAGTTTGGTGTAAATTGACTATTCTTCAGACTCGCAGATACAGTGTTTACCTCACATCAGTTGGTTAGAATAGGATTAGAATCAAATTTGATTTTAAAAAAAGCACTCACTGATGCTATTTGTTATTACCACTTTTAGCATGCTGAGAGTGTGTGCATTTGGCAAATATTTTCCCTTTGTGTCCACAGGACTGCCAAGCCAATCATGCATGCCATTTTTCACGGTCAATGCACCTGATCTGAACTTGTTGGAAATCTGCTCAGTTCTATTTCAAAGATGGAAATGACATTTATGGAATGTCAACCAGCATGATAAATCTAGGATGATGTCTTGGATGAGTTCCCTGCACCTTAATTGATTGTAAGAACAGCTTTGCTTGACTGCGGTTAATAGGATTGTTTGAATCGTATTGGAAGTGGGATTGCCATCCCAAGTTTAAAGTAAGGAAAGGCATGCCATTATAAAGCTGAGATTGTTCACTTTCGTTCACAACCCGTACAGAACTACATACAGTCACACAAACCGAACACATAAATTATGATGCTGAAGAGTCCCAGTGAGGCAAGCCATTTTGCAGTCATCTGCTGCATTTTCCATTTCCACTACAAATTCTATTCAACACAGATTTTGTGAGTGTGTTTGAGCTGTTGCACAATTTTAATAATTCCTTTAGCGAATTAGATGAATCGGTGGGTGCAATTTATTCTTAAAAATCTCTCCTCAGCATAATTAGTTTATAATTTAACTAATTATAGGCTGAAGTCTTTCTTCAAGTGTCCTAGCATGCTCAAACCCAACAAATGCTGTTTTAATAAACACCTAGTGCTGTTAAAACAATGAGCATCTGCAGCTCTATTATTCAAAAGATGAGATAATGACCAAATTCAAACAGGCAAGGAGAGGAAATGGATGACTGTTTAATTTCTTTTTGGTGTCCAAGAATCCTTGGCTAGGATTCTTACTTGGTAAGATGTTTGTAGAATTGTTTTGCGACATGACATGCTAATTAAACCCAAAAATGTCATTCCAAACCAGTATGGCTTGCTTTCTTCTGCAGAACACACAGAAACAGTTTTTTGTCCATTTTTTGTCCACAATGAAAGTCAATGGGGTCCAAAACATGATTGGACTTCACTGACTTTCTTTGAATGGACTGAGACATTTTTTATTGTGTTTTCCACAGAGCAAAGCAATACAGATTTCCCCTGTGAGAAGTTGTATGCCGCAGATTGTTTACCTGTTTTAAACACTTATCTCATGACATGTTCACGCTGGTTTGTCATTCGCTAGGCCCCTGTGTATCTGCGTATTCATCTACAAGTATGTGGTACAATAACATGAACTATCAAGAGGTCTATTATGATCGTGAACATATATTTTTAGACCCACCAGCAGCAGAGGTGTTATCTTTCCCTCTTCACACCGCTGCAGATGCCTGCAGCAGAGTCACTTTATATTCTGGAAAATCATCACATTTACATCTTCACATCTTTTATATGTTCAGAATGAACATCTTGGGGTTGGAAAAAAAACACATGAAATGTAGCATCGCTATGTGGTTTTAATTTAGCATAAAATAAAATCAAGAGGCATCTGAGGTGCTTGTAATTTTTCTTACTCCCCAGTGGTGCTTGAGCCGCATCACACTGCATTAGGCAGGTTATGTCGAATCGATATATTGGCGCAACAGCCGAAGACAGATTGTGGCGATGGCATGCTCCTCAGACAGAGGAATGATTGTGTTTACTGCGGCAGATGAAACTAGTGGCCTACAGGGCATCGCGTCACAAAGACATTCCTCACGGTACAAAAACAGTGTGCCACGTGAAGACTTAATGTCTTCAAGATGACAGCATCTTTCCCAAGGGAGAGATACTACCGTCCGTGCTGGGTTTATATATAAGTCATGTGATGCTTTTATAGTAGTAGTGTTGTCTGAAAAAGCAGGCCGGTGTCTAGACGGTTATGTTCTCCTCCGTAGCCATTCAGGCGAGAGACAGCAGCAGCAAAAGTAAGATGTGTTTTTATTTCGGGTATCTTGGGGTAAAAATTATATTATTCAGTTGGTTGACATTGGATATTTAGCCTAACTATGCATACTCAATTTTTTTTATTTGCTATTTTAATAAATTGTTTAATTTTTAATTTTTAGAATCAAAATTATGTAGAACTTTATTATTCACTATTTAAAGGGATAGTTCGCCCAAGAATGAAAATTCTGTCATTAATTACTCACCCTCGTGTCGTGTCAAACCCGTAAGACCTTCATTCATCTTCGGAACACAAATGAAGATATTTTTGATGAAATCCGAGAGCTTTCTGTCCCTGCTTAGACAGCAACGCAGCTACCACATTTAAAGCCCAGAAAGGTAGTAAGGACATTGTTAAAATAGTCCATGTCACGTTAATGGTTCAACCTTGATTTGAAGCTACGAGAATAATTTTTGTTCACAAAGAAAAAAAAAAAAATGCTTTATTCAACAATTTCTTCTCTTTCGTGTCAGAATTTGATGCTTGTTCACGACGGTACCACACGCATGCGTCTATTTTAACGATGTCCTTACTACCTTTCTGGGCCTTGAATGTGTCAGTTGCGTTGCTGCCTATGCAGGGTCAGAAAGCTCTCGGATTTCATCAAAAATATCTTCATTTATGTTCCGAAGATCAACAAAGGTTTTACGGGTTTGGAACAACATGATGATATGTAATTAATGACAGGATTTTTATTTTTGGGTGAACTATCCCTTTGTAGTTGGTGGTAGAGCCCTGCGCGGGACTGTTTTCTTAAACCCGCAACTGCCCGCTCCCGCTGAATTTCTGACCAGGACCGCCCGCTCCCGCAACCTGCGTGTTCCACTCCCGCCCGCGCCCACAATGTTTGTGTCCACTCCCGCCTGCTCCCGCGGACTTTCTCTCAGAGCTTGTGAAAAATGTACACAAATACTCAGACTAAATATTCATTCAAAATAACATCCAGAATAACAGGCTTTAAACATGATTGCATTTAAACAAGATGAAGTAATGCTAAAACAAAGCACCACACGTGACAAAAACATTGGGCTTTTTTTTTTTTATTAGCGTTAAAATAACCGTTAAAACAAAGCCACAACTATCGGCACCTCAGTTTTTAAATGTACTGCGTGATACACACGTGCCAAACGATTAACTAAACAGTTTAACTGTTAACAAACAGTTTAAGTAAATAAGCCAAAGCACAATATGAAATAAATTTAACTTATTAAAAAAAAGAAAATAGGTATGTTGCCTCAGGGTAGAGGTGCCAGATTTATGTCTGTTGTAAACTAACACTTTTGCACATTAAACTTACTAAGTTTAACTCTTTCCCATTTTCTTCTCAACTTTGTGTGTTTCTATTACACCGTGTCTACGCGAGCGGCGCGACGCGACAAAAATACTATAGAACTCATTATAATCAGTCATGCTGTCTACACTGATGCGGCGCGGAGCGACAGGACAAATCCCCCACTGTAAACTGCTGCCACGTTCTATTTATGACATATTGACACAAATTTCAAATGATTTTTAACGGTCGCTTTATCGCGTCCAGTGTAGACAGACTTTAGCTGTTGCGACGCTGCGCGTCTGGTGTTACACGCCAAATCCCACCGTTCCCCGCGGGTCTCCCGCAAGATTCTCTGACCGATCACAAGCATTTCAGTTTACCTTAATTTTTTTGTTGTGTTAGGGGCTGTTCACACTTTTTTTTTTGTTCAATTGCACTATTTTTCAATCGTTTTCTATTAACATCGGTTTCTTATGAGACTGTTGCAACAAGTCTCACTGTTTTGTAGACCTTAAAGGCAGCTATCTTAGGTCATTTTCTAAAAATATCCTTCAAGGCTGTCTCTTCCGAGAAATGCACCCCGTAGGAATGCCTCCTTATTTTTAAAAGTGCCAAATACCAAGTTGAACTTTGTGTTGTCACTAACAGGCTTGAGGAAAACAATCGAATCCATTTGAAGTCATGTCACGTACATTAATAATGTGGATATGTCTGTCAAGCCTGCTGGAAGATTTCTCCCTCTGTCAGGAATGACACATAGGCGGTGCCTAGGGAATGTGAGTGCCTACAGGATGTTGTAGAAATACACACGCTCACAGTTATAGCACAATACTGGCAGTTGTTTGATGGCAGTTGAAAAGGTTGACTGCTTCAGGGGACAAAACTAGCATCCCAAGGTCAGCATGGGTCAGCCTGGGTCAGCCGAGATGTCCAAAGCAGGATTTGGACACTTTCACTTGATGTCTTTGCTTTTGGAAATGCTGTTTGTGATATGTTGAATCTGTGCTCTGATCCGAATGTGATTTTTAGCAGTCTGTGGCACTCTCCCCTCATGTTTTATTCAGAGTTGTCACCATCTGCGTGCTCCCTCTCAGCCTCTTTTCCACATACATCTTTAAAATGAGATTCCACAGTGAACGCTTCTCATGTGACTGCTATCAATAAAAGGATTCCCACTATGAAATGCATCCAGTGCTGTTTACTGGATATATTTGGCTCGCTCTGTCTCTCCAGGCAGTGTGACTCCTTTTATTGTCATTGATTTTTTTGATTCGATTCACAAACTATCGACAGGATTTAATTTGGATTTTTATTTGAAATTGATTTATTTGGGAATATTTCATGCACATTGTCAAAAGTCCTGTTTCAAATGTAAAGCACAAGATGCTGATTTGAACCTCTTATAAAGTACAGAATTAGCTATCTACTATTGTTATTTCCTGTGCGTAGGTCATTTGTTGATCAAATGTTACTTCATTGGCCTTTCAGTGCTCTGTTAATCTAGTACATAATTACCTTGATTGTCTATTTAACCTTCCATGCATGAAAAGGGGAGACCCACAGTTGAATTTAAATGATTTAAGGATATTTTTCTGCCTCTACTCCTATAGTGCTAGAGAACTCCCACTAGAGGGTGGGAAGGTCACAGGTTTGTTTTGCCCACTGCTTTTTGAAGGACAGTGTCAGCCCATAAGGCTTTGGTTAACATTAACCGAAATGAATCAGAGGGTGGGCGTGAAAGAGTAAATCCTTCGATCTTTCTTCTTCTGCCCTCATCTGACAGCAGTGCTATGCTTAAAGATGCATACTTTCATCCTAGTTTCTTGCTTGCAGTCTTTCTATTCCTGTCATTCTGACATTGTTTACCAGCTTCTTATTGACGTTCATGAACAGGTCTGCGATAGCTCCCTTTAGTCAGAGATATTTGGTGAGCCTGTTTTGATGGCAGATTGCCTCTGGGTCTCCCCACCATCTCAGCCCAAAAGAATCAACCATTGTGAGGTTCTCCCTAATCTCATGTTGACGTGAGGCTCGGGAAGGAACTGACGCAAGGATTAAGTAAGTACTAAGGTAATGACAAAGTCAGTGGAGGTCTTGGAATGTTTAACATCTCGGAGAGCATTCAGGCCTGACCTTTAAACCCTTCCATTAGCTGATCTGTGCTCAGACCTGCACTCTAAAAGGCTGCTGTTCTTGTAATAACAGTACATCAGGCCTGTCATAATGGAAGATTGAGAAGTAGACAAGATAAGGCTTTCTAAATGCCATGAACTCCACATTAACAGTTATAGCAGAAACATTGTGGAAGAGTAAGTAACATTCCTATCTACTCTAATCTGAGACCAGAAGAGTTTTACTGCTGTTTCAGAGATGCCACGTTGCTCGGAATAATATTTGATTTCTGACTTCTGATACCTTCCTGAGGTACCTCAAAGTCACAGTATAGAATCTTTGTTTCCTCAAAATTGTTGTCCATGACTTTCATGCAGCATGATCACGGTCCACAATTAACACTTGCAAAGTTTCAAATTGGCTTTGACAAGAATAAAACTAATAATTAACCAGCAGACCAATAACTTTATTTGTAACTAATAGTATTAGCAGCATAATACATGGTTGAGTTGTTGGAATGATGATCTAATGTTAAGTTAATCAAATCAAATTAAATCTATTTGGCACCCCTGAATGTCACCATAAAACTGCACAATTAACTTTTTGCAATAACAACTCTCCCCTGAAGCTACTTGGATTTAAATACCTTGCTCATGGGTAAAGGTGATCCTCCTTGTGAGGATAGAAACTAGAATCTGCAACCTTCTAGGTGCCAGTCATCAGGTCCAGTGTTGTTTTATTCAATCCAAGCAGAACTGCCATCTTGAATGAGGAAGAGTCCAGAGCAGAAGGGATGAAAATAGACCTACTTTGTGGAACTTGCTAAGGTCAGAACAAATGTAGACCTTGCAGATGTGATAAATTAGTAAAGGGAGAGCTTCATTCAACCGTGAGAGGGAGACTGTGGGCACTGGGAAAGAGGGTGGAACATTCAAGAAGGCTGAATTTACGTTTGTGTGGGTTGGTTTGTTTGTGAAGGTGTGAAACACTTGACTCAGCAATCTTGCATGACTTCTCAATGCCTGAGTTCAAATAACTGTGAAACACAACCATTTAACCTGTCAGCATTCTCCTGCCTCTACTGAGAAGCTGTTTCAACCGTCTGAAGCATTTGTTCATAGCAGATGTAGTGTCTGGACAGCCTTTTTTCTACCCAGGCAATGGACTTGCTTCCAAAGAGGAGCTACCATATTGCAACAAACTGGCACAGCCCTGGTTCCAGAAAAAGCCTCAGGCAATTCACGCTCAAATGGATACACAAGTGAGGATTTTAAGAAGTTCTGCCTGGATTGCTCATACACACACACACACACGCGCACACACAGACACACACTCTCTTTCAGTCTTACTTTCAGTCTGCCTTTCACTGCTGAAGTAATTCATTTTTAACAATGAAATAATGTCATCATTTACTCTCCCTCACATATAAAGACGGCCCTGGCCTCTCTGTTTTTCGTATAGCACAATTGAATGAGGACTTGGTCTGTAATAACACTGTGAACACACAATATTTTAAAATCTTCAAGAACCATTCAAAAGCTTTGTATGATGAACAGAGTGAGTTGAAGTTCATTCAGACCATTTTTTTTTTTAAATGAATCAACCAGTCTTTGAAAAGATCTTAAAGGGATAGTTCACCCAAAAATGAAAAATCTGTCATTAATTACCCACCCTCATGTTCCAAACCCGTAAGTCCTTCGCTCATCTTCGGTGTACAAATTAAGATATTTTTGATGAAATCCGAGAGCTTTCTGACCCTCAGTAGACAGCAACGCAACTTACACATTCAAGGCCCAGAAAGTTAGTAAGGGCATAGTTAAAATAGTCCATGTGACATCAGTGGTTCCACCTTAATTTTATGAAGCTATGAGAATGCTTTATTCAAGTATAACTTTATTCAACAATTTCTTCTCTTCCATGTCCTTACTACCTTTCTGGGCCTTGAACGTGTCAGTTACGTTGCTGTTTATGCAGGGTCAGAAAGCTCTCGGATTTCATCAAAAATATCTTAATTTGAGTTCCAAAGATGAGCGAATGTCTTGCGGGTTTGGAACGACACTATCCCTTTAAGAAAATATTCTCAAATTAGAAGAGACTGTCCACTTTGATTTATTCAAACCAGTTTTGTGAACTTGAATAAACCATTTTATTCTGATTCAAAATAATGATTTGTTCACGAATCTGAAATAGCTTTGTTTGGCACGTTAGCAAGTAGCAAAGATGGACCATGAGTGGATGACATGACTGTGAGTAACAAAAATTACGATTTTTATTTGTGGGTGAAATGTTCCTTTAAGGGAAGTCATCATGCAGCCATTATAAATGACTCCCATTGCAGCTCTGCACCTACCGCAGCATTTACCATACAAATGGAATTGAGCCAAAGAAGAAATAAGACACAAAGTTATATTTTGGGTTTGTGAGCTGGACAGGAGAAAGAGTGACTGCAGCAAATGCTTAGCTCTGACTAGGTGCAGAGACGCTAAGAGCTTGGCACGGGCTCAGTGTTTAAAGCTGACTTTTACTGCAGTGGTTTATCTGAAAACAATCTCAAGAGAGACACACACCTGGAACACTGCCACAATCTTCATAACATACAAGCGCAAACCATCACAACATTATTACTCCTTGACGTTTCACATTACAGCTCTTACTCCAAAGTACCAGATGGAATATTATGAAATATAGTGAATTAGTCCTAATTATATCATCTCCTAGTCATAGTCTTAATTACAATGCACTTACCTTATGAATAATAATAGTTACTGCATTGTGAATTTCACATCTCCAATAAAGCTGAGAATTATTTAGTAAAGGAGCTCTTCTCATGCATGCTGATTCATACGCCCCTGCTAGAGAATACTGCCTCTGTTCTGCAAAGAGCAGCTGCCCTGAATCCAAACTCAGTCTTCCGCTGAGGACGCAGGATGTCTAATTACAGGTATGGCGACCACATAGCTAATTAAAGCCCCACCCGTTAGCTAGATTGCGTCTGGATTTTTGTATTTCCTGAAACAATAATGAATCTGTTGAATGTGCATTGATTGCCTCAGGTGGTAGACAGATTGGATAAACAAGTCTGGGTCTTCAAATTGTGGGAGCTGTGAATTCCCAGGATGCGCCATTTCCTGATTAGAAAGCATGTGTTTACTCATTAGTAGACAATCAGAGAGGCAATGTCCTATTTGATAGGAAGTATAGATACTATCTGTATGGACTTTATTCTGATTGCTGAAATGATTTTTGACAGCCTCTCCTAAAAAGACTGTTTTGTCAGTGTTTGAGGATTTTTGAGAATCCTGCTGCAAACTCTAGTACAGCTGTAAATGGGCTGTCAATATAATAAAAACGCATAGCAGTAGTAGTAGTAATGATATTCATATTGATGTCAAGACCACGTGTTTACCACTAGATGAATGCTCCAACCCGACCCTCTTTTTCTCCCACCTACCAGAAACACAGAGACAAACCAAATAATGCATATGTAATCCTTAACGTGTGAAAACATGACCACAACTGCCAAATGAAAATCACGACATCAAAAAGGAGTAATCCAGAGGGGTGGGATTTAACCTCCTACTATGTGAGACAAATCTCAGACAAAGAAAGCCCCTCTGCTGCGTCGCACAAAGAACAGGCTCAACACCACAGAAAAAGACACTCATGTATGACGAGTGAGCCTTCTGTGAAAGGTTTTATTCTCCCATGATGTGTTTTAGACCACAGTGATCTAGCTCAGCCATCCAATCACAATAAAATAAATGGGGTGATTCCATAGGGTGCAGAATCAGAGGGTGTTTTGATAAGATTGTCAATCTCTACTACTGGGAAGGAAAGTACAGGGAGGTTGGAACACACAATGACCATTTTTCCCAATGTCAAGGCAATAGAATGACATCCACACAATGGGAATCAAGTCCCGAGAGTCTCTCGGGAGTTCTGTTATCGCCCTAGGGTGACGTGGCACACGACCCTACTGAATGGATGAGTTACTGACACATGCTTGGGTGTCATTGTTGGCCAACGGCTCAATTAACAAGTCCTCTAACCCCATTAATGCTATTAGCTGCTGATCCAGGCAGCACCGGTTGGCTAGGCTGGTGTTGGCGGTGAATTAGAGAGCGTTGTAATCCTCTCAGCTTTTTGTCAGTGCCACACCAGCTACATGTGATCACAGTGCCCCTTCCGTCTTGTGGAATTATCGCACTGAAAATGCAGGAGAGCCTCTCAAGGGTTTCCATCCACACCCCACTGGTGCACCGTTGCTTTGTCCATTCTTACGCTGATAAACACTCATGCTTATTTTAAATGCAGACAAAATCCCCACCCTGTTCCCACTCTGAAATGAGACAGTCATAGCCCAAGGATTCCTCTCCTTGCTGCCGGTTCCTTTGAACTTTGTGTCTTTCTCACTTCCCTATGTGTTTTTCCCCCACCCTCGCTCTCTCTCTTGTTCTTACCCTGTGCACACTCTTCCTTACCTACACGTGTATGCACGCATGCACAAATATCCATTCAGCTGTATGGCTGAGGACCCTTCTACACACAGGTTTCTTAAAGGAGACGGGTGCACCGGAGAAGACTGATATTTGACCCATCCTCTCCGGCTGACTGCGATCCACCGCTTCCCCCCTCACCCCTCCTTCTCTCCCTCTCCGCCTCTGTCTCGCTCTTTCTCTTTCTCTCTCTGAGATCTTTCAGAGCCGTGCTCTTTGTGAAACAAAGCGCACACCTTCACACACGCACGCTGGCTGAGTGCAGCGGTCTGCGCCTGTATCAGTGGGACTGCGTGCGGTGGGCAGGCATGGAGCGCTTCCTTGGCTTTGTCAAACAGATCCGGAGGTCCAGGAGACGCAAGGGCAAAAAGTACCGTCCGGAAGAGGATTATCATGAGGGTTACGAGGACGTCTATTACTATGCTTCCGAGCACCTGCACCGTAAGTGCTCCTGCTAGCTGGCTAGAAAGGGGGGGACTATACTATTGGATAAATCACTAGCCTAGGGCGGACATCATGAGCAACTCATGTTTGAGGGATGAATGAATGGTTTATCTGTAGACCGTAAACTCCTGGAGGGACTTCAGCGTACGGCAGTTGAGGTTCATTGTCAGTGCGAGTGTGTTTATAAGGGTGTGGGTGTGTATTCGCCCCACTACCCTTGTCTGATGGATGGCCTCAGTCGGTCACCATTTGTTTCTATTGATTTAGAGTGTGTTTAATGCTGCATTGGCCGTTAAATGCGCACTAGAGTGGACATTTATGGCCATACTGGTGTACACTGCTGAGCTGCTGCTGTTTGAGTGCTAGTTGGTGTGTTTGGATAGCACACTGCCCTTTAATCGCAGGTGAGAAGTTCGAGTGTGTGCCTGCTTGTGTGTGAAACGGGGTATCATTTTCAACAGAATAGCAGTCTCAGGTAGCTGTGGTGCTAGGTTTCAAAAATGCAAGCACTGACTAGCATCTTTCTCAGTCTTTGTTTTACCTTTGTTTATTATGAAGCATCTCTTCCATGCACACTACGTACATTCTGGTGTTGTTCTTCCAGCATTATACTACCCTTTGTTTCATGTTGTCTCAGTGTTTCCCTGTATACAGAATGATAATTAGCATTGTGCCCTCTTGGCACTCTCCTGCCTGTTTTGAAGTTTGCAGGTTCCCGTTCACAAGATGTCCCCAGGGCTGAATGGGTAATGACAGGGAAGAGGGCCAGGAGTCCTGTAATCCTCATTCCATGGCTCTCCTGGTGAAAGATGGGCAATGTAAACGTAGGTGAATGCAGGTGTTAGCAGTGCTTTGTTGTTGTATTGTGTTTTGCTTTGTTGTGTATTTAGAGAATTGATAATTTTTATATGCACTTTGTATGAAAGCTTTGAATCAAGGAAGGTGGGATTCAAGTTTGTAGAGTATGCTAATGTAGTTTGAACATTTTCAGTGTGTGCGGGTTAGGTTTTGTCTACAGTGAATGGACCAAATGTCCCAACAAGGGTAGTAAAACCTGAAAACACCAGGCAAGGGTCCTTATATGGAAAATGGGTTAATAAACATACTAAATAATGATATTTCTGAGTTTAGGGCTAAACTAGATAATAGAAACTAGGGCTGCACGATATATTGCATGCAATAGTCATGCGCATCTCATCAATAAAGCCGGTTCTGTGATTACAAATAAATCTCTATCACCTGTTTTCAGATGGAGCGGCATTTAATACACAGAGCTGTAGTTCATTGACAAGCTACGCAATTCGCGCTCAAAATCACAGATGCATCGCATGCGATAGTGAATGTGATATTGCGTAGCTTGTCAGTGAACTATGGCTCTGTGTATTAAATGCTGCTCCATCTGAAAACAGGTGATAGAGATTTATTTGTAATCAGAACCGGCTTTGCTGATGAGATGCGCATGACTATCGCATGTGATATATCGTGCAGCCCTAATAGAAACCATTATTAGCTTAGCATAAAACAAAAACAAAGTGAATGGAAAATTATCAGCATGTATTAAAGTGTAGTTTCATTATTTAAGTATAGCTTCAGTTTTTCATTGTATGTCAGGAATTTCTACAGTGCTGAATCAGTGGAGGCATGTAAGTCAGACAAAGCATTACCCAAGATACTCACTCATCACCATTAGCAATAGTGATGTAGTCATCACCGCCATGCATGAAAACGCTGATTTGCACAAACAACCTTTGTGAGAATTTAAACCTGCAGAGCTGCGGTGTTCTCAGACGTTGCTGGCTTGAATTGAGGATGAAAGGTGGAATTAATTGTGCCACTGAAGCCATGTTTCATTCCCACGTTTGGTTTTTGCAGGGAGACGTTAATGAAATTAAATTGTTTTTGATCAGTGAGTTGTTATGATTGTGATGTCAGCTGAACGCTGCAACCTGTTCCCTAAATGGCTTCTTTCTTTCAAGTGTGATTTTTAATGTCAGGTGTTCACTTTGATATGCAGTAGCAAAGCGCTCTGTATGAAACATAGAATTAGACACCTAATTGGCCCAGCTGGAGTCCGACTGAGTCATTCGGAGAAATTGAGGAGTAAATGCCATTTGGAATATTTTTAGATTAGAGGGAAATGTAGAGATGTCACTTGCATTTCCTGTTTGGTTTAATGCTTCAGGTGTGTTAAATGTAATTGGACTTTGAGCTAGAAATGCTGCTTTTAAAACATAATGGCAGCTTGGCGTGCACAAAGGGATCAACTGCTAATTAACCCGTAGCAAAAGCCTGGATATGTCACACGTGGGCTCCCCAAGCCCAACCACTCCCCCCTTCGGTTTGCTAGGGTCCCTCGTTTCGCCTCTGCCTCTCTCTTCATCATTTCTGCCTTCCTCATGTATAATTCACGGTCAGGTTTTAGTGTGTCCATTCTCGTTCATTTATCAAATTCTCCCTCATGTGGCCCGCTGTCACTCCTTCTATGATACACTTCATTTTTATACCACTGGGCTCACTGCAGGACCCACACTATGGGGGAGGACTACATTTTGATAAATGGATCATATCTCCATAACAAAGAGTAGTGTAGAGACAGAATATGTTTGTTTGATGTATTCAGGGACTGTAGGACGTTCTGGCGGAGGTGACCCAGTGTAATGTGCCTATCTGTTGTAAGTCCTGTTTTATTTGCTAAATCCATTTTTTCCAGTTTGAAAGTCACATGTAACCATGATGAAATACAGTCGTCAATCCCAAACACTGACTATGAAGTTAGTCTGGGAGGCTTCAAATCATCTTTCCATTTAGTTTCACTATAAATGGATGCATTTGCAAACACTTTTCCTCTGAAAATTTGTATTTTTCCATAGCATAACAGTATATAAAATGCTGTTTTAAACACTATTCTTCTTGTAGAGACTCCCTAAATGAAACATTAGCCGCCGTCTTTTCGCTCAGGGCAAGTGGCCTTTCCCTGCTGTGAGGTTCCCAGAAACCTAATGCACAGCATCCATTTTGCTTGTTTGTTTTTTTTCTTGTTCACAGGAGTAGACTCAAGTATCAGTGCAGTTCCAGTTGTTTTAAAATGCAGTGGAGCATCAGTCAATATAACATCATAATTAGCCTTGCTTACTGTCATAAAACTATACAAACTAAAAGCTATACCAAAAAAAAAAAAAAGGTTTTTGTAAGCTTTTATCATAATAACTTGTTCTGCCTCTTAAGTGGCTTTTTATCTGGGATCACCAAGCCCTTTTTAAATTTTTCAGACCCTTCCTGCCAAATATGTTGTGTATGGACTACTTTGCAGGATTCTGTCATTTCTCAAAGGATTTATTATTATTATTTTTAATTTGTTTTGTTTAAAACAATGTATTATCTAGAAAGATGTCACATTACAGAAATAAAATTGCTTGTGAAAGCTCTTTTGCATTGAAATCACCCTGTTTTTTTTTTTTTTTTTTTTTTGTTTGGTGGCATTCGTTGTGTTATGGAATTTATAACATTACATCATCTCCCCACCTAAAATGACTTTTTCCCTGCTCTAGTCTACGAAAATAAATGAATAGCTAGTCACAGGTTAAATTACAGCAATGTGACTATATATGCAAAATAGTTGTCATTGGAATATTGTGTTATTAATAATATAGACTGAAGTGGCAAATACCGCCTTTTGCTTGGTAAAGAGAAATACCTCTTATGCGATTTACAGGTTTTGCGTGGATTCATCAAAACTGCCACCAAGACTCCTATGACAGAATGCGTTTGGTTCCCAAGAAGAAAGTAGCAGCACTTCTAAGAGACATCTCAAAGGAGCTGGAAGCTAAATCAAGGATCTGCCTCATATCAAAGCAAAGATTCCTCTAGTAGGTCACATGAAACCCTGAAGGAAAAAATAAATGCATACCAAATGTCTTCATTTTGACAGTTAAAGTGAAACAAAATGTTTCCTTCTGATAAAACGTTAATTTGTTTTGTCCAAACTATAATCGAAGGCCCCCTCCTTTTACCTCTGATAGACAGTAGGAAAGATTTTTCACACCAAAAACAAAATAATCCATAACTGTGTTTGTATCCAAATGCAATGCTGTCTATTGTTGCAACCGCGTAACGGATTGTATCACAAGATTTTGCTTTCCAAAGACACATTCAAGCAGACGTAAATTAACATCCGCCCATAACCCTCTCAAAATCCTTCTGGAAAGATGGCAGAGATTCTTGAAATATGGTTGTGGGGCACGTTTGTTTCACAGCGGCAGCTGTTTTAGGCCTGCGGTTGCTAAAGAAGGATGGAGTCTGGTATTTTAACGAGCTGCTCACAGTTAGTAGGTGATAATGAAGCCTGACGGTCCCTCCACAATCATCTCTCCTCCCCAGTCGCTATTCACAGTCAGCTGATCTTTCTCTACGCATTAACAATTATGCCAAAAAGAGATGGTTACCTAAGACCTTCTGCTGAATGGCATGAGGATACTGTCTCATCATTCTCATTTGGGATAAAATGAGATGAAAGTACTTGGCACACTTTCTGGATTCATCTTTTTTGTTTTTTGTTTTTTCAGTTGCACGTTACACGCTACTCTCTTGGTGTTTTGATCACTGCTTAATGGATATTCTTCTCCACTTTCATTAGCCACTTTACACTGTTCGTCCTTGCACTGAAGCAGGTCACAGCTAGTCATGGTCATCCTTTAATAAACTCTGCACTGTTAAAGTAATTGACCAGCATTTTTCTTTTTTTTTTCCCCCCAAATATTTATTTATTTATTTGTAGAATAAAAGCATTCTGGCCACTCAGTTCATTTTGAGTCTGATCTTTTGAACGCGTTTTGAATGATCCAGTTCATAAAACTGATAAGGGCTGCTTTTCGCAAACGCGTTGCATGCCAAAGTAGATTGTAGAGACTTCTGGTGCCAGTAGTTTCTACAGTCTACTTAGGTTTATGCTTTTGGGAAATGCAGCCTTGAATGATTTGTTCGGATATCGGGATGATCCAGTTTTCACTGACTCAGTCACTCACAATGAATAAAAGCCCACTGGAATTCCACACACAAAGTTATCATATTAATGCAGACTTGGAAGATAGAACACATTAGGTTATAAAAAATTGTAAATAAAAATAAAATTATACATATTTATTTAGAAGATTGTGTGTTTTGTGTGATTGTGCAGCTTGACATCCCCAGTCCTTATTTACATTCATTATGGAAAAGAGCAGCCAGCATATTCTTCTGAATTTTTATTTTTGTGTTCCACAAAAACTTAAGTTTGGATCAGTATAAGGATGAATAAATAATGGCATACCTTTCATTTTTGGATGAACTATCCCTTTAAGCTCATTTTAGCAGGGCATAGAGTACCTGCCACGAGCTCTAGTCAAGCTTACACCACCTAATTTGTCCTTATTAGGACATATCCCTTGTTCATCATGACCTTTTCTCTGCTTTTTTTTTTATAGGGAAATGCTGAGTAAAGTGGCTTGCACTTGAAAATGTGGCCACTGTCTGTTAATGCTTGAATCGCAGTGGCCCTATTTTTTTTTTTTCTCTGTTTTTTTTTTCTGCCCTCTGTTTTTCTTTTTTCTGCCCACAAACTTCAGCCCATCCCATCATACTCAGGCTGTCACATCACGTCACTGCACTTCTCCATTTACAGTGGGCTTAATACTCCCTCCTTACACTGTGTACTGTAAGGCCACCTCATTCTCCCGCTGGAAATGTCCTCACTGAAAGCAAAAGCATAACCTATTATCTCCCCCTTTTCTCTGCATGCGATGGAGCCTTCAGCATCAAAGAGGCATGATGAATTCTGATGTGTTGTGTAAGAGCCATTAAGGAATGCATTAAGCAATAATTTTCAATGCCATTGCCGTATCATCCCCCCCCCCATGAGTATCGCACTCATCTCAGGATGAGTTTAACGTGTGCCAGGCCTCTAAAGTCATGGAATCCTTATTTTATTTTAATTTTTTTGAATTGATGGGGACAACACTATTTGTCATTTGGACTGACATTTTCGGGTTAGCAGAGTAAACAACAGCAATATTAACTGTTCATCTGGTAATGACATCTTAACCCCAGCGATCATGGCGCTCTCCACTGCAGACTCCAAAGCCCCCTGAGAATTCATCCTCCTTATTACTGTGTCAGATAAACTATTGTGTTATTGTTCAGTTTACTGTCTGTGTGTGCATCTTGGCTTGGAGCAAAACAGTGAAGTAAACCAATCTTGTTCTGGTTTCTGTGTGTGTGTGTGTGTATAGCAATAGCAATTCATGTTTTGTGTTTGCTGGAAATATTTATATTTGTAATTATATCTATATTGGTTCATTACAATTTTTTTCTCTGTCTATAGAAAATTAAAAATGCTGCAATCTGTACATTACACAACTATAATGTAGCTATAAACTCATTACCACAATTTTGATAAAACTGAGACTTGTCACAGCACTTGTATATTGTTGCTCTCTCGTTGATCTGATTGTCTCTACTTTACTTTATAAGTCGCTTTGGATAAAAGCGTCTGCTAAATGACTAAATGTAAATAAAAAGAAGGCGAAAATACAGAAAATCCCTGTAAACATACACTAAAAGAAGGGCTCAAGCTATGTCTAGGGATTATTCCCGATAATCAGAGAAAGGAATTACTTGGATTAAGATGTTTACAAGGCATGGGCAAACCTCTTCAATCTCTTTTACATGCTACTTGTCATTACTTTTTGATTAAATGCTAAGAAATGTGGTTTGTTTACCACCATTTTGTCAATTTTCATTTGTACTTTAACCACATCACAAAGGCATTCAGTTTAAATGCAAAAGGGTTGTTTACTGTTGCGTTTTTCATTTGCCTGCTTAATGCGTTTCTGAGGGACCCGACCTCCCTTATTTTGTGGGAAACGTGCCTAAAATGTGTTGTAAAAAGTGTTTACTTGCCTCTATAGTGCAAAATGGCAGAACTCAACATATTTTGCTGTGATTATGGTGGTTCTTATGAACATAATCACATTATTAAGGTTAAGGTTAACAATCACAGTCTTAATCGCATAATAAGGGTAAGTGATATTTTAAGGAATGGCAACATTTATCATTTTTCTCGTTTACAACCTTTATTTTGTTTTTTTTCTCTTTATGTTGTTTGTAAGTTCTAAAAGAACTTATTATTTTTTTTCACTTATGCATTTTACTTTAATCAAGAATTTGTACAAAAATATATTTCATAGTACTGTTTTTTGCCCTTGAACTTTTGACAAACATTTGCTTTGGTTTTTAATTTTCATGCTGCTAAATACTGTATATTGTAGTTAAATTCAAAACTATGCCCTAATGTGTCCATGGTCTGGTTAGATCAGGGACATGTGAATGGGATCCATGATTGTGGCATCCTATTCAGCACTGAGTGAAATGGCTGTACACATTCTATCACAGCTTTCATCATCAAGCGCTGGACTCTTCTAATGGTCCATTCTGCCTGCAGCCTCTCAGACATATACGGGATGTCTAGAAAGATCCTCTCCCTCCGTCTTCCACTTTTGCACTCCCTTTCGCTTGATCAAACTCCTCTTTTATTTCCATCTCTTTCTACCTCCATTTCTTTGATTTTACCATTCTCTTCCATCAGCTCTGATGAGATCAGGGTCCAAATGCCTGTTCATACAGCACTATTAATGTTTTTGCTTGTCACTATTTCTCTATCCATCCACTTGAATGGTTTCTGTGTTGATGCTGATGCAGGATTTTATTGTATGTGATGAGTATGGCAGTACAGCTCTGCAGACTTAATCTAAATAACTTGTTTTAAAACCAGTAATTTTGACTTTTTTTTTTTTTTTTTTTTTGCGTATGTCGTCTTCTGTTAATGCTTCTTATTATTTCTGCCTGGGGTTATTTGAAAACTACTTCAGTGGAAGTCTTAAGATATGTGTTAAGCCCTGCTTAGCCCTGATTGCTCACGGCATATGGATAAGTGTCAAAGTAGAGCGAATTACACTTGAATTATTGGTTTTGAAGAGCACATCATTTGGAGACTGTTCAAGTAGATGCCATCTTTAGGTGACCACTACAATGTGTGGTCAGTGTAGGGTAATGTGAACTACACTGCAAAATCCTTAAAACTGGAGAAATTTACTGGGAAAGTAAAATTCTTGTGATTATATTGAACTGAATTTTTTTAGATAAATTTGGTTTAAGTTTGTGCTTTTCAATAGGGTACAAAAAATGTAATTCCATATAAATTCTCTGAAAACAGGTCTTATTATTTTATGTAATTATGCATCTCAAGGAGATGCTTAAGGAGAAAGATGTTAAAGGATGCAAAAATGTTTTTTTTTTTTATCGCAAAAGACACAAATACTGATTTAAAAAAATGTTTTATTATTTCTGCAGTGTAGTTAAAGGTCATTAAAAATAATTTCGCTGAATAATTACATAATGCCACATGATTGCTCTTTTTCTCCAGACCTCTCATGTTGATTTATGAGCTCTCAAAGCGTCTTGTCTTAGACACCCACGTTTGTTCAAATTGCAAATTGAGTACTGCCTAATAAAATTGTTTGCTTTTAGTATAATCATTTGTGTCACCCTGCATCGCACCAACATCAGCACTTTTGCTCTTTTAGCCATCCTACTGGATGTTAGTCACAGGCTGCATTTGCAGAATATATCTGAGTTATCTCAGCGCCACAACAAACACAAAGTGTCTCAAAATCGCCCCTAATACGATTAATCAGTGCAGAACTGCAATGGTTCATAAGCTTGCTTTTAGCCAAGGCTGAGACTGAAAGTGAAGAATAGAGAAAAAGAGCAGTGGAATTGCAGATGAGGCTTCAGGAACAGGGTAGGTGTTTTAATAAGGATGTTTCTGAGGAGGGCAGTGTCTGAATTTTGTGCTTTTATAGTATATACATTCTTTGAGGAACTTCCTTCTAAATCTGTCATTTTGACATTGTTTTATTGACCTGTGATGTACCAACCATGGAAATATAAACAAGCCCAATTTAAACCATTATTTTGGTATTTACAACACAAAAAGAGTCACCCGGCTGACAGTTCTCCACCATGTTTTTGAGTCTGATGGCTTCTCAGCTCTCATGTCCACTGGTTGTATGCTTCTGAATCTCAGCATATATGCAAGTCACCTGTATTATTAATTGAGCAGACATTCTGGTTTTTCCAAACTCTGAAAAAGCGACGTGTGCATATTTGTATGTAGTCAAGTTTTCGTTTGAGAGCGCTTGAGCAACTTTGGTCCCTGCATTGAAGCTTGTGCCAGAGTTGCATCTGCCAGTGCGTGTGCATGTGAGAGTTTGTGTCTGTGTACCTCTTTCTCTCATACATGCCACTGTTTACTAAATATGCTTCCTCAGAGCTAGCGCACTGTTTGAATTTGTGCTTGAGTTTGTTGAGCTTTGCAGGGAAGGGTTTTATGTAAACTTGAGATGAGATGACCGATTACAACAGCTGAAGAGCAGATATTAAAGGCTTATTTGTCTGAGACTTTCAGCTCTGTTCCAAAATATAAGTTAGCACCTAAACCAAAATGTACCCTCATAAAAACTGATTTGGAACGCTCTACATAGGCAACAACAACTCTGTCATTCAAATGCACTGTATAACACTCTTCACATAAAGTGAGCGAGAGTCTTGTGTTTTGTTTATTGATGCCATTTATACAGTTTATTGATGTATTAGCATGTTGCTAAGCTTAAAATGCAATATATTTTGTTTGAATAAGCACAGGTACATGCCGTATTCAAGCTAGCTTGGACAAAAGGCCTTGTTTTTAATCATAGCTCTTTGGGTTCTCTCTGTAGTTACCAATTACATTCAGTTTCTTAACTTTGCCCATTATGTTTTGGCTACTATTATTCAGTGGCTTTACAGATATGAGGTGATTTATTGCAGTAACTGGCAGGTTAAACCCTTATGACATAGAATAAATGAGAATCCTTTAGCTCTTTTGTTTAAGCACTGCAAATGTCATTTAACATGAAGCAGTTGACGTTTGCTCCCTCATTACAACTGCTAAGCTTCGTCATCAGGAGCTCCATTGATTAGCATTGTAAAGTAGTCCATAAACCGATTCTGGGGGCCGTGTTAGCACAAGGGGAGCAAGTCTCTAGGGTATTCTTTCTTTTTTTTTTTTTTTTTGGTGATATCTCATCGTGGTGAGGCACAGCGGTGCTATGCTAATATCTATTCCTGTAGTGTATGCCGTTTACACACTAAATCAGTTTTCAATCTGAGCTGAGCAGCCCAACCGTGAGTCATTACTTCAAAGTTTTCCCAACTTCAGTCGCTATTGTGTCCTGACATACAAGTGAGCAATTCATCCAGCCAAAATAATATTATAAAGTACAGCCTCTTTTTTCGTAAGATCTCTCTGTACTTTTTTTAATCAGCCAGGAGTTCATTAGAGGAAATTAGCTCAGAGGGAAAATAGCACAGGAGTTCTGTTGTGAAGCTGAGCATAAAAGTGCTGTACTGTGGTAACAAGCTGGCCTAATACCCATCCTGTTCCCAGCTTTGCTTGATTTCCGTTTGTCTCACACACATGCTAGACAAGATCTGAATCACATTCACAGCAAAGTATCTCTTTCGATTGTGTATAGTAAACCCTCATTTACTGAACTCTTCACAGAGCCAAATGGAATATTCAAACTTGAGAAGTTCAACCTAGGGATACACAGACATTAAAATGAGTCTTTGTTAATGTTAGTTAAAAAACAGTATAATTGTTAGTTAGTCAAAGTGCATTAAAGTCCCCCTATAATGCCATTTTAAATATTGCCTTTGATGCATTGTGTAATGTAGCTGTATGTGAATGCAAACAATCTGCGAAGTTGTAATTCATCGTAATGTCATTCACAAAACGCTTGGCACATCATTTCTGACCAATCAGAGCAGAGTAGGCTCACAGAAAGGAGGGGTTTAGAGAAATTGAATCTTAGAACTGCTTTGAACAAATTGTTTGAGAATCGTTGGAAAATGAGATGATATATTAAATGCATATTTTGAGAAAACGAAAGCGTTGTTTGACCCTGCATGCATGTACTGTAAATCTATTGAGACTCCCAAAACAATAAAAATTGCATAACAGGGGAACTTAAACTAATTAACATTGAAAATCAAAGGTTGGCAGATGCAACCTTTGATTTTTAAAAATGCTTTGGTAAATGTTGCAGTTAACTAAGATTAATAAATGCTGTAGAAGTATCTTAGTTGAACTAATGTATAGTTAACTACTCTTAAGAAAAACAATGTAGTGTTACCAACATTTTACACTATTTTGTCTAAATAAATTAATAATTAATCACCTAAACTAGAATCATCATTTTAAATGCTAGTGAATTTAGGCATCACAACATTATGTCCCAAAAAATGGAGATTCACTTTGAAGATTTGCTAAAGTATAAAATGTTAGTATTAAATTCTTAGATGATAGCAAATGTAACACATTAAATATTGCAATTAAATATTGACCGCAATAAATAAATGTTTAAAAATCTAAAATATCAACCAGTAGTCAATATGATACAGATACATCTTGCATTGCTAGTTTAAAACTCTCTCATATGCCGACCATGACCTCATTTAAAGAGAAGACAATCCTAGAATGTAATGCAACAAGCTTAGTAAAAAAAACAAATACAAGATAGTGGACGAGGCTAGAGAAATGTGGAATTCACATAAGCAGTAATTCAGTACCAAAAGGTATCAGCCATCCATCATTCAAACTGTTTGTCCAATGTAGGGTTGCAGGGATGAGACTCTATGTAGTATCAGTCACTGTCATTTAAAGTTGATTTAACTCTTTATACAGTATTAGTGTGCTGTATTTTTTGTGCTTATTAGTGTATCATACCATTAGCTGATGCATGCTACTTTCTATCCGGAGCGCTCCATGATGGTTAGAATGCCGTTTTAGAAAGCAGCTGTAAGGTAGTAGGTAGCAAGTTCTTTATATCCCTCTCTCACATACACACTAAGTCCTCCATGTTGAAGCAATTTCACAATGTCCTTTAATGCACCAATTGTGTCTCATCTTGGTGACTCAATGCGCTTGGAAGTGTTGCGTGCGTGCACATCTCATTGCTAGTGCACTTTGGGTGAGTGCTCTGGCTTCTACCGAGAATTGCCTGGGAAAACGTCCCCAACAGTCATGCTGCTTTGTCCATCGGCAGCCTCTAACCCCACTTCCACATCTGAAAATCACATCCTTTGTTAACAGAGGCAGGAGTTTAACTGGCAACCAAAAGAGTAGGCTTGAGGAGCTTTTGGCAATTGCAAGAAAAAAAAAAATCTCCTTTCACTCAAGTGCAACTCTGAAAAGCCATTGTTGTCATGTGCCTAGAGCAGTCAGGGATGGGCTGTATAATGCCACTGCTATCAGAAGTGCTTAGTGAATTCGGGGCTCCACAATAAGAATCTTTTTCTTTTTTAGTTTAAGTGACGGTTCTGTCAACTGGCACGAAACCTTTGCACACTGGCCCTGGGCCAGTGGACTATCCTTATTGTTGAGTCCTAAAGTTATGCTTTTCTATCTTACTGTTCCACTGTGGGAACATGTAGGACAGAGCAGCTGTAAATTAAACTTATGAGACAGCTGGGTTTGGTCCAAAATGAGGTGGCAAGTGATTGGAATTAGAAGCTTCACTGCTCTTTATATAATAGTGTGAGTTTTATAACAGGACAGTGTGTGTGTGTAACTACTTATATTCCTCTTAAAACCACAGTGACCCTGCATGCATCCCAGTTTCCAAATAAATGATTTTGCAGAGGAAGAATGGAGGTCGGAACTGGATAGGTAAAGGGTTAATGGCTGCAAAGTGTGTATTTATGGTGGAGCTTTTAAATGTGACAGCCTGTGCGTATTTCATATCGACTATGAATCCAGGGAGACAAGTTTACAGAGTAATTATGTTCTGCAGATGAAAGCCTGAATCCTGGGTGGATGAATCATAATGCAATTCAATACGGGTCTCTTTCTCAGTGCGCGCAGCTGGCAGGACTACAATACCCAGAATGCACTTAGAAGCTCTGAATACATTGACATCTTTGTGTCATGCTTTCAAATGGGATGTTTTTCTGTCTCTGATTGTCTAATACTTTTACTGGATTGGCAATTATAAGAGAAGAGCTCTCCAGTACCCCAGCAATGGTAACAAATAAATTATAATGGAAATGTAAAAAATAAATTGCATACATTTATTGTAAAATCTGCTAAATACCATTCGAACTGTGGTAAATATTATATTTTCAAAGCAAATATGATATAAAACAAGGGTTGAAACTCAAGGCCAGAAGGTTGTTGGTTCAATCTCCACAACAATTGATCCATAAACCATCACCATTAAGCTCATATTCAAGCCATTTAATTCCAGGTCACTCCGATGGGATTGTCCTAATAATGGCACCATTATTTGACATGAAAGTTGCAGAAAAATGTCACACTCTCCCTGGTCGTGAGGAGATATGATACAAACTTTTAAATTCTTAAGTTTATGACCTGCAAGATTTAAATGGGTTTGGATCATCTCATGCATTATTTATCTGTAGTTTTAGAGATTCTTAAGCACTTCCAGTACTCATTCTGTTGTGCACTATCCTCATCATGTACGACTCTCAGAATGCACAAATTAACGAACAAAACACATTCAACAGCAGCCAATTATTCACATGCCCACTTACTATGTGGCAGTTACAAACCATTGCTTTATTATGGGAAAGCTCACTTTGTATTTACCAAGTTTATCTCCCCCTCTCTTTCTCTCTCTCTGAACATCTATGGTTGATTGCCTTTCCACTAGCTCATTACTGTATTTCTCTGCTGATTGAAAACTTGAGTGGCGTCATGCTCTCAACTGTGGGAAGAAATGAATGACTGCCAGAAAATTAGTCCATCCAACCTGCCTCAGACTGGCAGCAACTCTTAGCCGCAGCATGTGGGATCCTGTTCTTAAAACATTATGCTTTTATGGCGTAAACCTCTGACATGGTCACCTGGTTGATCTCCTGTAATTTGTATTTTCTCAAATTAAGCCATTGCACTGCTAAATAAATATGCATAACTCTTTATAACTGACAAAAAACTTTCTTGGCTTGTCTGCAGTGCGAATATTGTTCCAATCTGCCAGATTGCAAATCGACACATTGTTCTTTCACAGCATAGGCAAATATGTGTGCGGTGTGTGAGTGCGTGAGCACATTAAGACGAATTGACCACAACATGGTCTCTATACGAGTGAGATTTGGGAATAACGTCCTCTTATCTGTGTCATAAACTGGTCTTGATGGATGGCGGCTGTGTTTTGGGAACGTAGTGTTCCTCTATTATAGACTGACTAATTTTCTACTCACTCTGTATGTTATTTGCCTTTCCTCAATGTTCATTGTTGACTGAAACTTTTTTATGGCATACAGGAAAATGACTCTTAATGATCTCTGTTATTTCTGCAGGAGATGTGTGACATTGGCTGCCAGATCAACAGTAGTTCTTGTGCCAATGCTTCCTGCCAGTTTTGAGCACCCAGTCTGCCTCTACCTCATACACTTGTCGTGAGCAGGTACTGATTGCTGCAAGGGAGAGAGATTAATTGTGTTGCATTACTGAATGCCCCAAGTCAGAATCAATCATTTCTTTGCTTAGCATTTGGAGGTGCATTGCGGCGACGGAGAGTTACTGAGCGTGTTTGCTATGCAGGCAAGCTGGCACAGACTGGCATGCTGAACAATTGAAATATGGCTGGATAAAAATTAGTACCCTCACTTTATGTTGTTGTTTTCTTTCCTCTGACTGTCAGATTGCATTTACTAGGTCTACTGCTCCACTTTGCTTTCTTCCTAATGGATTTAATCTTGTCTTGCCAAGGAGAATCAAAGAATGTGTTTTCTGGCCGTGTTTGTGACCTACAGCGCTCTAACCTCCATGGTCGAGATTCACGCTGTTGATGCAGAAGGGTGCACATTGACTTGACATAACCTGAGGGTTTTGGATTTAGAAAGAGAAAACATGTTTGTCATTTGAGTGGACATGTGGAAATATCCATAGGCGATCCAGATTAATGTGGTATATTTTCCCTGTAGTCTTATAAAACTACGTTCTTTAGCGCCAAGCCACTTCAAAATCTTCATTTCCTGTTGACTACCAACTTTTGTGGTAATCCCATATTGTTCTTTAATCTGGTCCTTTCTTATGGAGCATTTTGTTATAGCCTTCATAGTAAAGGTTAAGAATACAAGCCCTGTTTGGTGGGTTTAAAGACCTGTGGCATTTGGCGGCGCACGCCAGGGGTACGGAGCAGGAAGTTAATTATTAATTTCCACACCGAAGTTATCGCAGACAGCCTTTATTGCCATTAAATCTTTTCATTAATTATCATTAGTGTCATTAAAGGACGTTTTCCTGCTGACCAAACACAAATGAGAAGGCGCATTTGGGATTGTGAATGAAGCCTCAACCACGTCCTTGCAGCAGCGCAAGCACCTTGTAATTTCCTTCCATTGATTTGCAGAGGAGACGCACATCATGATGTTAAACGCCTGGTCAGACACACTGAGGTTTCAAGGACAGTCGAATCAAGGACAGACCTCTAGTTAAAGCCTGGTCAAATGCATTCACCTACAAGCAGCACCTCACACTGCCTGTAACTGCTGATTTTAGATCAGTTTTTCTGGCATTATACTTAATCTTAACCTGAAGCAGCGAGCCAATGTTGCCAGAACAAGTGAGACAATGTCTTGCTGATTTGAGCTGCACTTTCAGACTAAAATGTATCAGATGCATCTGAGAGTTACACGATTGTTTGCAGCAAATTAATTTCTATTTAAAAGGCTCCAAAGAGTGTTTTTTAGTAGACTCTGCACTTAGCATTACCTCAGAGCCCTGATCAGAAATGTATTTTTCACAATTGTTTGCTCCACAAGACAGTATATTGCATTCTCTTTCAGATGTAATACTCTGAACCTTCACTACTCATCCAGACTGTCAAAAAGAGGCCTGCACCTTTGAGGAATGTAATGTATAGAATTATGGAGCTTGTCATCTCATCTTTATGTTCTCAGCATTTTTGAGTCTATAGAGACTTTACAATACAAAGGCTCAGCTGTGGATTTGAATTACAATTATTAAGATGTGAGAGTAAAATTAGTTTACGATAGCAGCACTTTTTACAAATGCGATTTGTTAGTTTGGCATGCTGTTGAAATCAGGTTTGATGTCTACCAGGTCATCTTAGGGAATAGATGAGAACAAGGAGAACCAACATAGAGTGGATGGAGAGGAAAATTGTTTCTGAAATTCATGCCAAATGAACACTGACAACTCTGTTCAGTTAAAGTCTTAACCAATATACTAATAGCCTGAGGTGTAAAACACAACTAGACAAAAAAGGTGTAGGATTTACTTTGACTTTGATGAACAACTAGTGAACCAGTTTTTTGAGCTGTTCAAAAGAGTCCATTTACAGAAATTAGTCAGACCTTATGATGAACCTTTGATTGTATAAACATACTTATTTATACTGTAAATCCTTCCTCTGTCTTTAGTGAATTTATTGCTTTGACTATGCAATCACTGTGCAATTTGCCCTCAGTTGGTCCCTTCTATTAAACATTGATTAAAAGTATCCATGCATTCCCTGACAGAGTCTCTTACTGCCTGTCGACTGCTGTACCAGAAAGCCACCCTCTTCTCTTCTGCCCCCTCTTCTCTTCTCTTCGCTGTCCCAGTAGATTTCCGAGACCCTCAGGCAGTGGCCTCATTTTGCTTTCTTATCTCCTCGCTCTGTGTTTGGTCTTCTGAGAGCCCATCTCCCCCTCCAGAGAAACTCACGGTTTCTAAATCAATTCACATTGAGTCTTCCTTCTCTCTTATTTCTGAGTGACTGTCAAAGCCATCTGTAATTACTATCGCTGCTCCTGAATGAACTGTGATTCACACGGCTCATTTTGATTTGTTACTGCAGGCTCTGACATCACTGGGCTGGGCTACAATGGATATGAACAAGATTTACTATCTGTTTAATGCTACCTGTTTAATAGTGTAGTACTTTAAAGAGATATTTCACCCATAAATGAAAGTTCTGTCATTAATTACCAACCCTCATGTCTTTCCAAACCCGTAAGACCTTCGTTCATCTTTGGAACACAAATTAAAATATTTTTAGTGAAATCCGAGAGCTTTCTGAACCTGCATAGACAGCAAAGCAACTGACATGTCCAAGGCCCAGAAAGGTGGTAAGGACATTGTTAAAATAGTCCATGTGACATCAGTGATTCAACCGTAATCTTATGAAGCTCCGAGAATACTTTTTGTGCAAAAAGAAAACAAAAATTAACAACTTTATTCAACAATTTCTTCTCTTCCGTATCAGTGTCCGCCGCGCGTTCACAAGTGTACCGTATAACCCAGATGAGCTGCGCCTTGCTTACAAGCAAAGGAAGACGCATGCTGTACATAAAACAGACTTTGTAAACATGTTTGATGATTTCAACAGAGAGGATGACTTGCATTTTTTGCCCAGCCTTACTTATTTGAACCAGAATATACAGACAATGAACTAAGAGAGATGGACGTTCTACGTCAGCAGCTCCACACGCATGCGTCATGGTACTCTCATGAACACGCGTCGAAAACTGAAACAAAAGAGAAGAAATTGCTGAATAAAGTCATTATTTTTGTTTTCTTTGTGCACAAAAAGTATTCTCGTAGCTTCAGAAAATTACGGTTGAACCACTGATGTCACATGGACTAGGTAGTAAAGTCCTTACTACCTTTCTGGGCCTTGAATGTGTCAGTTGCATTGCTGTCTATGCAGGGTCAGAAATCTCTCGGATTTCATCAAAAATATCTTAATTTGTGTTCTGAAGATAAATGAAGATCTTATGGGTTTGGAACAACATGAGTGTGAGTAATAATGACAATTTTCAATTTTGGGTAAACGATCCCTTTAAGGTAATGTAAACCCTTGTGGTTTTCGTTGCCCTTAAGATTTAAATTAAATTAACTGATTTGCAGCTAAACTCTAATGTGAATGTTTTTCTCTTGAGAAAAAAAAAAATCTGAAAACTGCCTCAAACTGTTCTTAGATTTTCTGTGCTCAGACAAAGTGCAAAGGTCAGAGATTTCAATGTGAATATTTTTTTCAAATGAGACTAAAATGTGTGTACTATTGTATCCACATCCATTTTAAAGCTCTCATCTAAATGCAATGCAATACATTTCACATTTAAGGCATCAACAGATTGTTATCTGGTTACACTGCATAAAAAAGGCGTTTTAACACGTTATTTGACACACAACACGGTATGCGTAGTTCAGTACCATATGTTACAAAGTGAAGTTCCTAACTATATTAAGGTATGCCTCTTGTCTCAGATACTTCTCTAAATGTCAACTTCAGACTACTTCAGTCAAATGACTTTAACTTTGCACATTGTACCAGATTACCCCACACACAATTGTTTTTAATTAACCCACTTCAAAGCCTGGGAGAGTAATGATTCTCTTTTGGAAGAAAATGAGATGTGCTTTCAAAGCATGAAGGTTAGCCAAATCATGCTACAGACTTGGCTGTCAAATCAATCCATTTGTGTTAATAAACGCCAATGTTCCAACAAACTGTGTGGGCTACCCTTGAAGGGAGGTCTTAAGCATGTGAAACACAGGGTCGGACAAAACCATTAGCATCTCCAGTCTCTTGTGATTCACTGTTTTCATATTTATAAGCAAACATGCAATTGACAAATGCTCTGTTGACTAGTAGTTTCTTTAAATGGTGCATCTGTGTTTGCATCTGTGTCTGTGGCAGGTGGAAGGAGGTCAGTACAGTCAGAATGTACGAACATTCTCATCTGCTTCACTTTGAACTTTCAACATCTTTCCCACTAATGATATTTTCACACCATGACTCTGTCCTTGCAGTGATATCGCAGTAGGATGTGCGAAATAGTCCCTAAAATCATTCCTCGATTTCGCAAACTCAAGCATGTCTCTCACCTATTATTGGTTCTTGTTAAATCATACCTATATCAAATGCGAAGAGACTTACAAAAATTATTTTGAACAGCAATCTGGATAGTTTTGTAGTTTTGATCTTAGTATTTTTTCTTTAAGATATTTTTAGGTCTCATCTTTTGACCCTTTTTTTGACTTGTTGTTTATAAATATAATTTGTTAAAATTTTAAGTTTTATTTGTATTACTTTTGTAATACATTTTAATACAAAGCAAATCATACAAAGCAAATAATTATTTTATATAAAAGAAATGCTTCTTTTTAAAACAATATTTCACCAAATCTAAATGCCAGTCATGTGTAATGGAAAGAATTAATTTTAGAACATCAAAGCTGGCAAAAAAAAAAAATAATAAAATAGGAATAGGAAATGCAGAGTGCCGACAGTCATTAAGCGTTTCCAATTCCACCTCATTATTTTACTAATTCAATTGGATGGAGAGGCAATGGCAGGAAAAAAAAGATAATTATTATGACTTTGACCATGCTTGAAACCCCCATATGCACTCGGGTATTAAATGGGATTTGTTGAGGCGTGCATTATTCAGAAAAACTGCGCTAGACACCTTTGTGATTTTCACCCAGACTTCAGTAGTTCAATATGTATGTCTCGTAAAAAGGAGACAGGAAATGAAGGGATTGGAAATTGTTTGTTGATATGTACTGTCTTTTTTTGCTTTGTTTTATGTTTGTCCTACAGAAATGTTTTATTAATGCAATGTATGTTTTTTGTGTGATAGTTAGTGTGTTGTGGGTTTTTACAATGCTCTCGAACGGTGACTTTAAACTTCTCAGCCAGGCCAAATAGAGGGCTTAAGATAGAAAAAAAGCATCAGGGCCTTTCTGAAGCAAAACCAATTTGTAGTGCGTTTCCTACATACCTGGTTAGCTTCAATCAGCCCACACAAAAGGTGTGAGTCAGCAGCCTTCTGTAGAGCCTTTGTGAGGGAAGTGCCTCATACTGCACTTCCATAGAGAGGCTGGAGCTTTACAGGGTGAGGAGAATTAAAGGTACAGTTCACCGAAAAATGAAAATTGTCATTTACTCACCCTAAATCCTGTATGCATTTATATTCTGCGGTACACAAAATATATTTTGAATAGTGTTTCAAATGTTGCTGCCCGTACAGTGAAAGTCAATGGGGTCCAAACAAACATTTGTCAAAATACCGTCTTTTGTGTTCCACAGAAGAAAGTAAGTCATACAGGTTTGGAATGACATGAGGGCACATGAGTAAATGATGCTGATTTTTATTTTACAGTGAAGTAGCCTATCCCTTTAAGAGGTTTTTGAAACTGGTGCATGCAGTTGTGTGATTTATCTTTTGTAGGTTTTGTTCCAGGAAGCTCATTACATACACAGTTACATTATTGGAAATGCAAATAGTTTTCTCTTTGTTGTTTGGAGTAGGTGTAAAATGATTGACCACCCTGTTTTTCTCAAAAAATAGCTTGATATTTCTCAGCAACACTGTGGGAAATGTTCTCAGGAAGTGCTTGAGTCTACTTGAATGCTGAAATTTTTTTCAGTGAAAAACATTCACTTTGCAGTGAAAAGTACTGCTCATTCTCATATTGTTCTAAACCTTTATGAGTTTCTTTCTTCTGCAGAATGCATAAGATGAAGGTTTGAATAATGTTCACACTGCTACATAAATATATGATCTTTTAACATGGCAGCAGCTCTCCAGTTCCCAACAAGCAATGTGTATCGAGTATTTATGCATTGAATAATGACTCCAGTTTCTCGAGCAAATTAATAACAAGTCGTGTTAACCACCCACAGACATTCCAGCACACACTTTACTCTCAGAAAGAGAGTGGATGAAAGGATAGGATAAGCTCTGTGAAAGACTGACATGAAGGAAATGACGTCTGAAAGAGACGGGGAGCATGAAACGATGAGAGTGATAGAGGGAAAGAAGCGACAGATCAAGCCAGGGAAAAAACAACATCGGGTTATTTCATCTTAATAGACTCCCCTCAATCCCCCCCACTGCAGTCAGGCCTAATATCTTTAACAACAGATAGCACATTACAAACTCAGGTCTTCTAAAGTCCTGTGTACAAACAACTGGACAGGATTGGACTGTTGGGAAGCATTAAGTTACAAGCTGCTATGCTACATGATGTTAGATATGTTTTAATTAGCCAAGATGTGATAAAACTTTGCCATACTCCATCAATCATGTAAAAGAGTGGCAATAGATTATGGTAAAGGTTTAATAATTTAAGAGCACTATAGAAATACACTTTTAAGAGTGCTTAGATAATTATATTAATATATTGCATTTCAGGCAGATCGCATTAAAATTGCTTCATGTTATGACCAACATTATAAATCTCCACTATTATGACTGAACACATATTATATTATATTATATTATATTATATTAAAATATTTAAAATGCTTTCATGTTTTGACCAATATTATAAATCTCCACAATTTTACTTCAGAATTTATAATAATATAATATATAATTCAAATAGTAGAATTATATTATTAATTATATTTATATATAGCATTTCTGGATCGCATTAAAATTGTTTCATGTTATGACCAATATTATAAATCTCCACTATTATATTATATTATTTTATATTATATTTTATATTATATTGTATTGTATTGTATTGTATTGTATTGTATTGTATATTAAAGGAAAATATTATAGATCATAGCAAAATGTTTTCCTGTTTTGACCAATATTATAAATCTCCACTATTTTACTTCAAAATTTATTTTAATATAATATAATATAATATAATATAATATAATATAATATAATATAATATAATATAATATTCAAATAATATAATTATTATTAATTATATTTATAACATTTCTGGATCACAGAAAAATGTTTTCATGTTTTGACTAATATTATAAATCTTCACTATTTTACTTCAAAATGCATATAATATAATACAATATAATAATTTGAAGCAAAATAGTGTATATTGGTCGTACTATGAAAATATTGTTACATAATTGTGACAACTGGTTTTGTTTTTCATGTGTTCATTGTCATGTTAGTCATGCTTTGTATGATGTATGTTTCATAAGTGTATTGTGAGGAAAACAATACTAGCTTACAATTCAGAAGCTAGTAGAGAATGATTGGTAGATAGCAGTGTAAAAAGTGAATACTGGGCTCTCCATAGAGGTGACGTGATGGCTTGAGGGACGGCAAAGCGCAGCATTTGCTGTAGAGGCGGATTAAAGGTCAGTGCGCTCGGCTGTGATATTAATCGGAGAGACTCATTGATAATTTAGTTTCATGGGCAGCTCTTGGGTCATGGACATCATCAGGTTGTGTAGAGTCCAGTCACGCACTCTTTCTCCCAAAGTGCCACACACACTTTCTCTCACCCGCTGACATTCATTTGTTTTTCATTGTCTCACTTTTTCCCTCTCATACACACACACCTTTCCATTGCTCACAATAAACCTGTGGCTTGTAATGCAGCACTGCACCAGAATAGAGAAATTCGAGACAGGACATTAATCTAGAGTCACATTCTCCCATCCTACACTTCCTGTTTCAAAAGCCGCACACAGAAACAAGCCTATTTTAAGAATTCAGTGCTTACCTGAGGCCTAAACCTTTTACATTAGATTCCAATTGTGCCTGTGGCTGCTACCTCTCTCCCCATATTACATGAGTCATTTGACAGCATAGCTGCTGGCTTATTGACACACGGGCCTTTCAAAGCCTTTTACCATGTGCTCAGTGATTTTAGGACTGGTTTTACAGCACATATATACGTGATTTTAGAGGTCACCATTACTTCAGGCTTCTCTCTTAACCATGTGCTTGTTTTGGGCCTCTGAAGATGGTTATTACCTGCAAGTTGCATGTGCACAATCTGTAGAGGACTGAAAAGATGGTTTTCTCCAACACAGGAGACAGTCTGCATCCTGAGGCATTCTGTAGGGGTTTGTTTTGTTTTGTAAAGGTGCTAAGGTGATTTTTAGAATCTAATTTGTCATTCGGGAACTTTTGTACACCAACCTTTATTACTCTATGACAGGGGATATATAACAGTTATCATATGGCTTTAGAAGACTTCAAATCAGGCTATAATGCAGATGCTTTATATAAAATATCCAGGATAATTAAACCTGACAGTGCTAATTTTAGAGCTCTCACCTCTAGTTTGTGTTCAGATGGATGGATTAATCGGTTTGTTCATTGTCTTTAGCAGTTGATGACTAGTTCAGGTGACTGGATGGAAAAGAAATGGAAAAGAAAAGATGATGCAGTCTGACACATCTCTGAAAAATGCAATCAGAATTTTGTTGGGCACAAAGTCTCAGGCCTGATACCAATTTGCAGCTTGCATTTTAGGTGAAGGCGCATTGCATTTGTCTGATTGTGAGCACAACCTTAAATTGACCCAAAAAGAGGAGAGTTGTCTAAAATGAGCCATAGCTATAGCCTGGTCCATTTTGATGGCTTATCTAGTCATCTGGTAGGCTCATTTTTTCTTCTCCTGATTCTAAGCAATATCAGGTTATCACTTCTTTAAACTCTCTCCAGCCTTGAACTTTCACTGATAACCTGCTGGTTAGCTGGAGATGAGGATGTGATTGAAGCAGAAACTCTGTCAAGGAGAAAGATGGATGTTTTTCATTAAAATCTGTTTGAGGTTTTCTTATTTTAGTGCCATTTGATTTAGACTGCCATTTCCCCTTCACCTCTGTTGCTTCTCAAACCTTTCCGGTGTCATGCGAAATTCAATCCCAAAGAGTAGCTGTGTGTGTAATGCCTGATCAGAAGTGTCTGCCATATTTTTCTGATCTATCTTATCCCATAAATACAGGGGAGTAGTAGACCTTTTTTCATCAACATCGAGATTTTAGATTAAATGTACTGTATAAGGTAAAGTGTCTGTCTTTGAGTTTCAACAAGCTTAATCAACTTTTTTTCACTTGCTCATTTTAAATGGTCCTGTGGTGTGACAAAAGGATTTTTGAAATTAATTAAGAACCTGTAGTGATGTCTTAAAAGATTAATTTATGGTAATTATAACAATTAGCAAAATGTTGTTTTTCACAAAATAGTTATTATTAAATGACTATTAGTCATTTGGTAGCTAAATCGTAGTTTGTGGAGGATTAGACATGCAACGGAATATTTTATATACTGTAGTTAATATGAATATTAGATCCAATATTATAATGTATGTAATATATGTTGTCATTACTAAAATTATAGTAATACACTTTTAACTGACTTTTAACTGCAACTCAACATTTCAATATGACTATGTGAAGTATATCACAGTATATCCAAGTGTGCTGGATTGTGGTGCTTTATTTGTATATTGATATATTTTCATTGTTAAGAATACGATGTAAGAATTATATAAGAAGCTTTGAAGGCATTGAAATCCAGCTTGGCGACACCTGCCTTCCACTCTTCAGTCTGATTTTTAATGTACCTTGATATTTTTATCACGTCTCTGCCACTGCTGTTCTTGCCATTCTCGTTTTTCACCAGGGCTGGTGCGGAGCTGTCAAAGAACAACCCGTCACTCGCTCCTCAAAAACGCTCTTCACCTCCAGCCATTTTCTCTGTGCAGGAACATCAAGCCCCGCTCGCTTCCTCAGACTCCTTCCTCCTTGTTCCTTTTTCCCTCTGTCTTCAGTCAGTTTTAGTCAGTTTTTAGTCATCTATCTATCTATCTATTAGGGATGCCTCGGTACGCGTATCGGTACCGTCTGGTTCTCAGACAAATTCCAAATGGAAGTGATCATCCCTATCCCCTTGGAGTGAGCAGGGAACGTGCGTGCCATTATGTAGTCGTTTGGAATGCACTTGGCGAAGGGAGCAATGCAATTTCCTCATTATCTTCAGCTGGCATGTTCCTGTGACAACGCAGCACGGTATCAATCAGCAGATGTCGCTGTTTTAATGTCATAAATGTCTTTTTATTGGTGTTAGCATAATTGTTGCAAATAAACATACATTTTTTTATGTTAAAAAGTTTCTAAAATATGCTAATCTATAAAAACTAATATGTATAAAACTTGTTAAAATATAAAATGTATATTTTTTTTATGCCGGCGTCCGTCAGCAAATGTGCTGATGGACACTGTGCTGCGTTGTCACGGGAAAATGCCAGCTGAAGATAATGAGGAAATTACATTGTTCCCTTCGCCAAGTGCATTCCAAACGACTACATAATGGCACGCACGTTCCCTGCTCACTCCAAGGGGATAGGGATGATCACTTCCATTTGGAATTTGTCTGAGAACCGAACGGTACCGATACGCATACTGAGCCATCCCTACTATCTATCTATCTATCTATCTATCTATCTATCTAGCTATCTATCTATCTTATTCTGTTAATCTGTCATTCTGTCATCTATTGTTGTATCAGTTGTTCTATCCATCCATTCATCCAAACAGCCGAAATCTTCTCAAAAAATCTATTGTTCTATCATTCTTTTTTCTATCTGTCATTCTATCTGTCATTCTGTCTATCATTTTGTCTATTATTTTTTCTATCTATCATTCTGGCTGTCTATATCTACCATTATATTAATCTGTCAAGCTATCTATCTGTTGCTCTATACAGGTGCATCTCTGAAAATTAGAATATTGTGAAAAATTTCATTTTGTATTTGTAAGCATATTAAATGCAAAGTTGACTGGAAGGAAGAAATTGGGTAGAAAAAGGTGCACAAGTGACAGGGATGACCGCAAGCTTGAGAATAATGTGAAGCAAAGCTGATTAAATCACTTGGGAGAGCTTCACAAGGAGTGAACTGAAGCTGGAGTCAGTGCATCAAGAGTCACCACACTCAGACGTCTTCAGGAAAAGGGCTACCAAGCCATTTCTGAAACAGAAACAACGTCAGAAGCATCTTACCTGGGCTAAGGAGAAAAAGATCTGGACTGTTGCTCAGTGGTCCAAAGTCCTCTTTTCAGATAAAAGTAAATTTTGCATTTCATTTGGAAATCAAGATCTGGAGTCTGGAGGAAGACTGGAGAGGCACAGAATCCAAGCTGCTTGAAGTCCAGTGTGAAGTTTCCGAAGTCAGTGATGGTTTGGGGTGCTGTGACGTCTGCTGGTGTTGGTCCATTGTGTTTTATCAAGTCCAAAGTCGATGCAGCCTTCGACCAGGAGATTTTGGAGCACTTTATGCTTCCATCTGCTGACAAGCTTTATGGAGATGCTGATTTCCTTTTCCAGCAGGACTTTAGCATCTGCCCACAGTGCCAAAACCACTTCCAAGTGGTTTGCTGACCATGATATTACTGTGCTTTACTGGCCAGCCAACATGCTTGACCTGAAACCCATATGGAATCTATGGGATATTTTCAAGAGAAAGATGAGAAACAGTCGATCCAACAATACAGACGAGCCGAAGGCTCAATAGTAGCTCAGCAGTGCCACAGGCTGATCGCTTCCATGCCACACCCCACTGATGCTGTCATTTGTGCTAAAGGAGCCCCGACCAAGTACTGAGTGCATAAATAAACATACTTTAAAGAACCTGAACTTTTCTGTTTTTCAGATCCTTTTTTTGATTGATCTTAGGAAATATATATTTTGAGATACTGGATTTTTGACTTTCATGAGCTGTAAGCTGTAATCATCAAAATTAAAACAAAAAAACTTTGTTTTACTAATGTTTTACTTTACATGTAATGAATCTAGAATATATGAAAATTTCACTTTTTGAAATAAGTTACAAATAAAACGTTTTCACGATATTGTAATTTTTTGAGATGCACCTGTATATTTATCGTTCTATATGCTGTGCTATCTGTTAAAATTATATTTAATATATATTTAAGATAGATTAGATTTTAAGATCATTATTTTAATGAATTAAAATATTCACTACACATCGTTTGTAATACACCTCCCATCCTGCAGATGTTTCTATGTGTAATTGTGATTGGGTTTTTTTTTTTTTTTTTTTTTAGAAAAAAAATTTGCGTTATTGTGCATTTAGTTTTGTATGTTAATGGCCAAAATTTATTTAAAAAAAACCCCACAAATATTTGAGAAAAGTCTTCTGCGGTCACAGTGCATGTTGGATAAGCCTGCAGCGCCTAAAGTGCTGGCTTGTTTTGCTTCCCTGCTCACCTCATTGATAACCGCTGTGCTGCTCTGTAGCAGTTTTCTGTCTCTTCCTCTCACTCTCTCTCTAGCTCTTACTATTTGCACGGTAAACAACTCTTCTCCCCTATTATCTCTGTCTGCACAGCTCTTGGTAGCAGCAGGCCCACGTCTGTAATTATGCTAGGCTGTACACAGACACGAGGACGTGAGGGCGGCTATTGATAAGAGCCAAGAGTCATTGTCACAGCTGCCCTTTAACTGCCTGTCGGAGACCATTACGGGGTCTGTCCACTACGAGGGAATGGAACAAAAAAGTTTCAGGTTGTTACCACCCCCTCAGGCGCTGGGGAGAATTCTTGCCGCTCTAAACAACAGAGGCCGTTAAGTGGGCTTGCTGCATCTCGGTGTGTGGCTGAAGTGGTATAAGGGCCCTCCACTTGCCACAGGTTAGGTTGCTGAAAAGATACTTATTCACTCACTGCTGTAAACATGTGGACACGGTTTGAGCCTACTCACTAACTTTTTTTTTTTTTTTTTTGTGAATTCAGCGGAAATGTTGCAGGCTGTGACTCTGAGAAAAATAAACTCTTGACTTTGCTTGAAAGAGGGTAATGAATAAATCTAGGTGTGTGTGGGTTTTAGAATGACCTCCACACCAGCGCTGCAGTTGATTTTAAGAGTGCTTTAGATGCTAGTTGTAGTTTTGTGTGAAAACCATAGCACTGTTGGGCACTTGCAGTGTAGACAACGGATTATTATCGCAACATTAACCAGCGATTTTCTGTTATTTACTGAATTTTAAAGCTAATTCAAAATGCTGAGAGACTTGGGCATTGTTTCCTGTACACTGACATAACTTGAATCTTTAACTACCATAGTGCAGTGCCATTTTTGGAGGAATTAACTAGCTAGTCACAACTGCTTCCCAAAACCATAGTAACTTTGCCACACATCTGCCATTCCAACCATGCTGGTTCAACAACATAGAGGTAGTCACACAGGTAGTGCAGTAATAACTCATGCTAATTAATTGGTTTGAGATTGTTCTCCATTGTTTTGCTTTATTTTCAGATGTTTGGTTGAAACACAGATTCCCTCTTATGTCACTTTCTGGGGTTCTAACCTGGCTTACTCGTACAAATTTTTACAACCTCACTTGTACGTTTTGTGAAAAATCGTATGCATTTTACGAGGTGGTAAATTTGTAGGAATTGGTACTGATTAACACCCCTAAACCTACCCCTCACAGAAATTGTACAAAATTGTACGAGTGAGGTCGTACGAATTAGCCACCTCTTAAAATATGTACGAATTGGTTGTGAGATAGCGTTGGGGGATTCCCGTGGGGTGTTAATGCATTTGAGAGACATAGAATGATAATAACATACAGTGCCCTCCAAAAGTATTGGAACAGTAAAGACAAAATTGCTCTGTTGGCTGTGGAGTCAAGACATTTGCAAATATGATTAAAAGATAAATATGAGACAAAACTACAGAATGTCACATTTTATTATTAGCCGTTTCAACACATACATGTTTTACCAAATAGAAAGAACAGCACTTTTAGAGTTCATCCCATTCATTGATGTGAGCATAAGTATTGGGACAGTTGAACATAAGGCAGATATAAAAGATTAAAAGCTATTATTTAGTTGCAGATCCCTTGCGCACAATCACAGCAGTGAGTCTGTGACCCATAGACATCACCATACTCTTGGTCTCATCCTTTGAAATACTTTTCCCAGCCTTTAATGCAGCCAATTCCAATTGTTGCTTGTTTTGGAGAGTTTCTGCCTTTACTCTCCTCTTCAGCTGGTGAAATTCATGTTCAATTAGATTTAAATCTGCTGATTGACTTGGGCAATCTAAGCCTTTCCATTTCTTTGCCCTTATAAATTTCTTGACTGAACTGGCAGGGTGTTTTGGGTCATTGTCCTGATGCAATATGAAGCACTTTCGAATGAATCTGGTGGTATTTTCTTGAATAGTGGTAGGCAAGATTGTTTTGTACCCTTCCAAATTCATTCTGCTACTGTCATCATACATTGTCATCAGTAAAGTTGAGAGGGCCTGTTCCAGAGGCAGCCATGCATGCCCATACCATGACACCACCTCCACCAATCTTTACAGATGAGGTTGTATGCTTGGGATCATTGCAGTTCCCTTTTTTTTTCTCCACATTTTTGCTTTCCCATCACTTAGATAAAGGTTCATCTTTGTCTCATCGGTCCATAAACACAGTTCCAAACTCTTCTGGCTCACCTTTGTGCTTTTTTGCAAACTCTAATCTTGCCTTTCTATTTTTGGTGCTGGTCAGAGGTTTGCATCTTGCTGTGTAGCATCTGTAATTCTGTGTCAAAGTCTCCTGAGGACAGTAGATTGTCAGAGCATCACCCCAGCTTTCTGGAAGTTGTTGGTGATTTTACAGACACCTCTTTTAGGGTTCATTTTCACAGCTTTTATGATTTGTCTGTCATCAACTACTGTTGTTTTCTCAGCCGATCAGGTCGTTGTTGGTTGCTGGTGTCGCTGGTGGTTTCCAAACTCTTGATTTCTCCATGCCCTTTGTTTTTGCTATAGCTATAATTGACTTCCTCTTTTCTTTTAGCATCCAAATTACTTGCTTTTCTCTTAAAGTCAGCTCCCTCATCTTCATCCTGGTTTGTGTGTGTCATTATCGAATGCAAGATTCAGAATGCAAAAGTAATGGATATAACTGATACAACACATTCCCTGCTTTTAATATCTGAAGAATGAATGCAACAGGACACAACTGATCACTTAGAAAGACCTGTGAGGCAACTGTTCCAATACTTATGCTCACATCAGATAGAGGGATGAAACTCTAAAAGTGCTGAACTTCTTAGCTGGTAAAACATCTGTGTGTTGAATCACCCAATAATAAAATGTGACATTCTGTAGTTTTGTCTCATATTCATCTTTTAATCATATTTGTAAATGTCTTGACTCCACAGCCAACAGAGCAATTTTGTCTTTACTGTTCCAATACTTTTGGAGGGCACTGTATATATAATGACAGATATAGATGGTACTGCATGATAGCTTGCTTATTTTTTCTCAAGAGCATGATCTACTTAAGTCCACATCATACTAACAAGAAACTATGCTTCTAACCACAATTTGAGAGCTGTAGTTCCAACTTTGCAATGCATAGTTCCATTGGAACTATGGTTTCGGGAAACAGTGTTGGTAATGACAGAACTTGCAATCATAACTTGCTAACAATGCTTTTGGTAACCACCCCAGAATAGTAGTTGATTAGCATGCTGGGCGGGGAATGCATGATGGAATATCAACTTAGTAGGCTAATCAGTTATCATGCTAACTAAAAATCTAATTGTTTTGAACATTTGTTGTAAAGATTATATGATGTGAGAGTCAAAAAATATTTGCGATCTAGTGCATATTTCTGACTCAGAATGATACTGTCCATCTCAGCAATATCCAGGCTCCGTGGGAAACATTAACTTACGTCAACGGTTCTTGTGACACTTCTCTTTTGTTGCTCTCATAATGTAGTGATTTTAAAAATTAACATAGCTTTGCGTAGCTGCCAGTTGTGAGATGTTAATGAGAGTGCTGCTATCTCAGCTGCTTAGTCTGTCACAACAGTGTGAGCTATTTTCAGGAAAGGCATGTGATTTTGTGTGCGCCTGTGTGTGCAAGTGTATGTTTGCAAAGTTTAGAGGACAGCTGTCCTTTTTCACTGTGTAGTATGTAATTTTCAAGGCTGTAAATAGAGGATGCATGTGGGTTTTTAACAAGGACCCAGAAAAGACAGGGTGAGAAGAGGGGAGGAGGAGTGCAGGGCGAGTTGCACACAAAAGTTTGTTGATATCCCTTAGCAATAGTAGTTGTAACCTTTTAAGCGGATCTGCTCTAAAAAATAGTTAGACGTCTGCGATTACTGGACAGTTAACCATGTTTTTGTGGCCTTTTGCACTTGATATACTTGAATGAAACAACTGAAAGCAGTAAAAAACAGATAGTAGCTTGTTCCTCTAATGAGAACTGCAGTTAGCGCCTGGTTTGTGTCATAGCTGTGAGCTGACTTCTCTTTTTTTATGTATTTAGAACATCAGTTGTCAACAGACCTTCAAAACCCTCCAAGCTGTATGCTTTCAACAGGCTGTGTAAATACAGAGTGTATTCTCCAAGTGCTAATCTCGCTAACTAGCTCTTGAATGAGCCCTTGTTTTCCGAGGATAATGATAAAGCATTCACACATTTACCACCAGGTGTTACTCATCTTTCATCTTTTCCTTTGTGTTCCTGCATCTCTCGCATCTTTGGTGACCACCATCCCCTTCGCTTCCCGTCTCATTCTCCCAACAGGTTTTTGATAATGGAGCTGCCATGTTTGCCACATCTGCTCAATCTTTGAGTGCGCCTTAGATTACAGACTCTGGAAGCCCGTAGTAAACCCTGATGAGTCGGTGGCATGATAATGTTAGACCCTCAGCCAGATCCGTGGCCTCCGGCGTCAGCTGGAATTGTGGACTTTGTGCCATACGCCTTCAGAAGTGCCAAGCCACAACACTTGATACTTCGAAGACCCTAGATATCTTGTTTGTCATGGTCCAAATGTGTAAAGAACATGTTTGTAATGTTGTTCGGCTTGTTGTAAACACTGGGTTCAAATATGCTTTGAATATTTCTTGGTTTATTGCAGTTAGGGATATCTGGAGGATGTTACTAGAGCTGCATAGTTGTTGAGCTCAGATGTTATCTGCAGGCCTGGGTTTAATTGCATTGCTTTGTATCAAGTCAATCATAATTAGACTCTGAATTCAGTTCCATTTTTGATGTAGTGATCTTAATGTTGTGTTATTTATTATTTCTTAATATGTTAGGACACATACTGGTGCAGTAGCAGTGAGATAATTAAACTGGTACCTTTGAAAAAAGGTTGTGCGTTGTCTCCAGGACTACATTGACCTTGGCTTGAGTTTTTAAGTCTAAAATGGCAACATGCATCAAAAACTATCTCAACCATGCTGTGTGGTCCCTGCTGACCCAGGTTTACACCTTTGACCTACAGCAAGTGTCTACATGTAGGTCAAAGCCTTGTTTTAGCACAGCTTAAGTTCTGCGTGACACATGATGTGATGAGTATGTCAGACCTTGCTTTGTATGTTCTTAGAAGGTTCATAGGTTGGCGAATCATGCATGTAGCCATTCATGGTTTTGTTGTGCGCGAATATATAAATTTTCCAGAAACAGGTTCAAGTTTGTGACCACTAGGGTATGCTGTTACCTAAGTTTTATAATGATGCGATTGCAGAGAAGCATATTTGAAACTACTAATTTGATGCAATATTGGGTGAAATGTCTATTTAGTACATTTGATTTTGATTTATTGTTTAATAGTTTGTGCCATATGTTGGATAAACTATATTTGGATCGCTTTGACTTCTATAATTCAAAATCTAATCTCTTAATGTTTCCTTTCTTATGTGTGGGCCATCAGAGTACGACTTGTATTTCAGTATGAGCAGTTCAGTGTTACATTTAGGAAGAAATTTGTGCAGAAATCAAGCGTATGCTGAGATCATTCAGTGGTCATTTATTATGTAAAACTTGCCACTGGAAATAGAGAGACCCTGCTGGCCCTTTGATGTTGGCCTTGATTCCGTTGAGAAGAAGAGGGGATGTGCTGTTCCCAGCATGCATTTCACCTTTCCCGGCATTTGTGCTGTATTTTCATATAAAATGCGTAAAGCATGTCTGTAGATTCTGTACAGATGTGGACTGGAATTATATTGTCATTTACATGCAGTAATCCAGCTAATAATTTCAAATTCAGGCATAAACTTTAAACATATTGGCAGTGCTGTACAGCAATACTGCGTTGTGGTTGGTTTTTTTATTTGCTTTTTTGTTTGTGACCGTTGTATGGTTGACTGTTGTATTCTACACTCTTAAAACTAAAGGTTCCAGAAGGAAGTTCTCACAGTGATACCATAAAAAAAACATTTTGGTTTCCCCAAAGAACCTTTCAATGAACTTAAAATAGCCATTTTTGTCTTAGTGTGAGAAATATTTTAATAATCTAAAGCTTTTTTCCACTATAAAGAAAGTTTTTGCAGTGGAACAGTTCCATGGATGGTAAAGGTTCCTCATGGAACCATAGATGCCAATAAAGAACCTTTATTTTTTTAAGAGTGTGCCTGGAAAAAGTAAAGATTTACTGGGTTTTATAGATACTGGGTTTTATAGATACTGGGTTTATACAGCAAATGCTTTGGAGGATTAGATAATTGCTGGATTGTCTAATGTTTGTCAAATGTTAGTAATGTCAAATATTTTGAAAGATTCTGAGATTTGTTTGCAGACTAAATTTCTGTGAAATATATGTACTTTTGTAAGGACACAAATCATGTTGATCTGTGATTGGCTGCACTACATGTCAGTCAGATGGTCTCTTCCTGTCCAAAAAGGTGGTACATCAGCAGAATAAGCCTTCACTCCTAAAGAGTTAAACATATTTCATTCTGGATGCAGGATCCCCTATTGTTCCAATTCAGCATATGGTCTACAATATTTGCTCTAGGATGTGTCTTGAGTTCAATCATGCATTTCCTCTGAAACTGGCTGTCGATGCTGTAATATAGATGCACATGATTGCAGTCATGGCTCCCGTGGCTCAAGTGCAAGCAGAGGATCAGATTTAATTAACGTCTAGCCCCCCGGCATCTCTCCCGAGGACGGTCGCGTTCAATAGCGAGTGGCTAGCACGTTCGCGTTCCCTCTCTCCCTCACTGTAGTCTGGTTAACACGCCAGCAGAGGAACTGGAGAGCTTTTCTCTCTTCTCTTCATTGAGTTGCGCAGCCACATCGCAAAGCCAGAGGGCTCGTCTGTGTTCTCTTCATCCCTCCCTCTTACACACACACTCACACACATAAGCACAAACTAATGTGTCACACACAAGCAGTCGTTTGTAGATTTGTATCACAGTTGTCACTCGCTTTACCTAAAGTTGTGTTTGTGTCTCCGGGGAAATTGCGACTTTGCCTTGATGGTCTAGGGGTTCTTATACATTGAGGCTGCATCCGAAATTGCTTACTTTTCTAAGATATAGCTGAAAAATTGTATGCCAGTCAGTATTATGTTTGAATTCACAGATTTCATATAGGTGAAAAGTTAACCTACTCTTACCGACAAGATTCTGAAGTATGCATCCATCCATTGGGCACTTTGCTACACTGCCTGGCCAAAAAAAAAAAAAAAAACGCTGAAGAGTGTAGGTTTTGGATCAGTATTACAAATCCTGAATACATTCATAATACACACATTCATACTACATTCATTTTTATTTTTTCGAAACTGTTGGATTTTGCGCAACTTTGTGAGAAACATATTTTCACACATTATATAGCTTTATGCTGTAGCTTTATATTTATACAACAGTTCTTTCTGGTCCTCGAATCTGATTGGTTGATAGAGTGTGATATTCTATTGATATCAGAACTCCAACAGTTTCAGCGTATGTATCAATCCACTTGCGGTATTTCTCACAGCGAGTGTCATGGCGGATGCTTAAATCCACTATAACTTTATAAATAATACTGTTTTGTGTCACAAAATGTAGTTTTAAGAGTTTTTTAGGCAAGAATGTGTACTTGTTCAGACTTAAAATGTGCAGTTTGTTAATAAAGATAACATCTATTTAAAAATTTGCTTCTGCGTTTTTGGAGATGTGAGCTCATGAACCCACCGAGAGCAGCCTCACCTCGGCCAGATTTTCTGGAATTTGCCACTGGCTCTGATGTCTGATGTGTGTGTGTGTATATATAATCATAATCTCATAGATCTCACACCTTTGGACCTCACTGTATATACAAATAATGGACAGCAACTATGTAACTGGCCTGTAAACTGATAAGTCGGACAAGTGTTGCTTTTTTTTCCCCAACAGTAACTTTTGATTTCCCTGGACAGTAGAAGTTACTCGTGCTGGATTAATCGCTCGGACTTGAGAGCAAGCCAGAGTTTACTGAAGGGGAAAATTAATTCAGTCCTCCATGTCCAAAGGACAAAGAGCCTTAGCCATCTCTACTGGCAGAACAATCCCCCTCTCCGACTCCGGATGAGACACCTAAAACTAAACACTGTCGCCAAGTATAACAGCTCAGCCCAGCACGCTTTCAAGGACTGCATTTACCCTCGCCTAACTGTACTGCTCCAAAGAAATTGAGGGCCTGTTGGCTTTCATTTAAGAAAGGAGTGCTGGATTTACTGGATGCCCACTATACTGCATTAGATCCTCTGTCTCATTGCACCTTAACTAACAGCAGAGACTCTGAAGGTCTGCAGAAGTCCATGAAGCTGAAAGATTTTTAGTTTAGTTCCCTCTCTCTCTTTGAATGACACTCCCTGCTGTTGTTTCTTTAAAAACTTTGCCTTTTACACACATTTTAGTTCTCAGCACAGGGAATACTTTGAATTAGAGATGTACTGTAAAAATGCACTGATGCATCACTATGTAACAGATCTAACAATGAAAATTAAATTCAGTGAAAATGCATTTTTTATTTTATTTTATTAAACCTTTTACATTAAGGTTCCATTAATTAACATTGGTTATTGCATTAACAGTGAGCAATAATTTTTTTTGTTATTATACAGTGTTTATTAATCCATGATAACATTATAGTAAAAATACAACTATATAACTTTTTAATTGATAGTAAATGTTGAAATTAACATCAACTAAGATGAATAAATGCTTCAAAAGTATATTTCATTGCTAGTCCATTTTAAGCAATATGGTTAACTAATATTAACAAATGGAATCTTGGTGTAAACGGTTACATATTTTATTTTATTGCATTTTATTCTGTTGTTAAAAATGTCACAGCATTTCTGTCCATGATTGAAATGTGATTACGATGTGACAGCATCCGACTGATTGCAATATGGAATTTGAGGACTAGCTGTCATGGCATGTAAATAAGGTTGCGCTGCTATTAAAGGGCATTTTATCCTCAGTTAGTTTGAAGCATTAGCGTCATTCTCGCCGAAGCGGGTGAGAGATGACATCAGCTGTCATGTCTTGATATTGAGTCAATCGCCGTTCCATCTTTAGCCGAGCCTCTCTTACCTCTCCGCAGCGTGTACAGAGTAAGCAAGCTAAAGCTGCAGTTGACAGTCACATTAGGCCACAATTACGCTGTTGAGATGTTTTTTATGAGTTATGCAGTCATTAAAACGGGCCGCATTATGGGCGGCTCAAGAAGTGCTTCCCCACTGACCCAGAGCTAATTTTCTTCCCCGCATGCATGCTGTATTTGATTTGTTGGTGCTCGCGGATGCAGACTGGAAAGATGCAAATTTGATTGTCAAATCATATGCCATTTTTTCCTCTCCTTACTTTAGCCTTTTCAGCCACGGGCACTAAAGTCGCTGGGGTAGAAAAACATTTTGAAAGATGTAAATTGTTACTATTTTTCCCCTCTGGGAGGGTGAAAGATGGTGGTTAGGGTGTCCTGTGCGTCGAAATGGAAAACTATTAGATGTTCGAGTCATTCCAGCAGAAAGTTTCCCATTATTTGAGGTGGGATGATGATATGAATGTACCTCAGAGGTCACACACGCATTCTGAATGTGCCGGGAAAGATGCAACTACAGTCTTTTTTCTTCTTTCTTTATACATATCTGGTGCCATAATGCTGCTTTTCTGAAAGCTTGTTGATCATGTTTTGATAGCGTGTCTTTTCCTGTCAACATTTATTCTAATGGGGTTGTGTTTCATTAAAGTATCAAATTTGTCTCCAATATTCTTACTTGGGGGAAATAAAAAGACATAAATGAGACAACAGAGATATAAAATGAATGGAGATTGCATAGCTCTGATCATTTAGTCTTTAGAATGTTATAGTTCATACTGAAATCTGACTTCTGCAGGTTCTCTATAAATCTGAGTGCAGTTTGAAACATTTCTTCTGAAGCTCTAGAGAAGATACATTGATGGAGAAGGATAACTGATTGAGATATTAAACATCTAATTGGGATTTTTCTTTCTGGGAAGTTACAAAAGTTATTGTATATTATAATGATTTTGTACTAATAATGTTTTTCTCTTTCTCTCCCTCTCCTGCTGCCTTTGCTGCTTCTGCACCATTTAGGTAAGTCTCTTTAATATTATTAATATTATGTATCATTGTCTGTCTCACCCAAAGAGAGCCCTGTCTTTATGATGACCTGATGACATCAACCACAATGGACTCTCTGTATATACATGCAGTTAAAGGTTACAAGGTCACGCTGATGTTAGTGGTTTGATGGGTGACATCAGTGCATGTGTGTTTAATTTTAAATGGATTTGCTCACCAAAAAAATTAAAATGTGGATCAAAATGGGTTAAAACATATTTCGAAATATCATCATATATATTGCATGGAAGAAAGAATGTCATACAGGTTTGGAATAACATGAGGTTGAGTAAATTATGACAGTTTTCATTTTGAAGGGATTTTAAAGAGGTTTTAGGGTTTTGTAGTACTTTGACCTGCTAGAAATAGGCCCGTCGTTCCATTTTGGTGCATGTAAATCTGAACGTTTTAAATGTGAGCTGTTTAATTCAGGTTCAGAAAAAAACGTCTATGAAATTTTTATTTTTACCTTCATGCCTTTCTGTGTTGATATTTAGAATAAACGTTTTTATTTACTTATTTTTAATCCGTCTTTGCAAACTAGTCTAAATATCCAAAATACATTCTGGGCCATCTTTGAGGAGGCACTGTGAAGTCTGAAATCATTTGAAGTGGAGCTGGCTGGGTCTTAATAAGATCTGGGGGTTGGAAAGGAGAGGCGTGCATAGCAGCCATGAAAATAACCGCTTCCCCCTCGCACAGGAAGTGCTTATCAGCATGTCCCAGGGGGGTGGCAGGACTGCATAATGCCAGTCTTACTCTCTGCTTGGCTTGCCCTGTCAAAGCCTGATGGCTTTAAGGAACAACCAGCAAGAGGGATGCCGCAAGCACTCATAATGCACCATTTGCAATGATTGTGTTTCTCACACTAAGACAGCTGCTGTACTGTAAAGAGGTCATCCAGCTCTTTTAGACTGGTGTCAGTCAGCTGGGACAAACCAATGGAGATGTGATTTACTTTGCTGGAGGCCAGCTAGCAATTACCTGCAGCCCTAAGGCTATGGAAATAATGTCTGACTGATCAAAAAAACCTGTGAGCTTAGAGACTGTCGCATTCTGGGCGTTACATTTTCTGAAGTGGTTCAAAACCATCTTAAGAAATACGATCGAGTGACACATTTCAGTCTTGGTTATTACTGCCTGCCAGGACTCCATTGCTGTTGAAGTGCAGACAGGTCTGTCAGCCTTGTGTAATATGATGTTCACAATCCATTTTACTCCCATAATATGAAGTATTTATGGGTGGAAAATGTGTTAAGTGAGGAAAACCATGTAGGGTAGGACTTGATTTTAGCCAAGTATCGAGTGTCGGAAATATCCTTTTTTATTAAGGGGCAATAATTGCAGTCTATTTACAGTATAAAATCTTTAATTTACTGGCCTACAATAAAACTTTGTGGAATATAGACCTATGAAAATAAAGCTAAAATAATTTTCTTATTTTTAGCTTTTGAAGTATTTATTTACAATGCTATTTTCTGCCCATTTTTTGCCCTGAGGCCTGGTTAATTTCTGATCATGTTATTGATTTACAGTAAACATTAATGTTAACCAATGGTAACCAACATTAATTTGGAGAGTCATCTGTAAGAGTTTAGAAATGCTGTATTTGTTACGGGGCAAACGAGACGTGAGGCATGTGGTTCCATTTGCAGGCTTTTATTATGAAACATGGTCAAAACACAGGCAGGGTCGGACAGTGGCAAACAGGTATAACACGGGCAAGACAAAGAGTATTCCTAGGACAAGCGTGGGTCTTCGATCAGCGAACAGTATCCAACAGGGCGAGGCAAAGAGAGATAATTCATGTACACAGCAATAATCCAGACAGGGGAAAACACAATCCGAAACAGGCAAGACAAGACTAAGACTATGAAAACTACTATAGGCTCCGTAAGGTAGTTATCGGCTAGGGTTAGGACTGCAACAACTAATCGATAAAATCGATTATAATCGATAATGAAAATCATTGACAACGATTCTCATTATCGATTAGTCGGGTCTGCCCACAGTGCACGTCCAACTTCAGCAGGTCGCGTCAAATTAACGTTACAGCACTGAATAACGCATTTCTATGGACAAAATGCATCTAATAATAGTGGAGGAAACAGAATGAGATTCTGCGGGAGAAGTACGTGATCCAAGCTGCACAAAACATGAGAATTCTTTATTTTAAGCTTTAAGTTAATAAGTAGCTTTAAGGGATAACTGCGTATAGTTGTCTGAATATAAATATCAGATGCTTCATAGCTGCCTTTTACAGGATAAAGAAATTACAGTAAATGTGACTGTGATCAAAAAGTTGGTTAACACTGAGTTTGTGTTTTTATTCGTCTTTATTATCTTTATTATTATCTTAATTTTTGATGAAGAGATTTAAACTATAGGCCTATTTACAGTGCTTAACAAATTTATTAAAACAAATCTATTTAAGGTTTATAACAAATAATGTAAGCTTTGTGCCACTGCTGCTCTAAACTAACAGTATTGGTGTTTACTAAAATCATTTTTTAACTATCTGTATTGGTTAGTCCTCCAATATGCGTAAGGCCTTTAGTAACAGTAGGCTATGTCTAATGCTATAATATAAATATTTCTGTTATTTATGAAAGAATGAAAGCTCTATGAAAGATTTTTTCAGATACCCGATTACAGTCAAAAAGTACCTAAACAATGCCAACAAGAATGAATGCTGTTATGAAAGGCATTTTTTAATATTTAGTTGTTTCAGTTTGTTATTTGCCCAGTAAATGACAATAAAATTTTTAGATTTAAACAATTTTTTCACAGATTCCTAAAATATTTGTGCTTTCTCTTTATTATGACAGGTGGTCTAATAAATTAAGCTCTGTATGTTTTCATAGCATTCAGTTGGCACATTTGTTTGAAGGACGTTGGGCAGAATGTGGAAGTGTTTTTGGCAATAAAATAAAAAAAGAAGAAAATTGAGCTTTTTTTTTTTTTTTTTTTAATCCGATTAATCGATTATTCGGGGAAAAAATAATCGACCAACTAATCGATTATCAAAATAACCGTTAGTTGCAGCCCTAGCTAGGGTAGCGATAAGTGCATACAATACTCGGCAAACTAGATCAGGATCTGTGTTTTTATATGGTGTGTGTAATACCTCACAGGTGAGAGTGTGATTGGTGACAGCTGTGTGTGTGTCATCAGTGCAATGGTTGATGGGAATTGTAGTCTGGGGTAATGTGTAACAGTCTGTGTAGTGTGAGAGTCCTTGTGGTGACTGGGTGACCTCTGGTGGTGAGTGAACGGAAGTTCATAGACCGGATTCGTGACAGTATTACTTACCAGTTACTTTAATATTCTTTATATTTATGTATGTATTATAGTATCTATTAATATTTTGAATTAACTTTTATTTTTTATGTTTTCAATTTTATTTTTAATGTTAAAGTTTAGTAATTTTGTTTTTTATTATTATTTTTCTAGGTTTAATTTTATTATTATTATTATTATTATTATTAATAATATTATTAATATTGTTGTTGTTTTAGTTATAGTAATTTCAGTACTTCAACCTATTTTATTTCAGTTAGTTGCCAAGGCAATATTTTTCATTTTCATTTAAATTAAGTTTTTCATCTAATATTTATATTTTATTTCAGCTCTATTTCAAGTAATTTATTTAACTGTTTAAGTTTTACTTCATAATAACAACCCTGTTACTTACAACAGTAGCATAAAACATGGCTATAGCTATTAGTTAAGATTATTTTCCCCACTCTTTCTGCATAGGTGACTAGCAGTTGAATCATTCATAATAAAATTGTGAATATAATGTATACTAAAAAAAGCAAACAGGCTGTAGTTTGACTTCAACATCAGTCAAGTGCATCATGAAACTCTGCTTGGACCAGTGAACAGTGTCACAGAAAGGTTTTGTTAGAGTTCTCACTGTGCTTAAAGGGATAGTTCACCTTCAGTTGCTGGTCCCCATTGACTTCCATAGTATGGGAAAAACACTGCCAACTCAATGGGAATGCCAAGTCAGTGGGGGCCAACTGAAGGTGAACTATCCCTTTAAAAGGATCTAGGGTATGAGCACTAGAGCTGGATAGCAGGTGTGTGTGGGATAAAACAGCAGTAGGGCATGGGTGAGATGTGTAGCAGCAGAGGTCAAATGTTGTCAGGGCTATTATCGGTGTAGATGTTCAAGACTGTGCGGGGTGTATTGAACTCGCAGCCTCTCTCTGTCCCTGTCTCTATCTCTCTCTCTCTCACACACACACACACACACACACACACACACACACACACACACAGACACAGACACACACACACAGACACAGGCCGTCATCTGCCCTCTGGCTGGCCTTGATCCTGATTAAATGCAGATATGCTGATAGCCGAGCCAAGTGTTCTGTAATAACATTGATGAAGATTGATGGACCCTGTCTGTCATTCCTTTATTATGGCCATGCTTTTCTCTGATACAAGCAGTGTTTCCACTGCCATCCTACTAGGACTGAGTGATATTGAATATTTACCATATCAGGCTTGGTTTATTTTGTGTGTATATATATATATATATATATATATATATATATATATATAGATAGATAGATAGATATATATATATATATATATACCTATATATATATATATATATATATATATATATATATATATATATATATATATATATATATATATAAAAGCAGCATTGGAACATTTGCCATTAAGTTTCCAACAACCAATGAGCTTATGCATAGAAATATATTTAGATATTTATTAATAATAAAATTGAATATATTAATAAAATATTTTGAGATGTTTGTTTGTTTCTTTGTATTATTACAATTCAAAATAACAATTCAAAGTTTTCTGTTCATATATATTTTAAAATATAATTTATTCCTGTGATGACAAAGCTGAATTTTCAGCATCATTACTCCAGTTTTCAGTGTCACATGATCCAACAGAAATAATTCTAATATGCTGATTTGCTGTTCAAGAAATATTTCTTATCAACGATAAAAACCATTATGCTTCTTAATGTTTTGTGGAAACTGTGATTCTTTTTTTTTTGTAATTAATATTTATTATATATCAAATAAATAAAAAGTCCAAATAAAAAGTATTTTTTTGACAAGAGAATTATTTGGTAACATTTTACAAATTGTCAATTTTGATCAATTTAATGCACAAATAAGTGTTATTAATTTCTTTAAAAAACTGACCCCGAACTTTTAAACCATTCTCTCTCTCTCTCTCTATACACACACACACACACACACACACACACACACACACACACAGTACATACATGCATACATACATAGATACATATAGATATATATATATTTTCTGAGGTGACTTTGACAGAAGTCTCATTACCCACGAGAACTAACCTGGTAAAATGACTCCCTCTGCTGGCCATCGTCAGCTCTACATCTCATCTGATGATTTACAAAGCAGCTCCTCTATTAAAATGTCAGCAGCACATCCATTTGCCACAGCGAGCTTGACATCATTAAGAGCTTGATTGATCAAAGTCAACACTGGCCTGTTTAATTGTGCCTGACCCTCCACCTCCCCTTCTCTCCGGTGTCCCTCCACTGCAGTGGTTCATTGTGTTCTGGCGTTACATACAGGAAGCAGTCTGGGTCAACTGACCTTTAAATGAGGTGTTTAGGTTAGCAGCAGTCAACTGTGATGGGGGAAAATGGGTCAATGAAACACACATACACACACACACACTACCTAGTGCATTAACAGCGCTGAGTGCCTTTGCTGAGTCAGATGAGTGCTCATCCTCCCTCTAAATCCGTATAGTGCAGACATACTAAGCCACCCTGCAGAGGAATCATTCAAATTCATAATATTCATGAGCTGCTTTGCATATTGTTACCCTGTGCTTTGCGTGTGGTTATATTGCTTGTTCAAAGCTCTTCCATATTATTCACCTCAGCACACACAGAAATGCTCAGAAAGAGGGGCTTTGGTCCCACATTTCACCAGTGGCTCTCAACCCACTTCCTGTCAACTCCTGTAAAACACGCGCTGCTGTTCTCAGATACGCCCTTTTGAGCCCGACCGCACTATTTCCATGGCAACCACCTTCAGGTGCTCACATTTTCAGGCTTTGAAACTCCCCTCCACCTGCGTTTGGCGTACACGCTGCCGCCCTCTTGTGGAGCAAAGAGAGTTTTGGTGTGGGTATAATGGTTTTCGGTCATCAATTAGCCTTGTTTTAGGAGAGGAGAGGGTCGATAAGAGAAGCGCAGAGGTTGACTGTTCTCACGGGTCAGAGCCAGTGCTCACGGCTAGAATCAGAGGCAGAATGCGACGGCTGCTGCACAGCTGGCCCGGGGTCCTGCTCTCCTGGAGACCTTGTCACACTGCTCAGACTCCGGAGGAGGAAGCAGCAGGTGCTGGAGAGGAGGGGGAGGGAGTTGTCAATCAAGGTGAGAACAAGAGATGTAGGGAAAACTGATATGCATGAGTCACTTTAAAGGGGGATTTTGAAAGTGGGGTTTTTAAGGTCGTTATATTGAAAAAGGTGTGTGTTTGTGGTCACACTTTAGTTTGGGGACCAATTCTCACTATTGACTTTTGCCTTAGTAAACTTCTAATTTGCTGCTTATTAATATTTAGTAAGGTAGTCGTTAAGTTTAGGTATGGGGTAAGGATTATGGGATCTAAAATATGGTCATGCAAAATACGACATTAATATGTGCTTTATAAGTAATAATAAACAGCCAATATGCTAGTAATATGCATGCTAATCAGCAACTAGTTAATAGTGAAAATTGGTCCCTAAACTAAGTAAGTGTGTGTGTGTTATTTCTTTATACATTATACCATTGTGCATGAATATGTTAATCATTCAGAACCAACACTTTTTGTGTTGAAATACCATGGAATTGCCATCTGATACCCTCACTTTATGATACTTTGATATGGTACTTTTTTTTTTTTTGATTAGGAAATGAATATAGAAATAAGAGCTCTTGAAATACAACACAAATCTTTTTTTTTTCTTTTTCTTTTACATGTATGCTTCATCAGATGAAATTATTATCTAAATGAGTGCAGGGTTTATTTTATTTTATTTTTGTTTTCATTAGACTTATAGTGCCAGAATGTGTGTATTTTTTTACTTAAAAATAAAGTAATAAAATTAATTATTTATAATGATATTTTATTTTCTTTGTATTCTTGTATTTTATTTTATTTTATTTTATATTTTGGCCATCTGAGCACCACTTAGAATGCCAGATTTTTTTTTTTTTTTTACTTACAAGTAAATTAATAATAAAATTAATTATTTATAATGATATTTTATTTTCTTTGTATTCTTGTATTTTATTTTATTTTAATGGCAATTTTAGCACCAGTTTGAGTGTCAGTTTTGTATTTTAATTATATTGTCTTTGTATTCTTTTCTTTATTTATTTTATTGGCAGTTTGACTACCAGTTTGAGGGACAGTTTCATAAAAATATTTATAATGATATATTTATATTTCCTTTGTATTTTATTTATTTTATTTGAATGGCAATTTGAGCACCAGTTTGAGTGCCAGTTTTGCCAGAATGTATGTGTTTATTAATAAAAATTATTTATAATAATATATATTTAAAATGTAGTTCCTTGTTCCTTCCAGATTGAATGTTTTTAATAAAATTAATTATTTATATATATAAATTATATTTTCTTTGTCTTTTTTAAAATCCACATTTCTTATTTTAAACCTGTTTAGTGATACCTTTTTTGACTCTGGTTTAAATCGTATCCTTCTAAATTTAGCCAGTGAAAATTTTGCATTATGAATATGAAAAAAAGCAGCTTGACAATAGTGATTCATAATAATAGTCATACATTTCGAGCAAGGATGAGTAGATGATAAAACTTTTGTGTGAAACAAATGACTTGCGACTCGATTCAACTGACCATGTGAATGTGTGATTTCCGTCACAGCTTTTTTGAGCCAAACAATTTTTATTTTACCCAATAATCATGAAACTTTTCAAAAGATATGAAGTTGTTTTCAAAAGCCGCTTGGATCAAAGAATGGGCAGGATGCTTCCGCAAGTGTTTGTGGGTCTTTTTTCAGAGCGAGTGAGAGACTGCTTGAGCAAACGGCATGTGTTTGATGTTTGATGTGGCCTTCAAAGTAAAGGGGTGGTGGAGGTTCTTTTGTTAACTCTTTTTGTCGGCTTCCTTTCGGAAGCAGGGCTGTGTTTCTTTGAGAAATCACCATCATCAGTGTTTCATCAGACTTGATACACAGTCTGCCTGAAACAAAGGAACTGATTGCGAGTGACATTCCGAAGCACCAGAAGAGTTTCATTTTGCTCTCTTGTGTGGCGACACTCAGCGCTTTTGTGTTTTAAATCCCTATCAATCTACTTTCTCTTGCCACTCTTTCATCTGGAAAAAGCCACTTAAGTCAGTTCTGTGGGACGGTGATGCTTCACTAGACCTATTAATCGCTTGAGTTGCACCTTGGCCGGAAGACAAACCTGTCTGACAGGGACATCTGTGGGCTTTTGGTCTTTCAAAATAATATTTTCAGTCAAATGCAGGCCACTTATGCTGTAAACCATGGACTATCTATCTGACAGGAGACACTGAGAGGTCTGTTTGTCTCTTCTTGGCACCTGTCCTGAGTAGCAAATGGTCCCGTTGGAAGATTTTCACTCAAGGTCTTTTTTCCTTTGGGATAAGGTGGAGTTGGCGCTGCACACCCTAAAAGTGTCCAATCATGTCCGTTGGGAGATGCCAGAGTCTCGTCTTTGCCGGTCTTGCAGTAGCGGCATGCAAACCGAATGACTTTTTAAAGACGTTTGGGGAAGCTTGATAACTGCTGAGTTGATTAAACGTTGTCACGGTGGTGTTTGTGAAACTTCCCAAGTTCCCAAGCTCTTCCATCTGTTGTTAATGATATACATGAAATGTTATGAGAGGATATTATGGGAGTCTTGTTTTATTATAATATTAAGTGCCATAGTTCATGGCATCAGGTGGTGATACTGTATGTTTATTGGCAAGAAGTGACTCTTTTTCTTGTTTATCCTTTTTTCCCATACATTGCTTTCAGTAAAATTTAATTTAAGGATTGTTTTGAGAGCCAAAAGCAGGCCAGTGTGTATCATTACTGCGCTTCTGTTTGGACAATTTGTAGTTTGCGCAGCGCTATCAGTGGGTTGCAAAGTAAACCAAGTAAACAAGATTGTGCACTGTCTATTGGGTTGCTTAGATAATTGGAGTCACCACAAAGATCAGTTGGGTAAAACAGTTGCATCACACTTTTGAAGTGTTTGGCTTTCCATACGGCTCATAACTAGTAAGACAAGCTCTGTGACTATGAGGAAGCATTAAAGCAAGAAGCATGCTGGCATGCATGTCCGTGTGTGTGTGTATGTGTGTGTGTGTGTGTGTATATATATATATATATATATATATATATATATATATAAATATAAATAATGTGTGTGTATTGTGTGTATTTTCTTAAAATACTAACATGAATAATACGAATAAAATATATATATATATATATATGTGTGTATATATATATATATGTGTATATATATATATATATATATGTATATGTATATATATGTATATGTATATATGTATATGTATGTGTATATATATATATATATATATATATATATATATATATATATATATATACACACATACACATATACACACACTCTCACGCACACACACACACACACACACACACACACACACAGTAGTCAACATTTGAAGTGGATCAAAACCTTTCATCAAAGTTGTCCTAAGACAAGAACGGGTATTGTTTTGATTTTAGGACAACTTTGATGAAAGGTTTTGATCCACTTCAAATGTTGACTACTGTATATATAGAACAATAATGTACTATTGTTGTTGTTGTTACTAATAATAATTATATAATTATTATTATTAAAAAATTAAATAAAAATAAATGCATATATTATTTCTCTAACTCAAATGTTGACATACCAATTGTTACCATTCTTCATGTTTTTTTTTTTTTTTTTTTTTTTAGGTAATATGTGTTATTTACCGATGCAATGCTGAAGGCAGCATTAGAAGCGCCTCATTTGCATGAGATTGTGACGCATTCCCTGCACGTAATGGCCAGGGCTTCAGTCCGACCCTTCCATTTGCTTCCATTAGGCTGAATCAATATAGAGCTTTCTCTAAACTACAATAGTGAGAGACAGAGAGAGATGGCTACGTGCCTGCATTATTGTGCCTGCTATATTGTCAATTAATATCGAACTTAATTAGATGTTGATTAGCCAAACATTAAAACAAACATGACTGAAATAAGGAATAGTGCAAACGCTATAAATGGTAGTCAAAGTCAATTTATTATTTTGACCTGGAGATCCATGGAAATTTTGAGAGAGAGTTTTTATATAAAGTTTTTTTTTAAAGATAAAGTTTTTACTGCATGTGTTTTAAGCCGGTTAAGATATTAAACATGTTTAAGGCAATTTTTAACATTTAAAACCATGCTTCATAATATATGAAAGATTAATTTCAGTACTTAAGTGTTAAATCAAGTTAGTTTACTACAACCAGCTGAAGACTGTGTCAGATTGAGGCTACACTGATCACCAAAACTGTATTATTGGAGATTGGAAAAGTATAAACTGCTCTAATGAATCTCAGTATCAAATGTCAGTGTCTTATTTCTCTGCAGGAATGATTTTGGCACAAATTACAGCCCTCAATGCAAATTAATCACCATGTATCCCCCTACTCAGTTTTAAATAGACACTTCCTGCAGAACGCTGTGCCCTGGCACTAAGTACACATCATTTCAAGCTGCTCCCACAAACTAACAGTGATGTTTGTTTACTGTAATGGCCCACACAGCCCCAGATTTCAGTCCAGTCGAGTGGGATGAGGTGCAAAATGATGTACGCTGTTTATGTGGGCTGAAAAGTGATAATTATATATGTAACAGCTTTACATTTTAGTGCCCTGATTTGTTTGAACCTGCTGAAGCTATGGGTTGAATTGCAGCACTGCAGCATTAATTCTGTTTGAGCCATTTTGATTGATAGTGCAGTTCAACACTTTCACCGCTAGAGGCCGCTGATGTTGTACATAACAGAAAACCATTGTCCTCGCCATTTCAGCACCAGTACTGTTGGACAGCTCCCGCCATTGTCCCCGCTGCTCTTTATAGGCTGAAGGCTTTTTACTGCTCATTTATAATAGTTCAGTGCTTTTGCTCTTTATGGGGAAAATGTTCCCAGCCTGCCTCTAGCTTGCTTGTCAAAAACACGGTGGTTCAATTTTTCATGGTCTGGTTAATCCCAACCTCAAGATATACAGCATTCATGATGATGAAAGCTAAGCTATATCCTCTTTTAGTGGAGTGACATTTCCACTTGCTTGCTTTTAATAATAATGGTTTTATTAAACTGTGTTCTCAATTCTTCAGATTTCCTAAGAGAAAAATTGTCTTATTTGGAAGAGCCATTAAGAGAATTCATCCTCCAAGACCTCCAAGTCAGCAGGCCAAAAGGGGCGTTTTAGTGGAATAGACTGTTTTGACACACATTTTCCATCTGTCCGACTGTAGTTTCCATAAACGCTCTCAGCATCTAATGACTAGATTTGCCAGGACCCCCAACCCGGCAAGTTCACAGCCTCACAATTTCGTTTAATAACAGACCTCTGCACCAGTATGTCACGTTGATGTGACAGGCTACATGCATCCGTGCACATCAACACCCACCAATTACTTGACTTCACATGCACGCAAATGTAAACTCGGCAACCCTTATGGAACGGTTTCCCATTCAAGTCAGCTGTCACCTTCAGAGCTGTTATGAGAAAGCATAAAGCATCCTACTGGTTTGATTGGCATTGCCGCCACGTGCATCCAGGGAAAATTGATTGCACCATCCCAGGAGACGAACAAGAGACTTGATTCCCGTTATTTAAGAATGTTTCACACACATGTGCAGTCCCTGTAATTGAGATTGAGGGAGTGATCATGGACCTTGAAGAAGTTGATTTGTCAGTGAGCATGGACAGAAAAACACATGCTCAACTCAGTATTTAAGAATCTCTAAAATATACATTTTGTGTGTATGTATGTGTGTGTATATCATATATTTCTATATAAAATTAAATTTTTTTGAAAGTTTTTACATTTTAAATAGTTCTTATACTTCATCTAAACTACTTTTAACTATTTTGCATGTATGTATGTATATATATGTGTGTGTGTGTGTGTATGTATATATATGTATGTATATATATATATATATATATATATATATATATTATATAATTTATATTATTTTATGAAAAATATGTAAAAAAAATTATTTTGTGAAAATTATATTTTAGTATATACAAAATATTTTAAAACATTCTTATACTTTATAAACAAACTGTTTTAATTCTATTTTTTCATAAATTATATGTATATTTTACATGCATATTTAAAATGACATTAAACTGTTATGTAAATATTCATATTTAACTATTTAAATAATAATTTAATTAAATTTTTTTATACTCATACTTTCATAAGTAAATGTAATAACTATGTAAAATGTTTTTTTTTTATTTTTATAAAAAATACATATATTTAGTTGTGTGTATATTATTAACTGTTTTATGTAAATATATATTTAACAATTTCAAAAAGAACTTATTGGCTACTTTCGAAAGTGACAACCTTTCGATGTGTCCTGCATGTCAACAAAGAATTAAAATTTACTTGTCAATCCATTCCGTGCAGTCTTCAAACTGATGCCTTGTTGATTAAATATTATATGCAAATGTACATCCCAAGCAGGGAACATTTGTCTTGTGGGTTTCTCATGCAGGATGCATAAATTATAGCTTGCACTGAGTATTTTGGGATAGAGTCAAGCTGGATTTAAAGTTTTATTTGCCTCTGAATTTTTTAATTTAAAAGTTCATTTTTTTAATCTTTGGCCACAGTGGAAATGACTGTGGTTTACTCAAATTATTTCTCATCTTGGACCACATTCTTTAAATACAAGCACATAGAGGATGGCCGTATGGGGCACTGGTGGGTCTTAAACAGTGGGAGAGAGTGCCTCAGTTCAGTGACATCTCTATAAAACTTGCACAGAGCTGACATAACGCTTCCATCTCCTCCTGCACCAGTGGATTTCCCTTTGTGCCAGCGCATTTCCTTCAAATAGCAGTGTGCAGATCAAATTAACTGCATAATAGACAGGCTTTGCAATGCAATGAACTACATGCATGGCATCCCAAAATGCATCTCTCATCTTGACATGGTGATAGTCCAGAGCATTATTTATCCAAGTGGACAAATCCCTGTATGTGTGTAATCTGATCAGTATGCATAATCCCAGTATTAAACCTCATCCCTCTCTTCAGGAACATTGATCCACTCCGCTGGACTGTCAACCTGGATGCTTGACAAAATTAAAACGAAGGGAATAAAAAATGAGGGGGGTTGAAAAGAGAGATTAGACCACTTTGATCTCAGACACACAGTTAGGCTGTTATCTCAGACTCTTCTTACGAGCGTCAGGGGAGGAATGGAGTATGGTGGCGATGACCTTAATACTTTCATTCACGTTAAAGACTCATTCAGGCTTATTTCGTACACAAACAGAGACAGACCCCTTTAATACACGGTTCCTTGTCGCTAGGCTTATCGTGCCTCCAAGTGTCTGATAATACACAGAGATACCACCACTGACATAAATGCATGCTATCTGTGTTATAAAAAGGACTGCTACTCAGTACTGAAGACAGCAGTACTGGCCTGAAAATTACTCCAGTTCACTCTTGATTGGAATTAGGGAGGTATGATTGGCGTTGTGCAAATTTAAGAAGTAAATAAACAGACACTACTGTCTAATTAGCAGTTCGGAAATGTGTATTTGAAAGAGGGAAACAGTCTTATTGTTGCATATATCAAAAATTATCTTTTGAAGTGACAAAAATGCTTTGTTATTTTAGTTTCCTAATGAAAATTATTCTGCCTTCCTGTCAGGGTAATTGATAGGCTTTTAATTGTGGTCTTATATAAGGTTAACTTTGATTTTTTTATTTTTATTTTTTCCCCAGCTTAAATAAGCATATAAATAAAAAAAAGCAAAGCAGATGATGATAACATTCCTCTATCCCACATGGTTATATAAGTTTATAAATATTATAAATGTTGCATAATATAATATAATATAATATAAAGCAAAAATGCCACCCAAATGCAAAATGTGGGAATTAATTATTTTGATTTTATATAATTTTAATTAAGTTTTTTTATTTATTTTTTATTCATATGTATTATGCTTTTGGACCCAAAAAGGAAAAAGAAACAGAAAAGCCTAGCAACCACCTAGTGACCACCCTTATAGAAATTGCATAGTAACACCCTAATAACCTCCCAGAATAGTTTTTTTTTTTGTTTTGTTTTTTGTTTTGTTTTGTTTGGTTATTTATTTATTTATTTTGCATTGGCAAGCAGTACAAAATATAGTAGTTGTACATTTTCAGTTGTTGTTGAATCCAGTTTATAGGAAATTGAGCTGTTATGATTAAGTCAGTTTGTAGGTCAACAGAGGATGCTAATTTTCCATTGGCTCCTGGATTTATTTAATATTTGGTTTTACGAGTAAAATGAATCAAATTTATTTTAATCGAATACAAAACAGCTATTCTAAAACCCATAGGAAATGGCTGAAATAGGCTCATTCGTTTCTAATGGACTATAAACTGTAAAGCTCTATAAGTAATGCATCTGTAATCTAATTATTCAGATTGCGAATTTATGTTAATGAATTGATTGAATTGAAAATATGCCCTCATAAATGATAAAGTCCGTTCTCTTAATGGAAAAGTTAATTTCTGACACTTCTTTCAAATAATTCCATCGACGAAAAAGTGGCTCGTCTCCTGCTGTGTTCAGGTTGCAGCTACTACTGAATACACCAAGCATGCAACTTTAAAAGCCCATTCAGATCAGACCGAGTCTCAGATGAGCTGCATCAGCCGCGCTCTGCGTGTTCTTACTCTGTGCGCGCTTTCCGATGGATTTTATATGTGGGGGAAAAATATGATTTGCCATTATAAAGCACGGATCTCAGCGCTGCAGGGACGTAGTGCCTGATTCGAGCTCTGCACCGCGTACGGAGTCTGCCTTTCTCCGGTGGGACACACGGCGCCTGTGCTATGTGTGTGCGAGGAATCGCTTTTATCGGAGCCCTTGGATGAGCACTTCGGCTGAGCTAGTATGATAGCCGTCTCTTTTAAATGTCGATGCCAGATACTGCGGAGAGTGAACAAAGGTACGGTCTCGGTTGTTTGCATCCTTCGCTATACCTTATATTAAGCCCTCCCCGGTACGCGAACGCGTTCTTGTATGATACACGGACGTTTACGCAGGGCATTTAGAGACGCAGAGCGAGGTCACCGGACCTGATAGAGCGCAGCGGAATGAGAAAGCTATGGTCATCAAGCCTCGCGCCTTTGTTTTGAAATGTTCTCGCATGAAGCCCGGGGCAAAAAAAGACGCACTGAAGTATCGCTCGCCCGCACCCCCTTCATTAATATTTAACAGTAGAGTGCCGTAGTTTGGTAGTCTGCTTAGTGCACTTGTAAGAGAACAATGCTGCTATCTTTTTTGTCTGTTTATATTTGCCTGACAGCTTCTCCCCTGTTAATTATTTACCTGAAGGCACACTGCTTCGTGCTGTGGTTTGGGAATAGTGTTTGTCTGTTGGATGAGAAGCTCTCCTGATCCTGGTGTGAAACACAGGCTGCGTTTGTTTTAAGCATCTCTAGTGGAAACTTAACTGAATCCTGATGAGTTGTGTGTCATGTTGCATTTTGACTGGTGGGTTTCTTTGACTGAAGGCTATTTTTTTGAGTTTCCCCAATGTTCAATGAGCACAAATAGTGTTTTCTGTGAGAGGACTGGTATGCCAATGAAATATTTTTGTATATTTTTTCCCTTGACTAGTAGTGGTTTGTGTGAGTTAGCCAACTTGGCATTGCTTAAGAGATGCGAAATGATGGCGTTGTCATAAATACTGCAAGTTGTAGTCCCTCAGGGGAAAACACTTGTCCTCAATAAGATGAGTAAATACCCAGTTGGCTGTGTTTAAAAAAAAACCAAAAAAAAACCAAGCATTTCAGCCAGAACGAAGATCCCTTTCATCCGTGGACAAACCGGTTTCTAACTGGATGGTACTGATTTCTGCATGTACTGATTTCTGGTCTTATACAGGTGTCTGGTATAAACTTGGGGCAGCAGGTGTTCACGTCTGATTTCCTATGATGCTGTTGTGCACCAGTCATATAGTTTCCCCTATGGATTGTGCCTCCTGGGGTTTAATGCATCTACAACACGGTTGAATGTGTCCCGAATTTGCCTTTTTTTTTTTTTTTTTTTTTTTTTTCTTTTTTTTTTTTTTTAATATGACAGATCTGTTGTGGGTGACAGTGTGAACTGCGGAAATCACAGCGAATCTGACATTTTCAGTTCAAATCTGAAACACTTTCAAATGTGGAGAGAAATGGGATTTTTCACAGGTTGGAAGTCAGGCATGAATAACAATTCAGATTTATATATATATATATATATATATATATATATATATATATATATATATATATATATATATATGTAGATATACGTATATACAAAAATACATTAAGCTGTATTATGATTTTATGTAATAATATTGCCTGTTGCGCCTCATCCTGCTGTTTTTCGCAATTAGCATTTGTTTATTTTTAAAATTCATCTCAAGACCCCTGCAGTCTGATGCATTTTGTTATGCTCCGTTTACAGTCCTAAGAAGCATGTTTTTAATAATTGTTTTGATAAGCCAATGTTTAGTACTTTTAAAAATATGTAGTCTTCCTTCCATTTTAAGTCTTTGGAATGGAAAATACAAAACCTAATATCATATTTAATGATATTATGTCATTTGATGTCACAATTAATATTCTAGAATAGGCTATTTTGTGCTTGTAGGTCATTTTAGGGATGGCACATGTTTAGACTTGTGTCTTATATGAGGCAAATTTAAAAGGTCATATAAAGAGCCTCACAAAAAAAGCCACTTTTGCTTACAGTGTGAATGTAGGCTTTCATTTGGACTGAGTTTGTGTGTGTGTGTGTGTGTTGTTAGACACTTAGGTAGAGCCATTTGACTCATGATGAGCGAGTCGAGTCTCTTTTATAGGTGAAATGAAAGCATATATGAGGAATAACTTATTCAAGGCAGATGATGTCAGCTAATGGACACTGATGTTGAGTTTCAGTAGACTGATGGTTCCTGGACACAAAAGGTTAAAGCA